>CM064915.1:11198203-11610895 GCA_032727855.1 Quercus ilex subsp. ballota | reverse complement strand
GTAAAGTTTCTCATGCTCCATTGAGCCTAATAAGTAAAATTTACTCCCATATTTAAGTTTTGAATATGTACTTTTCAATGGAAAATGTTCATAGGTTTGCTCATATAGGTAACATGTTAGTTTCTAGTTATTGATTCATTTTTATCACAGTTTAAAGAGAAGAAAATGTGATGGTGGAAAATATAATTTTATGGAACGGCTTCTGGGAGCTGCACGCCTACTATCACAGGTTTGGTCTTGATTTTCACTTATAATTCCTCTTTTCTTATCTGAACTTAGCGTTTTGTGCAGTTATTGTTCATTCTCATTACTGCTTTTTTTAATAGCAAGGTTATAATGACACATGGATAGAACTCTCTCTCTCTCTCTCTCTCTAATACTCAAGCTACTGAAATAAATGTTTAATGCTAGATGTTTGTCTTCATTTATTAATAAAATACCCCATCCAAATTATCCAATTGTGTGTTTTTGTTTGAAAAGATCTAAATCTTTTCTTTTGAACCATATGAAGATGTGATTGTCATCAGTTTGTGAAGTTTAATGGTTAGGCAACTCTATTATGAGTGCACTCAATGATAATTCAAGCCATCAGCTTACATTAAATTCTTGTGGGAATTAGCCTTGGAAAACGTAATTATGGTGTCTAATAGAAGTTTTGATACATCAAATAACAGTTTAATATGAAAAATATGAAGCAAACCCAACAAAGCCTTAAACCTAACTAAATTGGGGTCAGCTCCTTGGCTTTCTAACTATTTGGGAAGCAAACAAATTGAATAATGCTTCTACAGCACTTCATGCTGCAACTAACTATACGATTTAATGAGTGCATTAATGGACCAGTTTAGCTTGGGTTACTTGATTGATATACTGATATAGGCTGTGTTTCTTTTGCAGATGGTTGAGCCAATGTTGAAAGCAGCTACGTATCCTTTGTTTATTGATTAAATAGTTACTTGTACATATTGTATGTTTATAAAATAGAAAATACTTTGTTGAAAGTTGCCCTGTTTTACTCACAGTTGGGCTTTTTTGGCTGTTATTTCAACTTCCTAAGTCTTTTTATTTATCCCTTTCTTTTGTTTTGGCACCTTTAATTGTGCCATTGTTTTGGCATGCACTCTGTAACTTTGATACTTGTAAACAGTTTATTAGCTGGATGATGCAATAGTAAGTTTCCAACTTGCATAATATTTATTTAAAAAAATTTATGTAATGTTTTCACCCTTGACTATTGTTAAGTGAGATATCTATCTTGCTTGCTCGATCCTTTTTTATTGGATTTTCTCTGACCATTTTGGCTCTACTTGCACGCCTTCGAGTTTTGGTTCAACAAGTAAGTTTCTATTCTTCATCTAAAACTGAATCAGAGTTGACAATTCTCTGGAGAATTCAAGCCACGTTGTGTTGGTTTGAGGCATACAACCTTGTTAATCGAGTTGGTTTATGTAAGAGTCCCATCTAGAATACCCCTATTCCTAACGTAAGAAATTTGGATGTTATATGTGAAGAAAAAGACATAGATGCTTGTCATGGGTACACAGAGTATCTTCCAGCAGCAGTTAGAAAATGAAATTAAATGAAACTAGGCTTTTTATCTGGCAAGGATCCCTGCTACCCAACTAAGAAAGGAAGTTACTACTTTGGACCATCTATAGATGGGATCTTTTGCTAGGAACCTTGTAACTCAGCTAGTACCATTTGGTGTTTCCATTGGAGACGTCCAGGGTTCAAATCCTCCTCTTCTCCAACTATTGAATTATAAAAAGTAAAAAAAAAAAAAAAAAAAAAAAAAAAGACGGGCTTTTTTCTAGAAATTGTGGCACTATCCTTTTTTTATTATCTTTATGGATACACGATCTAATACATTTGAGTATATTATCTCTTTCTCACTCACTCTCTCTCTCTCTCTCTCTCTCTCTCTCTTTTAATGAATAAGTAAGAATTTTATTGAAAGTAGTGAAAGAGCACATCAAAGTACACAACCTGTGTACTTGAGAGGGACCAACAAAAATGACACTAATCAAGAATTAACTGTAGCAAATTATAGAATGAATGACCACTTAAAAGTAACCTTCCAATTATATACAAGGAATGTCAGAAGATCCATCTTGTAGTTCCTTTAATTCCTTAAAAGTGTCTAGCTAGTGCAGTCTCTTATTTCAGTGGCTCATTATTTTGGAGTTGAAGTTCTTAGATTTGTATTGGAGCTTCCTGCTCTTAGCATGTAACTAAGCTGTGTTTTCCAATTTACTTGTGTTCCTTTTACAGATACTACTTGACATTGTTTCAGTATTCAAAATGGTTTCTTCTCTCGCCCAGAAGAAGCAATCAGTAAAGATTTCCCAAGAAGGAATTGAGGTTGGTACCTGTGTAGGTGCTATGAATTCTTCTGGTTAATTTTTTTTTCTCTTTTTAGATGCCTTTTTGCATATGAATTTCTTTTCTCGTTTTCTTACCTTAATTTTTTTTCTTGTCTTGATATGACCCTTGCAGGTCTTCAGGGAATATTACCCAACCAATGAGGAGTTTGCTACCCTAGAGTGTGTATGGAAATCAGATAAGTTTGTATTACTTGAGAGGGCACATAAGAGCAAGACTGGAAGTCAGGAGGGGGATCTCATAGAAGACGTTTCTTTAGGAGCATCTGCTGTGAAGTATCAAAGTATTGAGTCTTTTCTTGGAGGTAAGCATTTTCATGGCTTCCCTCTTTTATTTTTGTCCTCACCCCCTCCCTCTTTCCTTATTCTTTTCTAGAAAAATTAGTTTCAAGTGTAATTGCATGTTCTATACGTCTTACAACTTCCTATGGAGCAAGAATATTCTTCGTTCGTTCATCTATATCATTTACACGTTATGTTTTTTTTTATTCTGATGTAATAAGATTGATATTGCTGCTGAATTTGTTCATCAAGTAATCACAAACAGTGGCTGTCCCTGCTATAATTGACTCTGGATATTCATTGGGTGAAATGTGTCTTCATTGAATAATTTTACCATCTATCACTGAAGAGTGATTTACCAGGGTCTGATAAATTGTGTGCAAGATCCAAAGGAATTCCACATACTCAAGGTTACAGTTTCCATGGGTTTATTTAATGTAGTGAGGTCCTAGGGCTCAATTGGATTGTCAACAGACTCAAAACACTATCTCCATGTGTGTGTATCCATTTGGTAGGGTAGGAACCAGAATCCAGATAAATATTATTACTTGTAATCATGAATCATAATTTAGTCTATCATAAATATACTACTAAATAGAATGTAATTCTGTCTATAATTTCTAGTTTTCTACAGCTGGTTTCCTGCTATCTGCTTTTTTATGGGATCTTATTGCTATTGTTTTTTACAAAGTCCTGAATGGCTCTTTTGTAGACGATGAAGTTGTTCCCATTAGGGATGATGCAGCCCAAATGGACAAAAAAGATCCATCTCATGTCACAGAGAACAAGACTGATTTACTGACAGGCTCTTCCCTGGAGAGTGACGATGGGAAGGCAGTTGAAAGCTGTACAGAAGTAGGAGATGGGAAGGCAGTTGAAAGCTGTACAGAAGTAGGAGACGGTTCAGGCATTGCAGCTACCCCAAGCAAGAAACTTCCACCGGAAGATGGTTTGCTTACAGCCACAAAGACCTCTACAAGTTCAAATGTGTTAAAATCCAAGTCCGGATCAAGAAAAGTAGCATTTGTGTCGGTGAGAAATCCTCCAGCATCAACAGCAAATGTGAAAAATCCTCCACTGTCAGCCACCAATATTACCACATTCGATTTCAAGGAAAACGAAACCAATACTGATAAAATGGAAGATCCATTTTTCAGTTTGCTCACTGGTGGAAGTTTAAAGGACAGTCTCTTCTAGTTTTATTATTATTATTATTATTTTCCCCGGAAGATATTCTCTTCTAGTTATTAATCAGCTTAGCAGGCAATTTTGTTATTGAAAATAATCTTGTCTATTATTCTTTCCATATTATTCTTCGACTTTAAGGTAGAGGAAAGCAGTCTAAAGAAATCCCAATGCCATCTTCTCAAGAATTGCCTAATATTTTGCTGGGAAGACAATTTTAATATTCATTGATTTAGACACTGCACAATTCTAAAGAAATCCCAAATTTAATATTAAAGTATGACTTATTTCTTCCTATGCAAAAAATAATTTTTCACATATGTGTAGACTTACTTGATCTCAAGAATCATTCTTGTATCAACTGGAAGAAGTCTCAGGTTAGATCCAAGGAATCAATTATTTTTACCAACCATTTAATCTCTTTAAGCTTTCAATACCCATTATACACGTTCTTTTTAAATTGGATGTTTGTGCCAAAACAAACATTGGATTTGAAACGGTGTATAAAATTGGTACTGGATCAATATTGAAAATTTCAAAAGGAAACTTTTATTTTTTAATTCACAATCCTTTGGAAGCTTAGTGACAACTTTGTTGAACCTAAAAGAGTGTATATTTCCCATATAAAAGTGTGCATCTAATCATTATGAGGCATTGAAGCACTATTCCACCCCCTCCTTAATAAAATAAGTAAATAAATAAAAATAAATTAAAGAAAATAAAACAAAACACTATAAAAATCTAAATTAAAGTAGTTGTGATAGCTATTTGAAGTAGTGAGGAGACTCATCAAATTATAAAACCGTTAAGTAAAGGACAAAGTTTTCTTTCAAACTAGGTTGGAGAAAAGTTTATCTAAACTGTTAGATGACAACTTATGTAGAGATTCTTCAAGAGTACTATTTTCTTTTGGTTTTAGCATGTCATTTCTTATAACTTTTCCTACTTCTTTTTCCTTGTCTTGGTCTATTACTATGTCAACTTTCTTGCTATTTTGTCTTTCTATTGCTTCTATCATCTCTTTTACCATTCCTTTTTTTAACATTTCTTTATCTTCTATACGTATTGTTCTTTCCTGAACCAGACTATCTTTCATGTTATCAATCTTTTGCATAATTCCTTTAAGACTATTTTCTTTCTTTAGTTTATCATTTTCTTTGTCTTTATATGTCTTTTTTATATGTCTTTGAAACGGTGTATTAAATTGGTACTGCATCAATATTGAAAATTTCAAAAGGAAACTTTTATGTTTTAATTCACAATCCTTTGGAAGCTTAGTGACAACTTTGTTGAACCTAAAAGAGTGCATATTTCCCATATAAAAGTGTGCATCTAATCATTATGAGGCATAGAAGCACTATTCCACCCCCTCCTTAATAAAATAAGTAAATAAATTAAAGAAAATAAAACAAAACATTATAAAAATCTAAATTAAAGTAGTTGTGATGGCTATTTGAAGTAGTGAGGTGACTCAACAAATTATAAAACCGTTTAGTAAAGGACAAAGTTTTCTTTCAAACTAGGTTGGAGAAAAGTTCCTCTAAACTATAAGGTGACAACTTAAAAATTAAATTATTCATGTATACTTTTAGTAACATAGCTAATTTAATAGTCATGTGATTTACTTAAATAATTTAATAAATTGTGATATCTTATACATGTGAACGGTCTTATAAACCGACATGTAATAAGAGTAGATTTCTCTAACTTAGTTTAGAGGAAGATTTTTTCTTTTAATAATGACAATAGAAAAAGTGTTTTTTATCATTGATTTATCCATTTATGTGTCTATTTTGATAATTAACAATTAAATTCATCAACTATCTATTATATTTTTATATAGGTTTGAGTTGTACATAAATAAAGTATGGACAAAATTTGGCTATAAATTTAATTGTAATTAATATATATATATATATATATATTTATTTATTTATTTATTTTTCAGAAAGAGTCAATATATTTTTATCAAATGTGATAAATTTATTATTAGATTACATTTTTTTTTACATTATTTATGCTTACAGAATTTGTAAAAGATAAAAAATCAATAACTATATCATTAATTAAATGTTTAAATTTCAAATTTTTATAATATAAAATTATGCATAAAAAAAAAGTTTAGAAATTAAATACAATAATAAATAATATTCGATTAACACGAAAATTAACATACGAGATAAAAACATAAAAAACACAAAATCCAACTGCAAGATTTTCAAAAAATGTTAATTTGTTCCGTGAGTCGTAGCCAAGCTGTGTGGAATGAGTATATTCGTTTGAGGGCCTGGCCGACGTAGGAATAGTCAGACCAAGACGATGATGTGTCAAAGGATTTCATTTTTGATTTGTAGTATCTGGTTGAAGAAAGAGCTAAACGGTAGTTAATAGTTGATGTAATGTAAGATCACTGCACAACTAGACATGTGACCCAAGAAAGATATGAGTTTTCTGAACGACAAAACAAGCACAACAACACACACACACACACACACACACGGAGAGTCAGAGAAACTGAGAAAAAAAATGAGTTTGTGACAGTGGATGTGAAGACTCTGAAGCTTTAAAAAAGAAAAACAATAAAAGAAATGGTACAAGTTCTTCTTCAGTCATCACCACTACTCCTCCAATGTTGTTCCTCTTCTTCTCCTCCCATTCCTAGGTAATCATCTAACAGTTTTGGCTTTAAAAAATTGCAACTTTCATGCTCTAAACTTATCTTCTTCCTGATTTCTTTGTTAATTTTATACTTTTCTTTTCTGGGTTGTTTTTATTTTTGTGTGCTTTGTTCGTGTAAGAGAGAAGAGATTGTGAAATTGGATATGAGGAAATTAGAGAAACAGAGAGAATTTGTGAAAATAAGTCAAATTTGATTACAGTGAAGATACATAGGTTGAAGGTTGTAAACTCTACACTCTTATGGTTTGGAATGGTGCAATGTGAAATGGGTGGACATCTTTTTTGTGAATCTGTTTTAGTAAATGTAGGAAAATGTTTTGGGTATTGATGATCAATACGTATGGACTATGTTTCAATGCTGTTTTGTTTTTTCTTTTTCTCAGTCTCAATTTTGAGGAATTTTTTTGTGGAAACAGTTAATGATGGCTGGTGAATCTTCTGATTTTTATGTAAGTGGAATAGGTTGAAGGTGGCTTAGAATTTGGTGGACTAGATTTTGATATCCGGGTAGGACTAGGACACAATCAATGGTGACAAGTCAAATGTGATTGATATTTGGAGTGCATCATCTATGAGGCACTTAATGGTGTGAAGTTTTCACATAAATTTTGGGCGTACTCCATGCTTTTACTTGTAATTCCCATGTGACACTGAAGAACTCCAACAGGCCAACCATGATGTTTTCCGATCTTTATGTAGTTCCAAGTACATAATTACATGTATTGTCTCTCCACTTTCTGATTCATGAACAATTAGGATATATATACTCTACGTGTTTTCCATAAAATTTACAGAAACGACAATATTTTGCTGCCCAAACAGGGCAATGGGAGGAAAAATAATGTTCAAGTTCTCTTCTGAGCAAACTTTATCAAGTAAGCTTGTGACCAAACATGTACTTTCTGGGCTTGCTGCTTCGTTAATATTTCTATCTCAGACAAACCAGGTTAGTAAACAAGATACTGTATGTGCTAGCATTGAATGGTTGGAATTTTGATGCAGAGTTCCTAACTTTAAATGAAGTCCTATATTTCCTTCACTACTTGGTATGTAATAAGTTGCTATGCACAGAAGATAGGCATAGAGAGAGGGACCAAACCATTGTCATGGGCTCCATATTACAAAGATTATAGGCCAAAATTTACTTATGGTAACAATAGTTTTAGTCCCTTCCCTTCCAAATATACTCAGAAGCTTGTTAAAAAGAGATAGTCTGGCTTTATGTTTGGTTTAAGTGCTGATTTTATTGGTATTTTTCTGTACTGTTTTCATATAAACCTTAAAATTTGAAGATGTTCTAGTTGGGTTGATTCTATAATTTATAGGGAATCTCATACCAGATTAGATGGGCTAGTGAACTTGCAAGAGCTAGAGATACAAGATTATTGCAATAAACTAGGCAGATATCTCCATATGATGAACATGATCTGTTTCTATATCAGCCTATTTTTCGTGGGCAGGTTATTGCGGCAGATTTATCTTATCGCCCCAATATATGCCAGCTTGCTAGTGCACCAGATGGTACATTAACTCTCCCACTTGTTGAGGGGTCTGATGAAAGAAATGGGATGCTAATGATGATGAGAGGTATGACAGCCAAGGATTTCAACCCCATTAGATATTCTGGAAGATGGTTTGAGGTTGCTTCACTCAAACGTGGATTTGCTGGACAAGGTCAAGAAGACTGTCACTGCACTCAGGTATGCTAAGGATAGATATGATAGTGACTTGCATTGAAGACTGTCACTGCACTCACGCTAATGTGTATCTATCAATATAGTGGTTTGCATGACAAAATTAAGCCTGTTTTCTTACCCACTTTAGTACATTTTAAATTGGCCCTTCATATCCAAATTTATCATTGTATGAAAGCATAAAAGACGTGTAAAAGAATCTCCAACTTCCTGGTTGACAAAAGAAATGTTGGGCTGTAGCTAGTTCAAGTGGCAACCACTTGTTCGTCCAGCGCAGCTCAGAGATTCATGTTGTGGATGATGCAATAAAAGAGCTATATTGGAATCCAAAACATATATTTATATTCTGGTCTCTAAAATATATAGGGATCTTTCTTTGTCCTATTTATAAAAAAATACTACACTGGTCTTTCAGTCAATACTTTATGCCTACAGATTTCAGGTGCTAAATATACTTATTTATCAAATTACAGGGTGTATATACATTTGATATGGAGTTACCCTCTATCCAAGTTGATACCTTTTGTGTTCATGGGGGCCCCAATGGGTATATTACTGGCATTAGGGGACAGGTTCAGTGCCTTCCAGAGGATGATTTGGAGAAAAATGAGACTGAGCTAGAAAAGCAGGAGATGATAAAAGAGAAATGTTATCTTCGTTTTCCGACATTACCATTTATCCCCAAGGAGCCTTATGATGTGATTGCTACTGATTATGACAACTTTGCTCTTGTTTCAGGAGCAAAAGACAGAAGCTTTATTCAGGTAATTATATATTAGGATAAGACAATGTCAAGAACTTGTTAGTCATGTTTATTTGTCAAGTATCACATTGTTGTCACTTCTTTCATAGTCATTCGAATCTTTTTTCTAGTTATGAAAGTTATAATAGTAGTTGATGTAAATTTGAAGAGGGAAAACTCTGATGAAAATGTTGAGCAATTTCAACTATTGCCATTGCTATTACTAGACTATGATAACTTTAGAATAGAATTGAGTAGCAAACATGTCAACTTGATGTATTCTGATGGATGTAATCAGTAATTTGTTTCAGAACTGTCCATAGGTAATTTGTCTTCCTTTTTGATCATCCAAATTTCAATAAAGTATACTCATTGATTTTAGAGTGTGATCTCATAATATTTAAGACCAATATGTTAATAAATGTTGTTGGCATCCAATATTGAAAATCTCCTTATTTAAAGTATATTCTTTGGTATCAATATTTTTCAGATCTACTCAAGGACACCTGACCCTGGACCTGAATTCCTTGAGAAGTACAAAACTTATTTGGAAAACTTTGGGTATGATCCAAGTAAAATCAAGGATACTCCACAAGACTGTGAAGTAATGTCAAATGGTCAGTTAGCTGCAATGATGTCAATGTCTAGAATGCAACAGGCTCTAACAAACCAATTTCCTGACCTAGAATTGAAGGGCTCTGTTGAATTTAATCCATTTACAAGTGTATTTGATACTTTGAAGAAGCTCCTTGAGCTATATTTTAAGTAGTACTGAGTTCAAACAAATTGTGGTGTTCTTTTATACTTTACACAGACAACAGAATACACCAGATTATTTTTCCTATAAATCTTAATTGTTCAATATATTTTCTTGATAACTGCTTGCAAAATACAGACAATTGTACGGTATTGAAAGAACGGATTTATGATCAGTTCAATATAAGATTAACTGCTTGCAAAATGCATGTTGCTTTACCTATGGAGGTCGATGCCAGAAAAATTCAGGCTTTAGTAATGCATGAACTACCTCAGACCAAAACTGTCCATCAAAACCTGACATTTTTTAGCAGAACTATACCTGAAACTTCAATGTCATGTGGTTACATGCGCGCACACACACACGGTGGCTCCGTTTCATATTTCATGACTAAAATTTATTTCTAAAAATCGTTGCTTTAGGGATTTACTTGAACGTGACAAAATTATTATAAGTTCCACTTTTGGGTCATTAACAATTGCTAATGTCTCCTTGTCTTGTTTGGACATAGTTGTTTGAGATCTCATAAAACCAATTAATTAGATTCTATACCTCTAAAGTAGGAGAAAGTATCTCTTGTTACATCTTTTTATCATCACATGGTATTTACTCATGGCTTGTTACAAGACTACTGACTTGATATGTATTTAACAAGAGGTACTTTCTCCCAAATTAGAGCAACAAATGATTAAAACAAGTCTATTACTTTATATTTATATAATGCTAAAAGCTGAAACGTAGCATTTAATGTTGCTACTCTCACGTTGAGCTATATTAGTAACCATGTCATTTCCATCATCTTTTTTGAATTTGTCTTACAATTTTAAAATAGTTTTTATCAATTCTAAAATACTAATAAATATAAAACAATTCTCAGTCCTATCTCCACCATAAAGCCCACTTCTTATAACTTTAATTCTATCATAAAAGCCCAAATCCAAAACCTTTTAAACCAAAACCCTTTGTGAAACCCTTTGTTTTCACGGTTTCAACTTTCTGTTTTTCTTTTTCTTTTGTTGCACGGTTTCAAATTCCTGTCTCCCCACGTTTTGTTTCACCATTTCAAATTTAGTTCCTTCCCCTTCCCCAACTTCAGTTCTACGGTTTCACATTTAGTTCACACCAACCTCTATCTTCCTTCTTTCTTGGATTCCTCTCCTTACAATATATAAATACTAACATAAGCTGCATGATTCAATTGATGTATCTTTAAATCCTAGGTTTTTTTGTGCTCTATTCTTTTGCTTGATTTTTTTTTTTTTTCCTTTTTACATTTTGTTACTGTCAGCTATGATGTGGATGATTGTTATGTTGAATTTACTTTCTAAATCATTTTTCTTAGGGTGTTGAAATTTTGAGAGGCCAACCCATCACCCTCAAAGTGTTCGACCAAATGCTTGAGCCAAACTGAAAAAGGGGCTTTAACTAAAGTAACTTTCAGTTGTCAGTCAAGTAATAATGGAGTAGGAAAGGTAACATGTCATAACCTGTCTCTGATTTTTTATTTTTCTTAAAAATGAGACATGTTTCTCATTTTGATCATCAAATATATATACAAGTTTCTTGTTTATTGTCTTACTTAATTGTGTACTTTTGTTAACCGTATAATGTTATAGATTGATTTAATTCGATATACATCTATTTCTGATTAATTCTATGATTTTAAAAACCGGTACAATCAAAGAACCGAAATAGAGAGTGGTTCTCGGTTTTATGGTCGGACTGATAGTCGAACTGATGATATCATAATTAATTAATTAATAATTATAAAATATAAATAAATAAATAAATAATTTTGTAACTAATCATTTTAACTAAAAAATTAAATTAGATAATAGTAAAACATCAAACCTTAACTTTAATTTATATATTAGACAGCCAAACTCAAGCCCACTACAAAAAGTATTTTAGTTATTGTTTCATTTTTCAAATAACAAAAAGTCACCGGTGAGTACATTATACACAGAAAAAAAAAGAAAAGAAAGAAAGCAGTGCAAGTTAGAAACGATCTTTGATTTTTTTTTTTTTTTTTAATATAAACTCTGTGATTGTAATTGCTGTTTTTAAGCCAATTGGGATCTTAGCATATCTGGGTCTCCTTTGCTTCAACCATTGTTGTAGGTTCTTGATTTATTTTTGACGAATCTTTCTTCCACTATTTGATTTTCATAAATTCCTCCACTATGGAATTTGAGAGGTTGCTCAATGCCTTGTTAGTGCACTTTGATTCATTGTTTATTTTTTTGCTCACAATTTAAATGTGGTTGTTGGTTTTTGAATAACTTATACGGTTAGTATTTGTTTTGGTATTCTTAAATTATTGCTTTTGGTTATGATTCTGTTGTGGTTGTGTTTTGTATATGGATTTTTCCTTAATTAAATTTGTATGGCTATTTAATTGATTGGTAGATTGGTTTAGAATTGATATTGTTTCAATGATTTCCAGTGGTTATTTGACTTATTAGTTAAATTTAGGATGTTGCTAGCTAATTGTCATGTAAGCTAAATTTAAGTTTAATATTATAATTTTCCTCTACAATTCAAAGATGCTGCACAGTAAATATATGTAAGCCTAATTTGTAGACTTTGTCCAATCCCCTAATGTCTTAATTATTCAAAAGAGTGTAAGCCAAATGCGTCTGTCAGGAATGGTTTTTTACATAATTGTATATGTTGTTATAGTGATTTTACTCTTTAAGGTTTAGAATTTTTAGACAAATTTTGCAGCAGGTGTTTTGGGTCAATAACCAGTATAGGTTTGGGTGTGGAGAAGAAAATAGATGGATTGAATGCTGTGTGTTAGGGTAATAAGCAAGGATAAGGTTTAATTGGAGTTATAGGATGAGGTTGCTGCATTTTGTGATGCCCCAATTTGATTGATTGTGTGATGTGTGTGGGTGTGTGATGAGTCCCACATCGGGTATTTACTGGGTTGAACTGAGCTTTATCAACAACTACAAAGAGTTTCAATTGTGATTAGTCCTTTTGAGATATAGCGCAGATGAGGCTAGCGCTTTTCCTTGGGTCGTTACATATGGTATCAGAGTCGGCTCGGTAACCCCGTGTGGGCTCAGAGACACTACTCCACAAAGTGGGCCCTAATGAGGATGTTAGGGATTTAAGTGGGGGAGATTGTGATACCTCAATTTGATTGATTGTGTGATGTGTGTGGGTGTGTGATGAGTCCCACATCGGGTATTTACTGAGTTAAATTGGGCTTTATTAACAACTTAACAACTACAATGATGGTTGCTACGACATAAAGATCATGGGCAGTGCAAACATTGAAGCAAAGGAAGCCATCACTGATGATAGAATCAGTTTCATTATTGTGAACTATAATAAATGAGTCTTAAGAGAAAGGGAGAGTGAGGAGGAATATGAGAAGAATGTGAGGGGGTTCATTTAAGACATACGGGGGCCAAATGGGCTTCTGCCATTTTTGGGCAAATTATATAGGGAAATGCCCCCCTTCCCAAACTAAATAGAGAAATGCTTCTCTTTTAAAGCTCGGTTTTTGATAAATTGAGTTAGGAAAAAAAAAATTTGAAGCCTATAGTAGTGTTTTAAGGAGCCTATAGTGATGTTTTTTAACTCGACTTCAAAGAAATCGAGTTATAGGTAAAAAAAGGCCACTATAGGTCGATTTCATTGCCTATAACTCGATTTCAATGAAGTCGAGTTAAAAAACGTCACTATAGTTCCTTAAAACTTCACTATAGGCTCCTTAAAAACGCCACTATAGGGCCTAACTCGATTTGTCAAAAATTGAGTTTTAAAAGAGGGGCATTTCCCTATTTAGTTTGGGAAGGAGGGCATTTCCCTATATAATTTGCCCAAAAAGGGCAGAAACCCATTTTGTCCGACATACGGGTCTTGGAAAGTGCTGGTGTGGACTAAATACTGTGGCAAAAGATCACTTGGACCTGTTATGATACTACAGTTTGCATGTTATGCTAAGCGACAAGTTCTATATGTGATTTTTGTTTTGGAGAACATGAGGATGAATTGTCTTTTATCCATTTTCCTTTTGAGCATAGTTGCTACAGTAGACATAAATTAATCAATAATTTTCAAGATATAAAACTTTTAAACTTGTGATTGGTGCATAAGAGAAGCAATGTTAGTAGTAGCTTTACATGAATTTGATATTTCTCCGATCACAACTTTTTACCTTAGCAAAGTGTGAAAAAGATTGTGTCCTTAACGTTGTTTAATTTGACAACTTTTCAAGCACATGACATTATCTTTTGAATATTACATTTGATAGCTTCCTCATGCATCACACGGATTAGCGAATAGTTCTAATAAAATTTTAATTTGGAGACTCATGTTTGTCTATCAGAGGTGGCAATTGGTTGGGTTGGTTGGATTAGATGAGTTTTGAATTAAATCATAAATAAGTTAAGTATATAATTACACAATTTCCCATTTATCTATTTATTACCAATTTAAATATATACTATATAAACCTTACCCAACCCATTTAATCTCATAGATTCAGATTTTAGTGGTAATAACTTGTAAACCTAATATTGGGATACCTCAGTAATTTTACAAAACTAATGAGATACAATCATAAAGAAAGTATTGGAAATATAGATTTATCCCACACTTTTTCCGGATCCGAACAGGGCCCTATTAGATTAATTCTCGATACACTTTCAATTTTTCACTTTTCAGCTTCATTTCCACTTTCTCCTTTGTTGAGCCACTCTCTTTTACTGTTTGTATTTTTCTCAAGTTTTTTATACACTGTTGATTTCTAGTGTCCAAAATTTCTACCATTGACCACGTTAACCACCACCATTAAGCTCATGAGTACATTAGGCTCCTCCTCTCAGGCCAATTGTGTAATTTTAGTAATTGGATAATTTTCTTTTTTCATTTCCATTGAAGATCTGAGCATCAAAAGTATGAGAGTTTTGTTGTTATTTTCGGTTTTATGTACAAGTCATTGGAGTTGAAGGTGAAGTGGTTGAAGGAGGAGAGGGAGGAGCTTGAGGGAGGAGACATAGATTATTGATCTGATGAAGGATTGAAGACATAGACTATTAATTGTGAAAATCACTAAGGGGCTATTTTGATTTGGTTGTAAATATGTAAATATACAGATTTAGATCAACAAAATTCTCTCATTCTTGTTCAAAATTGTCAATCTCCTGTTAAAAAAAAAAAAAAAGTCAATCTCCTATGTTTAGATCTGTATATGTTGGATTTCATGAGTTTTATTTATTTAATTATTTATGTTTTAAAATCTTGGGTTTATTACTAATATTAGCATAGGTGAAAAAAGAAGATGGGTATCCAACTAATTTACCCATTAATACCCATGGGCACCCAATATTACCTATTTAACCAATTTTTCCTTAATTGGGTGGTTAGGATTTACTTAGAATATAGGCGGATCATGGACGGGTTAATGGGTTTTAGTTCATTTTTGCCACCCTAATGAAGGTGAATGTCCACCCCTTGTAGTCAAACATATCATCAAATTGTGACAAATGATGCATTACACACAAGCCTATTTATAGCAAGTAGATTGAGTTTAAGAAGATAGAATTTAACACCAATACGTAAATTCGTTTTATACTTTAATACACCAAAAATTATCTGCTATAAAATTACACATAGATGAATGACATAGCATCCTTAGCTGTACTCACAAAAATTCATGAAGTCTAAGATTGAGAAGCAGTTGAATTAGTGGCCAATAGGACTGTAATCCAAGTCCCACAGTCCATGAAGCCAATTTTCCTAAATTTTGGGCAGAAGATCTTTGGGTATTAAATTACTACCCAGACCAACTAGTATTTAGGCCTCGCTTGGGAGGAGGGAATTGAATGGAATAGAAATGAATGAAAAGAATCATTTTAGAATATTCTTTCATTCCCTTGTTTGGGAGTTTTAATAGAGGGAATGGAAAGTTCATTCCCTTGTTTGAGAGTTTAAGTGGCAGTGAATGGAATAGGTATGAGGGAACACTCATTCCTCTCTATTCTCTTAAAACCTCAAATTTTTATTCCCCCCGAAATTGGGAGGAATGGGAGGAAATGAAATTAGATTTAATGATTTTTTTACTAAAATTTCCAAAATAACCCTATATATTCAACTCTTTATTTTAAATAGGGGTCTAATAGTAATATTGTCATAAAATGATTTCATTCCATTCCTTCCATGCTGCTCCCAAACAAGATTATATACATTCCATTCATTTACATTCCTTTCCATTCCTTTATTTTAAAATATCCAATCAAGGTTACTTAATTCCATTCTTTTCCATTCTTTTCTCTTACTTAAATACATTTCATTCCATTTCCTTAAGATTATTTCATTCCATTCCCTTATGAACTCCCAAGCGAAGCTTTAAAGTATTTCCAATCTCTCACAGACACGAGAGATTCTTTTAGGACTAGGGACGCCTTCACCAAGCCATGCAAGCAGGGACAAAACTTAGAGTAGACCATAGGGGGGTACGAGACACCCTACCACTTGAGCCCCTACATAGAGGCAGAGGGTTCGAAGTTGCCACTTGATTTATATTCAGGAACCAATTTGAGTCCCTATGCACTAGACATTGGGTATGGAATTAGGGTACAAGATGGAAAAGTGTTAGGCATGCAAGCTCGCTTAATTTAATGAGTTGGCCTCCACTAGTATTGATAGGCCATTTTAAAAGAAGGAAATCATTAAAAGTGCCTTAATCCTAATCTTAGTTATGCACTTCGGCCACACAAATGTTCCTTCCATTTTTCAAACACCTGTGAATGAAGTTGATCTTTAGACCATTCCTGGGAAAATACATGCTAGTTTTCTTGAGAAAAATATAGTCAATATTCTTACCAAAAATAAAAGGCATTTGCTCATAGTGTTGGAAATAAGGTTTGAAAATTGACACTGCCAAAATTAATTAACAAATACAAAGCAAATTAGAGATATAAGATGAGAGTGTAAAGAGATATAAACTTATCGATTTGAGCTGAGGCACAGAACTTAATCCGCTGTCTTAAAGAAGCAATTTCGCCCCCACTAGAATGACTTCATTGGTGCAAATGGTTCAGGCATTCGCTTTCCAGGATACAACAACACTTCTAGGGACGGAGCCAGAATTTTGAGTTGGGGGGCCGGTTTTACTATTGGCTGTGTGTAGCGATTTTAACCTCTGATTCTGTTACTTAGCTGCTGTGATTTTTTTTTGTAGGTAAGAACAAAATTATTTTTCTTTAGAATTTTTTAAAGGGTAGGGTTATTTATTTTGGATAAAATTAGTTAATTGAGCTTAATTTTGTTTTTAGTTTTACTGGTAATTTTTGATGTTGAGCCCTTTTTTTTTTTTTTTTTTTTTTGGCTTGTATATTTTGTTTTAGATTTTAGATCTATAAATTTTTTTATGTTCACTAAAATAAGGAAAATACTAGAGCTGCAAGTTTTTTTATAAATTACTTATTTAATAAGTGGTTACTAGTAAGTAAAAAAATGATGTAAGTGGTGTGCCCATATGCAAACAAATAAGAATTTGTTACCAAACAGTTTGTAAAAATGTTATAAAAAAGTTTGTGAGTATAGCATTATTCTTAAAAGGATAAATGATATTGTTAAAGGAAAATAAAATGTAATTTTATAGAACAAAATTGATAAAATTAATACACATACATATTGAAGAGGCTGAATTTGGGCCTGAGATGGGCCTGACGGTTGTCTGTTGTGGTTCCATAAAGACGGGCCCGTTATCACCAAGTATATGGGAGAGAATCCAGTAGGAGATATCAGCAGGCCCGAGGCCCATAAGGAAGGCAGAAGGGCCCTTTGTATGTGATACTTGCGACACACTTCGTAGAGTCCCATAAGAAAAGGATTCCGCAATCTACTCTCATAAGGATTCCTATAAGGAAAAGACTTCTACTCCAAGGAAGAGGAGTCCACCCTCTACTACTATAAAAGCCCCAATACCCTCGTCAATCAAGGTACGCATAATTTACCCTCTCTAGCACTCTAGAGTTGTGAGAATACTACTGACTTAACCTTCGGAGAGTATTTGGCCGGCACCACACCGGCGCTCTTTGAGAGGTCTTCTTCCTTGTGTTGTACAGGTTCACGTTCGAGCGCGTTGGTATTGTGTGGCTCACTGGTGAAATTCTCGGCATCATCAGTTGGCGCCGTCTGTGGGAATCGTTAGTAGAAATCCAAAAAGCCATACTATCATTTTCCAGACTTAAGGGTTGCATGGTACTCACTCGCTCGATGGCAACCACTAACGATGTTCAAGGAGACGAACCACCCACGACTACCCTCGAGAGACAAGTTCGAACTCTCGTTGCCGCGGTGGAACGTCTCACCAAACAAAACAACGACTTAGAAGAACAGCTGCGCCAGAAGAACGCAGAACAGAATGACTAGCAAGAAGAGGAAGAAGGGACCAGCGCTCCAAGAAAAAACCAGGAGAAACCTGAAGGCAGCCATACCCCAAGCAGACCAGAGAGGCAGAACTTGAGCATGCCATCCCTCACGAATGCGACACCACCACAAATTGCCACAGAGATGCAGGCGATGAGGGAACAGATGGAGGTGATGATGAACGCGCTCAAGGGACGAGTTTCCAGTGATCTGGACGATTTAGTCAACCGCACTGATTCGCCTTTCACTGCGGCCATGAACGCCTTCCCCCTACCCCATAAATTCTGCATGCCACATATAGAAAGCTACGACGGTGTAAAGGATCCTCTGGACCATCTGGAAACATTCAAGACCCTAATGCACCTTCAGGGGATAGCTGACGAGATCATGTGCAGGGCCTTCCCCACAACACTCAAAGGCCCCGCAAGGATATGGTTCAACCGACTGACGCCAAACTCCATCAGCACCTTCAAGGAGCTGAGTGCTCAGTTCACCACGCACTTCATTGGAGGGCACAGATACAAGAAGTCCATAGCTTGCCTGATGAGTATTAAGTAATGAGAGGACGAGACGCTGAGGGCCTATATAACACGCTTTAATAAGGAAGCGCTCTCAATAGACGAAGCCGACGACAAAATACTGGTAGCAGCCTTCACGAACGGGCTATGGAAGGGCAAATTTCTGTTCTCTTTATACAAGAACGACCCTAAAACCATGTCAGAAGTACTCTACAGGGCAACCAAATACATGAACGTAGAAGACGCATTGCAGGCTCGAGAGGATAAGCCAAGGAAGAGGGAATGGCAGGAAGAAGGACGAAGAGATCAAGGGTCGAAGAGGACAAGAATAGACGACCGAAGAGTTGAGCGACGCACTAAGCCACCCAGAGGGAGGTTCACGAGCTTCACGCCGTTGACAGCTCCTATAAATCAAGTCCTAATGCAAATCAGGGACGAGGGGGCTCTAACCTTCCCCGGAAAACTGAAGTCAGATCCCAGCAAAAGATCAAGAGACAAATACTGCCGTTTCCACCGTGATCACGGCCATGACACAGCAGATTGCTATGACTTAAAGCAACAGATAGAGGCCCTTATCAAGCAAGGGAAGTTACAGAAGTTCGTCAGGAAAGAAAGAATGGATCCGCCGCCTCAGGAGCAGCAACCCCGAAGAGATAATGAACGTCCTAGACCCCCAGTCGGAGACATAAGGATGATCTTAGGGGGAGCATCAATTGCTGGGTCATCCAAGAAGGCCCGAAAGACCCACCTCCGAATGGTTCAAAATATCCAGCTAATGGGCTCAGCACCAAAGATGGCGCGGAAAGATAGTCCAATCATTGGATTGTCAGAAGAAGATGCACGATGATTCCACCATCCGCATGATGATGCCTTGGTTGTCACCTCCGAGTAGGCGAGTATAATATGCACAGAGTGTTGGTAGATAACGGCAGCTCAGCAAACATCCTCTATTACCCAGCGTTCCAACAAATGAAAATTGATAGGGAACGGCTGATACCAACGAGCAATCTGCTGGTTGGCTTCGGAGGAACAAGAGTGTTTCCGTTAGGGGCGGTAACGATTTCAGTGACAGTCGGAGATTATCCACGGCAAATCACACAGGACGTGACGTTTCTTGTAGTCGATTGCTCATCCGCGTACAACGCTATCATCGGACGACCTACCCTGAATGCGTGGAAGGCCGCAACTTCAACTTACCACCTGATGATCAAGTTCCCTACAGAGCACGGGATTGGCGAGTTACGTGGGAACCAGGTGGCCGCCCGTGAATGTTACATTGCCATGCTCGAAACGGAAGGCCAGCAGCAAACGATGAGCATAGAAGAGGCACGGACGGTAGCAGAGCCAGTAGAGGAGCTAGAAGAGATAATTCTTGATGAATCAAGACCTGAAAGGACGACCAGGATTGGCACACTGGCCAGCCATCCAACCTATCAAGCCCTCATTACGTTCCTTCGAATGAATCAAGACGTGTTCGCTTGGAGCCACGAGGACATGCCCGAAATCAAAAGCTCAGTCATAGTTCACAGGTTGAACGTAAACCCATCATACTCACTTGTCCGACAGAAAAAGCGAGTATTCGCCCTGGAGCGAGACGAAACAATTGCACAAGAGGTGAAGAAGCTGCTGGAAGAAAATTTCATTCGAGAAGTGTACTATCCCGACTGGTTAGCAAATGTAGTGATGGTTAAGAAGGCTAACGGGAAGTGGCGAATGTGCGTCGATTTCACGGACCTCAACAAAGCGTGCCTGAAGGACAGCTACCCGCTACCCCGGATAGACACATTGGTAGATTCGACGGCGGGACACCAACTTTTGAGTTTCATGGATGCTTTCTCAGGCTACAATCAAATTAAGATGAACGAAGCTGATCAGGAGAAAACCTCCTTTGTCACTAGCCAAGGGCTCTTTTGCTACAAAGTAATGCCGTTTGGACTTAAGAACGCAGGCGCCAAGTACCAGAGACTGATGAACAAAATGTTCGCACACCAGATCGGCCGGAACGTGCAGGTTTATGTCGATGACATGCTTGTAAAAAGCCCGCTAGAAAGAGATCAGCTGGAGGACCTCTAAGAGACTTTCGACACCCTCTGCTCGTATAATATGAAGCTCAACCCGAACAAATGCGCGTTTGGTGTAACGGCGGGGAAGTTTTTGGGATTCATGGTATCCCATAGAGGAATAGAAGTCAATCTAGAGAAAGTTCGGGCCATCATGGAGTTGGAACCACCAAAGACGGTCAAGGACGTGCAAAGACTGAACGGCAAAATTGCCGCCCTGAATAGGTTCGTCTTGAAAGCGACGGACAAGTGTCTTCCATTCTTCAAAACTCTACGAAAATCATTCGAGTGGACGGAGGAATGCCAGAAGGCTTTTGAAGAGTTAAAGAAATACCTCACTTCCCCACCATTGCTCAGCCCCTCCAGACCTGGAGAAGAACTTTACCTTTGCCTAGCTGTTTCACAAGCGGCGGTCAGTGCGGCACTGGTAAGAGAGGAAGATGGATCTTAGAGACCCGTCTATTTTATAAGTCGAGCATTCAGAGGAGCAGAAGAGAGGTATCCACATATAGAGAAGTTGGCCTTTGCACTGGTAACTGCGGTAAGAAAGCTAAAGCCGTATTTCCAAGCCCACACCATCATAGTCCTGACGAATCAACCGTTGAGAAAAGCTTTGGGTAGCCCCGATACAGCCGGACGGATGGCTTTATGGGCAATTGAGATGAGCGAATTTGACATACAATACCGCCCACGAACTGCGATCAAAGGCCAAGCCGTGGTCGACTTCATCGCAGAGTTCGCACTAGCAGAGGGCAGGGGGGCAGAAGAAACTGCGCAGTGGAGCATCCACATGGACGGATCGACAAACAAAAAGGCAGGAGGAGCAGGTGTTGTCATCCAAGCCCCAGAAGGGGATAAAATCAAGTGCATGATCTAATTCGGCTTCCCCATAACTAACAACGAAGCCGAATATGAAGCACTAGTAGCCGGTCTAGACCTCGTTAAAGCAGCAGGTGCAGAAAACATAGTCGTACACTGCGACTTCCAGGTGGTAATACGACAGATCGACGGTAGCTATGAGTGCAAGAATGAGAGAATGAAGAAATACCTGGAAGAAGTGAACAATCGTATCAGCAACCTCGTAGTGAGATTCATCCAAATCCCAAGAGAAGAAAACGAATGCGCCGACCGTCTGGCAAAAGCAGCCTCGACAGAAGTCATGATTGTTCCCAAACAGGTATTGTCGTTTGTAAAACTCTCCTCACTAATCGATGACGGAAAGAAAGTACTCGACGTCAGTTCTGAGAACAATTGGACTACACATTTAATAGCATACCTAAGATCAGGTACCCTACCAGAGGGAAAAGACGCAGCTAGAAAGTTGAAGGTACAGGCCTCAAGATTTGTGCTGATAAAAGATGTCTTATACAAGAGAGGATTCTCCTGACTGTACCTAAGGTGTTTAAGCAGCGAGGAGGCTGACTACGTGATGAGGGAGGTTCACGAGGGTATCTGTGGAAATCACTCAGGTGCGAGGTCATTAGCTCATAAGTTGATCCGAGCCGGTTACTATTGGCCTACTATGTTAAAGGATGCCCAGGCTTACGTCAAGACCTGCGACAAATGCCAGAGGTTCGGTAATCTAATCAGACAACCATCCGAAGAGCTCAAACCCATGACGGCCCCTTGGCCATTTGCCCAATGAGGACTAGACATAATGGGCCCCTTCCCAACAGTTATAAGGCAGTTGAAATTCCTGGTAGTTGGTATCGATTATTTCACGAAATGGGTAGAAGCCGAAGCCTTAGCCACCATCACGGAGAAAAACATCCGAAGTTTCGTATGGAGGAATATCATTTGCAGGTACGGGATACCCAGGGTCCTCGTCTCAGACAACGGAAAGCAATTCGACAATAGCGCATTCAGAGACTTCTGCTCGGAGCTAGGAATCAAGAATCATTACTCATCACCAGCACACCCGCAGGCCAACGGGCAAGTAGAAGTCACAAACCGGTCCTTGCTAAAGATCATCAAGACCCGCCTTGAAGGGGCAAATGGCATCTGGCCTGAGAAACTGCCAAGCGTCTTATGGGCTTATCGTACTACACCAAGAACACCTACCGGAGAATCACTGTTTCGGCTGGTATATGGGAGCGAAGCTGTCATCCCGGCAGAGGTAGGACTTACGAGCTATCGGGTGAAGAACTACGACAAAGATAAGAACGAAGAGTCCTTGCGCCTCAGCTAGACTTGGTGGATGAAGTTTGTGTAGCAGCAGAGTAGAGGATGGCACGATACCAAAACCTTATGGCAAAGTACTACAACTCCAACGTGAGGCATAGAGACTTCCAGATTGGGGATCTTGTACTACGGAAGGTCATGGGCACTACCAGAGATCCTTTGCATGGAAAGCTCGGCCCCAACTAGGAAAGACCGTACAGGATCACATCATGGCAAAGGAAAGGGACCTACCACCTCGAAACCATGGATGGACGGAAGCTGCAGCACCCGTGGAATACGGAGCACCTGTGGAGATACTACCAGTAGAGACATGAAGAGCATCAACGCTTCCCAGTTTCCAAGTTTATCATTTAAGTTTTTACTTCAAAAATAATCTTTTTCTACTATTTGGTTTTGTTATCGCTAGTTTTACTTTCAAACAATTACTCCTGCAAGTACCTTTTTAAGCCCTAGGGGGCAGGTACCTTTTCTACATGCTTTGTTTTCAATAAGAAGAAATATTCAAACACGACTATGATATTCCTATTAAAAACCAAGTCCATAAAGTGGACGGATCATCCCAAGAGGATGAAAATCCAAAGTCCCATAGAGGACGGATAAAACTTAGTCGACAAAGTGGACGGATCATCCCAAGAGGATGATAATTCTAAGTCCCATGGAGGACGGACAAAACTTAGTCCACAAAGCGGACGGATCATCCCAAGAGGATGATAATTCTAAGTCCCATGGAGGACAGACAAAACTTAGTCGACAAAGTGGACGGATCATCCCAAGAGGATGATAATTCTAAGTCCCATGGAGGACGGATAAAACTTAGTCCACAAAGTGGACGGATCATCCCAAGAGGATGATAATTCTAAGTCCCATGGAGGACGGATAAAACTTAGTCCACAAAGTGGACGGATCATCCAAAGAGGATGACAATTCTAAGTCCGATAGAAGACGGACAAAACTTAGTCCACAAAGTGGACGGATCATCCCAAGAGGACGACAATCCCAAGTCCCATAGAGGACGGACAAAACTTAGTCCACGAAGTGGACGGATCACCCAAGAGGATGATAATCCTAAATCCAGTAGAGGACGGATAAATGCTCAGTTAACAAATTGAACAATGAAATAGTAATGGAATCCGCAAAATCAATTTAGACGGATAAACAAACAATATGTAACAACGCAGACGGATCCTACAAAATCCATAAAGAAAACAGGATTACACCAAGTTCCACAAAGTGGACGGTTATTACTGCTCATGTAAATGGAGTCATTCTAAAATCAAGCTTTAAAAATCATGTGAACGAATGAATTTCATCCAACGGAGTATGTCGAGCCACTTCTTAAATTAAGAAAAACAAAGTTAAAACAAAGTACATACCCAAAAATAAAGTGTTCACAAAAGGTGGAAACATGACGGAGTCATGAATTGTTCTCCAAATATTTTACAAACAGTATAAAAAGTAAACAAAATTATCCTATGACAGGGGCATCCTTCTCTTCATTGTGACGGGCTGGACCATCTTTTAGGTCACTTTCCACAACTGCTTGGTCAAGAGGGGCGTCAGGGGGAGCTTTCTCACCAAAGATTTCCTTCGTATCCTCAGATTGAGCAGGTTAAACGGACGTTTGCTCCGCGGCGTTGACACTGACGGATGACAAGTCCAGCTGAGGATAAAGAGCTTTCACCTGACGGATGGCCTCATCAAACCCGTCGGCATATGAAACTCCTAATTCCGTCAGTAGGGCGTCAGAGTCACGATACTCCAGCACAGCAACTTCCTTGGCCTGACGGAGTGCTTCATCCTTCTTCTCAAGGTACTGGTCCCGCGCCTCCTCGGCCATCTTGAGCTTCTTATCTTGAATAACCTTCTAGGCTTGAAGCTCGGCCAGCTCGCTCTCCGTCACCTTAGCCTTCTCTCTTATGCGGCCTAGGGTCGTCTCATGGTTTAAGCATCGTCCAAACAAACCCTTCATCATTACCATGGTCTAATCATCGGGGACAAATTAGTCTCAAGCATACGCAAATAAATATAGACGGACAAGAAAAAGGAAGACAGTTACCTGAGCGATGCTAAAGAGAGCCGTCTCACCCATCGCTTCCGTCGAGTGATTGCCCAGGTCCTCGTAGTCCTCGGAGGTCATGATTGACGAAAGTTGCTCCAAGGTGTACTTAGGGTCGTGCCTAAGAAGAGCAAGTGGCTTCTTCTCACTCGAAGACGGACCCTTCATGAGGCCCTTACCGGCCCCATACTTGGCTGGGGTGACGGCTTTAGTACCCTCAGCCACAAGCCCCACGACGGGCTCTAGAGGAATCTTTGGTCTCTTGGAAGGACGGTCTCCTTTGGGGAGTTGCTTTCTCTTTACTAACGGGTTCAGGGCACCCGTCTCCTTTGGATTAGCATCACCCGTCCCCATTTTCTTTGCAGCATTTGCCCTGATAATTGACCTTCTTTTTGCATCGTCCATTTCTACAAGGGCAAAAGGACGGAGTTAATTTCTTTCAAGTATAACAATAATTTGTCAATCACATTTTTAGAACGACGGACTTACGTTGACGGGTCCGATTTTAGTACTTGATCGCTTTGTCTGATGGCTCTGGACCGTCGCAGTACCAGTGGAGTGTGTTGAGATTGACCAACTTCGCCCAAGTCCTTTCCTCCGACGTGGTTTTCTTGAAAATTTTCTCCAGAAAACTATACTCCTCAATGTTAACTTGTGGACGCCGTCGCACTGCAAAGAAGAGGACGGTTAAAACATATTAAGCTGAACGAATATTTAAATCTTTGCATATAAAGACAGAGACGTACCAGCTTGAGACAATATGCCCCAAGTAGTGTCGACGGGCATGTGATCCGTCTCCCCTGGACGACACATCCACTCGTCACCCTCTAAGAAAAAATATCGACTCTTCCAGTCTCTGTTAGAGTCTGGAGTTTCATATATTACCTTTAATAACCTACTCCTAGGTACAAAACTGTATATACCCCTAGACTTATCAATTTCGTCAGGACGGTAGCAATGAAGAAACTCTCTCACCGTCAACCTCCTTGATCCGTCTGACATAGCCCCGTACAGGACCTCCATTGCTATGAAGACCCTCCAGGCATTGGGGGATATTTGGTTGACGGATAGACCCAGATACTTGATTAATTCGCGATGAAGCGAACTCGGTGGAAATCTAAGGCCTGCCTTCAACATTTGCTCATACACTCCAAGGCCTTGTACGCCGTCATAATAGCACTTCTCTGACGTGTAGAGGAGACGGATGGGTATGTTATCTGGAATCTGGTAGTTAGCCCTAAGTGTTTTGAAGTGAGTCTCCTTGATAGGGGATGTGAAATCGTTCACCGTCCACTCTTTAAGCATAATGAACTCCCTTGGTCCACCAGCTCCTATGACAGGTCCTAGTTGTTCCTCGCCATCAGAACCTTCCCCTGGTTCATCTAACTCCGTATCCTCATTTGTTGAGGACGGAGAAGAGGCGGACGTACTCCTCTCTTCGCTTGGACTCTCTTGGTTTTTATGACCCGACGGGTATACCTCTTCATAGTCTGCCCCGTCACAGACAATCGACTGGTTACTTGACGCACTAGACATTGCCTACAATTGACGACAGAACCTAAGACTCTGACGGGTCTAAGAATGGATAACGGAAGTAAAAGTTCTGAAATATAAAAGTAATACGACGGGTAAAATATACGATAGAGTGTACTTACCAGTTAATGTGTGAACGGAGGAAAGTTGATTGTGACGGACTCGACACTTGTACGGGTATTCTGACAGGGATGATAGGTCGCGCTCTGACAATTCAGTTTTTGCTGAAAGTAAAAAATGAGAGTCGAAGGCCTGATATTTATAGGGAAGGTGCACGGAAGACGAAGCGACGTTTCAATCCTATATAATGGCCTCTAGAAAAGTGACGCGTGTCATGAGCATTAATACTTTTCAGATCTTGTCAACAGCACTAATACCTGACGGTTTAAATTGGAGCCGTCACCCTTAAAATGGCTTAGAGACGACGACCACAGACCTTTCAACCGTCACCCCATGTTTCCTTCCACTAGAGCATGACGGACCCATAGGGTGAAGGGGGCAACTAAAGAGGCTAAATTTGGGCTTGAGATGGGCCTGACGGTTGTCTGTTGTGGTCCCATAAAGACGGGCCCGTTATCACCAAGTATATGGGAGAGAATCCAGTAAGAGATATCAGCAGGCCCGAGGCCCATGAGGAAGGCAGAAGGGCCCTTTGTATGTGATACTTGCGACACACTTCGTAGAGTCCCATAAGGAAAGGATTCCGTAATCTACTCTCATAAGGATTCCTATAAGGAAAAGACTTCTACTCCAAGGAAGAGGAGTCCACCCTCTACTATTATAAAAGCCCCAATACCCTCGTCAATCAAGGTACGCATAATTTACCCTTTCTAGCACTCTAGAGTTGTGAGAATACTACTGATTTAACCTTCGGAGAGTATTTGGCTGGCATCACACCGGCGCTCTTTGAGAGGTCTTCTTTCTTGTGTTGTGCAGGTTCACGTTCGAGCGCGTTGGTATCGTGTGGCTCACTGGTGAAATTCTCGGCATCATCACATATAGTAATATTAATAAAAAAAAATTAGAGGGGGCCATTGGCCCCCTAATCCAAGTGTAGTTCCGCCCCTGAGCACTTCTGTTAATGCGCACTCACAAACAGAACTTCGAACTTGTCATTGAATGCCAAATATAAAAATTGAAGAAAGGTAGAAGAAATAGTATATTAGATGAACTCTTTTTTTTTTTTTTTTCTGCTTCTCACCGGTTTGGAAGAGGAATGGCCTTTTGGTTATATGGAAGAGCCAATGGAATACTTTCAGCAAAAGAGTTGATAAAACCCAGCCACATTATATTTTGGAAGGACTGACTTTGTTTGTGAATAAAGAGAGAAGGCCGTGGATTATGGGGTAAAGCTGATGGTGGGGTTGGTGAGTTTAATTCTCTCCAACCACATCCACTAATTTTGGTCAATAGCAATCTAGGTGGCACCCACCATTTAATAAAATTAGTTTCCTTTTAAATTTTAAAACATACCCAACACATAGTGCAGATTGTACGCTAGTTTTACATATTATATTTGAAAAACAAAATCCATCCAAAACTTGTCCCTGTATATTTCCATGAGTTGGGTCAAATGCATTTAGGTCGGGTCAAGTAAACCTAATTTTTTTTTATTTAAAAAAATTTAAATTCTATAGTTGATGGATGAGAGATTTAAACTCACTGTAAGTACTCAATTGTCATGATAATTCATAATGTTTTTTTTTTTTTTTTTTTTTTTGAGGAAGAATTCATAATGTTAAAACCACTAAAAAAAGAGTGAAAAAATTACTATCTCATTTTAAATGCTTATATCATTAGTCTGGATAGTACCTCCCCTATGCACTAAGTGCATAGCGGTATGGGGGAGACCTAGTTCGAGCTTGAGGTGTTGGGGTGGGAAGTATTTAGTGAGTATATATTACTAAATCATTTTTTTAAATTAAAAAAATCCAAAAAATATTTAGAAACTAAAAGATCACCTAAATTGTTGAAACCTTAGTATGTATTAGATATAATTAACATTTTAGTAATTTAAATGCATAATTGAGTCAAATTTGCGTATTTAAATATATTAAAACCCCTTATCAAACCCTAGAGGGATTTTTTTTTTTTTTTAAATTTCTAAACCCTTACTATTAGAGTATGGTCAAGTTAGAAAGCCCACCGCTCACAATAAAGTTAGGTCTTAATCAATAACTATTAACTACTCATGATCTATCCTTTGTCCATACATAATATTTTTATAAACTATAATGAGACTACATTTGCACAAATGTGTAAACCTAACTCGTTGTCATCCCTAAATCCATGCTTCTCCAAATTTTATCATTTGTGAATTTTTTGGGGGGACAAAGTTTTGGCTCCAAACTAATTTGTAGCTATTTTTTCAAACTCATTACGGGGATTTATAAATATATTCGTATATATTATTTATATAAGTCACATGTATAATTCATTAAAAAAGTCACGTGACTAAAATTTTACATAGATGATTTCTTTAATTGTCACATAATGGGTTGGAGAAAAATTGTTCTAAATTAGTTTGAAGCAAAATCTTTTTCATTCTTGGTTGCACAATGAAAATTCAGTGATGAATAAAAAATTTTGGAATTTGCAATAAGTTCAATATTTTGAATAGAAATGTTAAATATTATTATATCATTTGTAAATTCAAGGCAGCAAAAAGGTTAATAAATTTTGAAATTGACCGGTAAGCTTAGTTTTTTTTTTTCCCCCTTATAGAAAGAACAAAAATGCTGTGGAATTAGTATGCAATGATGCACCTAATGTTATTGTGCTAACAAGATCAATAATTTAAATTATTTAACAAACTAATACCTATAGGAAATTATCTCCATTTCAAGTGAAAAAGGAATAGTTAATTTTACAATTCTTTTTTTTTAAATAATTTAACATATCATCAAATTGTGACAAATGATGCATTACACACAAGCCTATTTATAGCAAGTAGATTGAGTTTAAGAAGATAGAATTTAACACCAATACGTAAATTCGTTTTATACTTTATACACCAAAAATTATCTGCTATGAAATTACACATAGATGAATGACATAGCATCCTTAGCTGTACTCACAAAAAATCATGGAGTCTAAGATTAAGAAGCAGTTGAATTAGTGGCCAATAGGACTGTGATCCAAGTCCCACAGTCCATGAAGCCAATTTTCCTAAATTTCGGGCAGAAGATCTTTGGGCATTAAATTACTACCAAGACCAACTAGTATTTAAAGTATTTCCAAACTCTCACAGACATGGGAGATTCTTTTAGGACTAGGGACGCCTTCACCAAGCCATGCAAGCGGGGACAAAACTTAGAGTAGACCATAGGGGGGTACGAGACACCCTACCACTTGAGCCTCTACGTAGAGGCAGAGGGTTCGAAGTTGCCACTTGATTTATATTCAGGAACCAACTTGAGTCCCTATGCACTAGACATTGGGTATGGAATTAGGGTACAAGGTGGAAAAGTGTTAGGCATGCAAGCTCGCTTAATTTAATGAGTTGGCCTCCATTAGTATTGATAGGCCATTTTAAAAGAAGGAAATCATTAAAAGAGCCTTAATCCTAATCTTAGTTATGCACTTCAGCCTCACAAATGTTCCTTCCATTTTTCAAACACTCGTGAATGAAGTTGATCTTTAGACCATTCCTGAGTAAATACATGCTAGTTTTCTTGAGAAAAATATAGTCAATATTCTTACCAAAATTAAAAGGCATTTGCTCATAGTGTTGGAAATAAGGTTTGAAAATTGCCATTGCCCAAATTAATTAACAAATACAAAGCAGATTAGAGATATAAGATGAGAGTGTAGAGAGATATAAACTTATCGATTTGAGCCAAGGCACGAAACTTAATCCACTATCCTAAAGAAGCAATTTCGCCCCCACTGGAATGACTTCGTCGGTGCAAATGGCTCAGACATTCACTTTCCAGGATACAACAGCACTTCCAGGGACGGAGGCCAAAACTTTGAGTTAGGGGGGGCAGTTTTACTGTTGGCTGTGTGCAGCGATTTTAACCTCTGATTCTGTTACTTAGCTGCTGTGATTTTTTATTTTTTTTGTAGGTAAAAACAAAATTATTTTTGTTTAGAATTTTTTAAAGGGTAGGGTTATTTATTTTGGATAAAATTAGTTAATTGAGCTTTGTTTTTAGTTTTACTGGTAATTTTTGTTTTTGAGCTCTATTTTTTTTTTTTTTTTTTTGGCTTGTATATTTTGTTTTAGATTTTAGATCTATAAATTTTTTATGTTCACTAAAATAAGGAAAATATTAGAGCTGCAAGTTTTTTATAAATTACTTATGTAATAAGTGGTTACTAGTAAGTAAAAAAATAATGTAAGTAGTGTGCCCATATGTGAACTAATAAGAATTTGTTACCAAACAGTTTGTAAAAATGTTATAAAAAAGTTTGTGAGTATAGCATTATTCTCAAAAGAATCAATGATATTGTTAAAGGGAAATAAAATGTAATTTTATAAAACAAAATTGCTAAAATTAATACACATATATATAGTAATATTAAAAAAAAAAAAAGATTGAAGAAAGATAGAGGAAATAGTATATTAGATGAACTCTATTTTTTTTTTTTTTTCTGCTTCTCACCGGTTTGGAAGAGGAATGGCCTTTTGGTTATATAGAAGAGCCAATGGAATACTTTCAGCAAAAGAGTTGACAAAACCCAACACAAAATTTGAAATATGTCGTGATATAAGCACTCCATAATTATCCCTTTGATTTCCTATAGGAATATTTGCTAGAGATTTGAATTGGTTAATGCGAGATAGGTGAAAGTGAGAAAGGAAAGGGCTGATATTTTGGAAGGACTGATTTTGTTTGTGAATAAAGAGAGAAGGCCATGGGTTATGGGGTAAAGCTAATGGTGGGGTTGGGTTGGTGAGTTTAAGAGCCTGTTTGGATTACCCCTGTTTTGAGTCATATGACTCAGTTCTCATCACTCAAACTGAGTATTGCGTGGGACCCACTGAAAATATTGTGTTTGGCTTGATTTCCTCTCCCTGTTTTCATCACTCAAACTCAGTTTGAGTTGAGCTATAGTGCAGAAAACTGGAAACACCAAATTGGTGTTTTTAGTTTCTGAGTTACATAACTCAGTGACATTGCTGTAAATATTCGAACTTTGTGGGACCCAGCGCTTCTGTGTTGTCCTGTCAGTTCAGAGCTGTTTGATATTACCGTTGCAAACAACCGCAGCACCACCACAACAAACCCAGCGCCACCACAACGCCACCACAGCACCACCATAACAATCCCAGTGCCGATCCACACCACCGAAACACCAACCCAGCACCGATCCACACCAACCCAGCACCAACCCAGCACCGATCTTCACCGTAACCCAACCTCAACCGAAACACCTCGTTGAGTCAACCAATTCTCACACTCCAACCCGCACCCACTACTCGGTCCGCACTCGTTCCCCATATCCAACTCATCCATCTTAGAAAAACAAGGACACCCATCTGGGTCCTCATCGTCACACCTCTCGCAATCACACCCAGACACGCTGTGCCCCAACTCGTCCACCAAACTCACCGGTTCCACACCGAGTCGACTCGCCGAGATGCTAAAACCCAACGAACCCCATGATTGGCGCTGGGGTTGTGAAGAAGAAGGGAAAATTAGTGAAGGGGTATAGATGAAATGGGCATATGGGTGGTCATCTATGGTGTTGTGGAACGGGATGGGGAGGTTTTCAAAGGATTTGGAAGCATCGGAGGATCGGCGGAGAGTGGTGGATTTGGAGAGTTGGTTTAGGGATTTGGAGGTTAGAGAAAAAAAAAAATCAAACACAAATTGAAGAGGGGAGAAACAGAGAAAGCTGAGAAAGAAACTGAGAAGAGTGGAAAAAAAAAAATCAAATATAGAGTGAAGAGGGGAGAGACAGAGAAAGAGAGATAGACAAAAAAAAAATTGATAGAAAAGAGGGAGAGTCAAAGAAAGGTGGGAGGATGCGTGGGAGAAGCAAAGGTGTAAGATTTTTTTTTGTTAATAAGACGCGGGTAGTAATAGTATTGCACTGGGTAGTGTCAGTGGGTGGGGTCCACGATTTTGGAGATAAGTTGTAGAAATATGTAACTGGAAACTGAGTCAAACATATAATTGTAATTTTTGAGTGAAAGTGAGGTTTGAGAATTGAGTTATGAGTTTTGGGTTTGAGTTATGAGTTTTGAAAATTGAAAACTGAAAATTGAGTTAGGTCTAAACCAAACAGGCCCTAATTCTCTCCAACCACATCCACTCATTTTGGTCAATAGCAATCTAGGTGGCACCCACCATTTAATAAAATTAGTTTCCTTTTAAATTTTAAAAACATACCCAACACATAGTGCAGATTGTACGCTAGTTTTACATATTATATTTGAAAAACAAAATCCATCCAAAACTTGTCCCATGTATATTTCCATGAGTTGGGTGAAATGCATTTAGGTCGGGTCAAGTAAACCTAATTTTTTTTTTTATTTAAAAAAATTTAAATTCTATAGTTGATGGAGGAGAGATTTAAACTCACTGTAAGTACTCAATTGTCATGATAATTCATAATGTTCAAACCACTAAAAAAAGAGTGAAAAAATTACTATCTCATTTTAAATGCTTATATCATTAGTCTGGATAGTACCTCCCCTATGCACTAAGTGCATAGCGGTATGGGGGAGACCTAGTTCGAGCTTGAGGTGTTGGGGTGGGAAGTATTTAGTGAGTATATATTACTAAATCATTTTTTTAAATTAAAAAAATCCAAAAAATATTTAGAAACTAAAAGATCACCTAAATTGTTGAAACCTTAGTATGTATTAGATATAATTAACATTTTAGTAATTTAAATGCATAATTGAGTCAAATTTGCGTATTTAAATATATTAAAACCCCTTATCAAACCCTAGAGGGAATTTTTTTTTTTTTTTTTAAATTTCTAAACCCTTACTATTAGAGTATGGTCAAGTTAGAAAGCCCACCGCTCACAATAAAGTTAGGTCTTAATCAATAACTATTAACTACTCATGATCTATCCTTTGTCCATACATAATATTTTTATAAACTATAATGAGACTACATTTGCACAAATGTGTAAACCTAACTCGTTGTCATCCCTAAATCCATGCTTCTCCAAATTTTCTCATTTGTGAATTTTTTGGGGGGACAAAGTTTTGGCTCCAAACTAATTTGTAGCTATTTTTTCAAACTCATTACGGGGATTTATAAATATATTCGTATATATTATTTATATAAGTCACATGTATAATTCATTAAAAAAGTCATGTGACTAAAATTATACATAGATGATCTCTTTAATTATCACGTAATGGGTTGGAGAAAAATTGTTCTAAATCAGTTTGAAGCTAAATCTTTTTCATTCTTGGTTGCACAATGAAAATTCAGTGATGAATAAAAAATTTTGGAATTTGCAATAAGTTCAATATTTTGAATAGAAATGTTAAATATTATTATATCATTTGTAAATTCAAGGTAGCAAAAAGGTTAATAAATTTTGAAATTGACCGATAAGCTTAGTTGTTTTTTTTTTTGTTTTTTTATTTTAGAAAGAACAAAAATGCTGTGGAATTAGTATGCAATGATGCACCTAATGTTATTGTGCTAACAAGATCAAGAATTTAAATTATTTAACAAACTAATACCTATAGGAAATTATCTCCATTTCAAGTGAAAAAGGAATAGTCAATTTTACAATTCTTTTTTTTTTTTTTTTTTTTTTTTTTGGTATCTACTAGTAGACAAGTTGTCACCTTATTTAAAATTTTAAATAAGAGGACACTAGATCTATGGTGAGGATCCTAGTTCCTCTTACTGTAGATTTTAAACAAGGCTTTTGTATAGTTTATACGTATCTATATATGCTGTAAAGTTGTTCATACATCTATGTTGAAATTCAGTTAGTTAATTTACGAAGAAATGTATTTCAATAAAATTGATCGAGGTGCATTTTTTTAATTTGTTTTGAAAAATGTTAAAGTTACAAAATATTTTACAAACTGCTAATGTGATTGGTGATTATTGGTAAGAAAAATGTGATGTTAATGGTAAGCTAAGATGAAGACCACTAAGATTTTGCCAAATTAGCAGTTTGTAAAAATGTTTTAAAATAGTTTGTGCGTGAAGTATTAGTTGTTTGTTTTTAGTTTTGCCATGACCCTTGACCAAGTATAAACAGTTTTTTTTTTTTTTTTTTTTTTCCAATCATGTTGCATAAATTAGTTTAAACGATTTCTTTATTTTCTCTAATACAATTTCTCCAGGAAGAATGTAACCCACCTTAGAGAACTATCATTAGTTTGTATTGGCAACAAATCAATGTGCGGCTATCTCAACCTAAGCATACAAAATTAGTAAAATCTTCAAACAGAAAATTTCCAAACCCTCCACTCTAAACCACCAATGCAACAGCATTAGGCCACTGCATAAATATATAAGGCTGCAAGACTGGATCCTCATATGACAGGCAGCTCAAACCATAGTTAGCAACTCAAAAAACACCAACAGCACCACCGCCCAATGCAGCCAAAGACCGAGTCGAGTGAGTTTGAGAATCTTCACTCAATGGAAATTGAAAATCCACAGGCTCCATATAAAAGGTTGGAGAGAGATGTCAGCCTAGGAAATGGTAAAGGGAATGACCTGCCTTCAATTGAATTGATTTTCAAGGAGAAGGCAATTCCGACATGGAGGAATCAGTTGACTATAAGAGCTTTTGTAGTGAGCATTGTTTTGGGTACTTTGTTCACTTGCTTGGCGATGAAGCAAAGTTTTTTTAACGGACTAGTTAATCCTATAAACATGTATGCTGGGATTGTAGGGTTCTCCTGCATCAAAGCTTGGATCTTGATCATTGATAAATGTGGGATTTTAGGTCCACCTTTCACTAGGCAAGAGAATACCTTGATTCAAGCTACAGTCCTTGGAATCACTGGTGTTACTTCTTCTGGTACGTATGTTCAATTTTCAAGCAATGGAACACTTAGAGATACTATTATTTGTACATTGCTAGTTTGATATGTGTGTATGTTATGGTTGATTTTGTTAAAAATGAATTCTGATAATTTATTTGAACACACAGGGGGCTTGGCAAGCTACATTTTTGGAATGTCCCTTACTACTGCAAAGCAAAGGGATCCAGTAATTGATGATAAGCTAAACATTAAGAACCTAAGTGTTGGCTGGCTTTTGGCCTTTTATCTTACTACATCTTTTGTAGGCCTCTTCTTTATAGTGCCTTTCCGAAAGGTAAGTCTTACAAACTAATTACTTCTTTCCTTTTCTTTTTTCTTTTTTTTATAGCAACAATTTATCAATTGTTGTAAAAGTATTATACTTCTCTAAATAAAAACTAATTATAGGTTGTTCATAATGTTTGTTAGAATTTTATTTTAGATGCACAAAATAATATTCAGTCTCTCTTGAAATCACTCTCTATAATTTCAACTATCTTTCTTAGACCCCCACAAAATGAGGAGTTTTCTGCATTTTGTATGCATTTTTTTTTTCCAAAAATTGTGTGTATATTTGCAATTTTAAACCTAATATTTATTTTATATTCTCTCTCTTTTTCTTTTCCTATTACTACAAAGTTACTGACCTTTGACTATCATCAACGTATTTACTTTATTAATTTAACCATATCTTAATTTAGGGTGTGTTTGGTTAAGACCATTTAAGATTTCAATTTTGTATGTATTACTGTTGGTTTTCAGGTTATTATCGTAGACTATAAATGGTTGTTCCCTAGTGGGCAGTCAATTGGTTACCTTATCAACTCCATCCAAGCTCCTCTTAAGACCAAGTTCGCAAGGTATTGCTCGCTCTCTCTCTCTCACAGGTAATATATTTTATGCATAAAAGGGTTCTCATTGTTTCTGTACTAATTGAATTGTAGGAAACAAGTGACAACATTTGGCAAGTTCTTCTCCTTTAGCTTCATTTGGAGTTGTGTCACGTGGCTGTTTACTGGTGGGAGTAACTGTGGCTTTAGTTTCTTTCCCTTACTTGGTTTCAAAGCATCAGACGCCGGGTACGTAAAAAGTTGACGCCATGACCTTATTGATGTCTTCTTCACTCTTCATTGCTTCTTCCATGATAAACCAGTTTATACAAGAGTGTCAACAATATATGGACACTTTATTTATTTATTTATTTATAACTCATGATATATGCATGGCTAATATGTATATAACTCTTTTTGTTGGCAATAACATGCAGCTTCTATTGGGATTGGGCGGGTACATATATTGGAGTTGGCATGATGTGCCCATACAACACAATCATATCAGTATTGCTTGGAGCAATATTAGGGTACACCTACTTGTTACCAGAGATAGCGAAGAAAAATGGAGAGTGGTATACTGAAGATGCCAAAGCTGAGAGCTTCCATGGCTACGGTGCTTACAAAGTAATGTCTTCTTCTATTCTTACAACTTTATATATGTATATTATATGTATCATCATTTGTAATTGTACTGCGCATATGGCATGCAAGCTTCATTCCTTTATATATTTATCAATATGGAGACTGATACTTTTTTTTTTTTTTTGGTTTGTGTGGGTGTAGTCCTTAGTTTCTACATCGATGATTCTTGGTGATAGCGTCTACCAAATCTTGAAACTTATTATCATTGGATTGTACCGCAAACTCCAGGACAAAGACACTACTACTGCTCTTCCAGTTGCTGATCCACATTCCACTGCTGGAAGCTCAGCCTTGGAAATTGATGAGCAGTTCAGGACCCAAAACTTCCTCAATGACATAATTTCAACAAAATATTCATTCGCTGTCTGTACTGCACTGATGCTTGTTTCCATAATAGTTCTTCCAATAATCTTTCCTCAGGTCAAATGGTACTACGTTGTGGTCATGTACATATTGTGTCCACTCTTTGCTTTCAGTAAAATACATGCACAAGGGGCTACTGACATGACCATAGTAACTGCCAATGTGGGTAAGATAGCCATTTTCATCTTTGGAAGCTGGGCTGGAGTCTCTCGAGGTGGTATTGTTGTTGCTCTAGCTGCTAATGGGGTCGTAGGAAACTTTGTTTCCTCTGCTTCTGATCTAATGGTAGACTTCAAAACTGGCTACTTAACTGTGTCTTCCCCAATGTCTATCCTCATTGGCAAATTCACTGGGATTGCAGTTGGTTGCGTTATCACTCCTTTAATCTTTAGGTACTTCCAGGTAACTTATCCTGATTTGGGGATCAATTTTTCAACTTATCCTGTACCTTTTGCTGGCCCGACTAGAGATATTGCATCATTTGCTCTTGAAGGACCTTCAGTCTTGCCAAAGTACTGCCTTCTTTTTTGCTATTTTGCCTTTGCTCTAGGCATCATCATCAACATAATCAGAGATGTTTTGCCGAAGAAGTGGGCGACATTTGTTCCCATTCCATTGATAATGGCCGTACCAATCACTATCGGAAGTTATCTGGCTGTTGATCTCTGTCTGGGGAGCTTGGTAGCTTTGATCTGGAGGTTTAAGAATAAGTCTCAGGCTGATGTTTTTATACCCATAGTTGGTTCTGGTTTGATTTGTGGAGATGGGCTTTGGACTTTGCTGGTTTCAGTATTCTTTTTGATTAATTGGAAGCCACCAGCCTGTGTAAGGTTTCTTAAGACTCAACCGGCAGAGTAGCAGAAGAATAGAGCTCGCTAAAAGTAACTTGGTCCTAGATTTTGCAAAATCAGTCATGTGCCTACATCACACATGAAGATTTTTGTTTTGTTTGTATTGTTTTTCTCTTCCTTTTTTATTGCTATTTGTTTTGTTTTGTTTTTGCTTTTTCATTTGTTCAGTCGTACCATGCTTGTAATTATGTACCTAAAGCCATGTGCATTAAGATTTGCTAATCAGAGTGTCTAAAGATAACTTCTATACAATTCTTCTCCCTTGAGCAAGCCCCAGCACATTTATTCAATATTTCGGTAACATGTTAATCCATTTAGTGTCCGTTTGGCATAATTAATTTTGTCAACTTCTTTTACTATTCAACTTATTTTTGCTATTATTCATGGGCCACATTGTACTTTTTGATACTATTAATGAATCTCACTGTATTATTTCAACTAATTTTTACATTTATCTAAAATACTTTCAGCAAAAAGTTTTCAATTTTAGTAAAATAAATGGATCCCAAACATACTCTTAGAATAGAAACTATTAACTTATTTTAAAAAGATTAGAAAGCCCACCGCTCCCAATAAAGTTAAGGTCCTAATCAATTACTATTAACTACTCATGATCTATCCATTTGTCCAGACACAATATCTTGAGAAACTATAATGGGACTACATCTGCTCAAATGTGTAAACCTAGCTCCTTGCCATCCTAACCCATGTTTCTCCAAATTTTATCATTTGGGAATTTTTTGGAGGACAAAGTTTTGGCTCCAAACTCATTTGGAGCTATTTTTTCAAACTCATTACGTGGATTTATCAAATAATTCATGCATATTATTTAAATAAGTCACATGAATGATTTATTAAAAAAGTTATGTGATTAAAGCTACACATAGATGATCTCTTTAATTTTCATGTAATGGGATGGAAAAAGATAGTTCTAAGCCAATTTAAAGTCAACTTTTTCCTACTTGGTTGCAGAATGAAATTTCAATGATGAATAAAAAATTTTGGAATTCGCAATAAGTTCAATATATTGAATAGAAATTTTAAATATTATTTTACCATTTGTCAATTCAAGGCAGCAAAATGGTTATTTAATTTTGAAATTGACAAATAAGCTTAGTATTTTATATATATATATATATATATATATATATATTTGGCAAGAAAGAACAAAAATGCCGTGGAATTAGTATGCAATGATGCACCCAATTTTATTGTGTAAACAAAATCAAGAAATTAAATTATCTCACAAACTAATGCCTATAGGGAATTCTCTCCATTTCAAGTGAAATAGAAATAGTCAATATTACAATTTAGATTTTTTATTGTACTTATTCGTATACATGTGGTCACTTCATTTAAAATTTTAAATAACAGAACACTAGATCTATTTAAAATTCAGTTAGTTAGTTTACGCAGAAATATATTTGAATAAGATTGATCAAGGTATATTCTGTTAATTTGTTTTGAAAAATGCTAAAGTCACAAACTATTTTACAATGATGGATGATTATTGGTATGTAGAAATGTGATGTTATTGGTAAGGCCCAGATGAGAACTAGTAAGAATTTGTCAAATCAACAGTTCGTAAAAATATTGTAAAATAATTTATGCGTGTAGCATTAGTTGTTTGTTTTTAGTTTTACCATGACCATTGACCAAGTATAAACAGTTTTTTTATTTATCTATAATGTTACATAAATTAGTTTAAACGATTTCTTTATTTTCTCTAATACAAATTCTTCAGGAAGAATGGAACCTCCCTTACAGAACCATCATTAGTTTGCATTGACAAGAAGTCAATGTGCTGCTATCTCAAACTAATTAAGGATACAAAATTAGTAAAATCTTCAAACAGAAAATTTCCAAACCCTCCACTCTAAACCACCAATACGATAGCATTAGGCCACTGCATAAATATATATATATATATATATATACACCAGGCTGCAAGACTGGGTCCTCATACGACAGACTGCTCAAAATATATACATATAAACCACCAACACCAACAGCACCACCGCCCAATGCAGCCAAATACCAAGCCGAGTGAGTTTGAGAATCTTCACTACCCAATGGAAATTGAAAATCTACAGGCTCCATACACAAGATTTGAGAGAGATGTGAGCCTAGGAAATGGTAAAGGGAATGATATGCCTTCAATTGAAATAGCTTTCAAGGAGAAGGCAATTCCCACATGGAGGAATCAGTTGACTATAAGAGCTTTTGCAGTGAGCATTGTTTTGGGTACCTTGTTCACTGCCTTGGCGATGAAGCAAAGTTTGTATAGCGGAACATTTAATCCTATAAACATGTATGCTGGGATTGTTGGGTTCTCCTGCATCAAAACTTGGATCATGATCATTGACAAATGTGGGATTTTAGGTCCACCTCTCACTAGGCAAGAGAATACCTTGATTCAAGCTACAGTCCTTGGAATCACTGGTGTTACTTCTTCTGGTACGTTTGTTCAATTTTCAAGCAATGGAACGCTTAGAGATACTATTATTTGTACATTGCTAGTTTGATATGTGTGTATGTTATGGTTGATTTTGTTAAAAATGAATTTTGATAAGTTATTGAACACACAGGGGGCTTGTCTAGCTTCATTTTTGGAATGTCCCTTACTGCTGCAAAGCAAAGGGATCCACCAATTGTTGATAAGCTGAACGTTAAGAACCCAAGTGTTGGCTGGCTTTTCGCCTTTTATCTTGCTACATCTTTAGTGGGCCTCTTCTTTATGGCGCCTTTTCGAAAGGTAGGTCATACAAACTAATTAATTCTTTTCTCTTTTTTTTTACTATAAGCGAACTATTCTTTCTAGGATATCATATTACAATCTGTTTTATTTTTATTTTTATTTTTTTGCAATTTCAGTCATTAATAAATAAAAGAAAAATGTCACGTCCACAATATTTTCACAACAAATTTTATCTAAGATTTGTTATAAAAGTATTATACTTCTCTAAATCAAAACTAATTATAGATTCATAATATTTGTTAGAAATTTATTTTAGATACACAAAGTAATATTCGGCCTCTCTCGAAATCAATCTCTATAATTTCGACCATCTTTCTTAGACCCCACAAAACAGGAGTTTTCTACATTTGGTATGCATTTTTTTTTTTTTCAAAAATTGTGTGTATATTAGCAATTTTAAAACTTAAAATTTATTTTATATTCTCTATCTCTTTTTCTTTTCCTATTACTACAAACTTACTGACCTTTGACTATCATCAACGTACTTACTTTATTAATTTAACCATATCTTAACTTAGGGTGTGTTTAGTTAAGACCATTTAAGATTTCAATTTTGTATGTATTATTTGTTGGTTTTCAGGTTATTATCATTGACTATAAATGGTTGTTCCCTAGTGGGCAGTCAATTGGTTACCTTATCAACAGCATCCAAGCTCCTCTCAGGACCAAGTTCGCAAGGTATTGCTCCCTCTCTCTTTCTCTCTCACACACGCAGGTAATATATTTTATGCATAAAAGGGTTCTCATTGTTTCTGTACTAACTGAATTGTAGGAAACAAGTGACAACATTTGGCAAGTTCTTCTCCTTTAGCTTCATTTGGAGTGGTGTCATGTGGCTCTTTACTGGAGGGAGATTCTGTGGCTTTAGTTTCTTTCCCTTATTTGGTTTCAAAGCAACAGAAGCCGGGTACGTAAAAAGTTGACGCCGTGATATTATTAATGTCTTCTTCACTCTTCATTGCTTCTTCCATGATAAACCAGTTTATACCGAGTGTCAACAATGGACACTTTTTTATTTATTTTTATAACTCATGATATATGCATGGCTAATATGTAGAGGTGTTCACCAAACCGCAAAAATCGCACCAAAATCGTCTGCAAAATGACATAACCGCATTGCACTGCAAATAATAGTGCACCGCACCACACCACATGGTGCAGTGCGGTTTGCGGTTTTATAATAAGAAAACTGCACAAACCGTACTGCACCACACCCTCTCTATATATTAATATATTTAATTATTTTTAATATTAAATATATTATTAATAGTTTAATAACTCTAGTTTTCAAAAAAAAAAAGTTTGATAACCCTAGCAAGTATTGATTGGGAAAGCCAGCCCAAAATAAAAAAAAATTAACTCAATAGTTTAAAACTTGGACCAAAACAAAGGGAAAAATTAGTTTTGGGTTAGGTAAGAAAAGCCCAAAATTTGAAAAATATACCAACTTCAAACCATTCAAACCGCATCTTATACATTGTACCACACATGTGACCGCAAAAATGAAATGTGATGCGATTATAATTTTGGCTAAACTTTAAACCGCATCGCACATGTGACCACAAAAATAAAGTATGGTGCGGTTATGGTTTTAGTTAAACCGCAACGCAAAGTGCAGTGCTAAAAATAGCCCAAAACTGCACCGCACCGTGCCACGAACACCCCTACTAATATGTATATTACTCTTTTTGTTGGCAATAACATGCAGCTTCTATTGGGATTGGGCGGGTACATATGTTGGAGTTGGCATGATGTGCCCATACAGCACAACCATATCTGTATTGATTGGAGCAATATTTGGATACACCTTCATGTTTCCCGAGTTACAAAAGAAAAGTGGAAAGTGGTATGCTAATGAAGGCGGTCAAGATAGCTTCCATGGCTACAGTGCTTACAAAGTAATGTCTTGCTCAATCCATACAACTTTATATATATATATATATATATATATATAATTGTACTACATATGGCATGCAAGCTTCATTCCTTCTTATATATTTATCGATTTGGAGACTGATAAATTTTGTGTGTGTGTGTGTGTAGACCTTCATTACTTCATCGATGATTCTTGGGGATAGCTTCTACCAAATCTTGAAACTTATTATCATTGGATTGTACCGCAAACTCCGGGAAAAAGACACTACTGCTGCTCTTCCACTTGCTGATCCACATTCCACTGCCGGAAGCTCAGCTTTGGATATTGATAAGCAGTTTAGGACCCAAAACTTCCTCAAGGACAAAATTTCAACAAAATATTCTTTGGCTGGCTGTGCTGCACTGATGCTTGTTTCCATAATAGTTCTTCCAATAATCTTTCCTCAGGTCAAATGGTACTACGTTGTGGTCATGTACATATTGTGTCCACTTTTTGCTTTCAGTCAAACACATGCACAAGGGGCTACTGACATGTACATAAGTGCCGGTTTGGGTAAGATAGGCGTTTTCATCTTTGGTGCCTGGGCTGGAGTCTCTCGAGGTGGTGTTGTTGTTGCTCTAGTTGCCAATGGGGTCATAGGAAACTTTGTTGCCTCTGCTTCTGATCTAATGGTAGACTTCAAAACTGGCTACTTAACTGTGTCTTCCCCAAAGTCTATCCTCATTGGCAGATTCATTGGGACTGCAGTTGGTTGCGTTGTCACTCCTTTAATCTTTAGGTACTTCCAGGTAAAATATCCTGATTTGGGGTTCAATTCTTCAACTTATCCTATACCTTTTGGTGTCATTAGTAGAGAGGCTGCATCAGATGCTCTTCAAGGAGCTTCAGGCTTGCCAAAGTACTGCCTTCTTTTTTGCTATATCGCCTTTGCTCTAGGCATCATCATCAACATAATCAGAGATGTTTTGCCTAATAAGTGGGGGAGATTTGTTCCCATTCCATTGATAATGGCCATACCACTCACTGCCGGAGGTTTTCTGGCTGTTGATCTCTGTCTGGGGTGCTTGATAGCTTTGATCTGGAGGTTTAAGAATAAGTCTCAGGCTGATGTTTTTATACCCGTAGTTGGTTCTAGTTTGATTTGTGGAGATGGGCTCTGTACTTTGCTGCTTTCAATATTTAGTTTGATTAATTGGAAGGCACCAGCCTGTGTACAGTTTCTTAGGAGTCAACTGGCAGGGTAACAGAAGAATAGAGCTTGCTAAAAGTAACTTGGTCCCAGTTTTTTCGAAATCAGTCATGTGCCTACATCACACATGAAGATTTTTGTTTTGTTTTGTTTTTTTCTTCCATTTTGACTGCTATTTGTTTTGTTTTGTTTTTGGTTTTTCATTTGTTCAGTTGTACCATACTAGTAATTATGTACCTAAAAGCCTTGTGCATTAAGATTTGCTAATCTGAGTGTCTAAGGCTAACTTCTATACAATTCTCCTGGTTTGAGCAAACCCCAGCACATTTATTCAATAGTTCAGTAACATGTTAATCCATTTAGTATAGAAACTATTAACTTATTTTAAAAGATTAGATATTGATTGTAAGCAGTCAAGTTTCACTCTTACATGTCATGTCTCTTGTAAAAATTAATCAATTGCATCCTTTCTTATTTTAAATAAGTTAATGCCTTTTAATCAGAATTGTATGTCAGCTGGCAATTATTGAAAATTTCACTTCAAGGTTTAATAGGTTAATAACTTATATGATTAAACTTACCACTACCAAAAGATAACTACATGATAGGATTGATATTCCAATAGGTAAAAAAAACAAACTGATAAGAAAATAAAGAAATTTTTTTTTTTTTCTAATTCAAGCCTTTTGAACTGAAAAGCTAAGAATGAAGTCCTTGATTTCATTGTTAGCAGCCCTATCAAGGGTGGTCCGTCCATCTGCATCCTTGACAGTGTAACTAGCTCCAGCTCTTAGCAACTCTTCAATTTTCGGCTTATCACCTTCTGATGCAGCCATTAACAATAAGATGTCTACAGGGTGGATATTTTGGTTTAAAAGAGCATCCATCTTATCATATGAACCCTCAACAGCAAGCATGCCCATGTAGTTAAAATACTGTAAGGCAGAATAATGTCAGCAATAAATTTCTCAGTGTAGTTGTATTTGAGACAATTGTCCTTGACTACATAAAATTATGATTAATCAACATTCAGATACTTAATTTAAACATATATATGTTCTACATGACACTTTCAGGTCATGTTTGTTTTTCTGGTATATGAAAAAAGTAATTTTATAAACAGTGATGAAGATACATATATAAGTACAGTTACATTTGATTTTGAGAAGTCTTGAGAATTAACCACAAAGAAACTTAGAATCTCAGGCTTGCTAGCCATCCTAACCAAAAAAGTCCTTCGACAGAACTTCTTGAATCCATTTAGAAGTTTATGGATGAAAAGTTCTGTTCCAACGATATATTTTCTAAAACATTTTTTGTATTTATTTGTTCTAAATCAAAGAAACACACATTTATTGTAAACTATGGAGCACTTTGCTTCCCACAAACGGTTATATAATACTTAGACAGATGACCAAACACAGACATGATTGAATTACTTTGAAACTTCCTTTCAACTTCCACTATATGATACACACATGCCCACTCATGCCCACTCATACCCACACCAGAAACTGTAAAACTTCAGCCTGCCCCCTCAAAACTTAAACTAAAGTTTGTTGCCACCTAAAATAAATTCAGTGTTATCTTTTCTTTTGGTGGGCAAGGGATGAAGGGGCATATATTGAGTTCAAAAATAAGTACTCACTCTGTCAAAGAGAATTGTAGAAATGACCTGCAGCAACTTCTTATCATAAAAAGTGCTCATTATATTCAGATGTCAATATCTTAACATGACCCTTGACATCAAATTTTGTTGACTGTTCTCTGTTAGAACTTTGAAGGTCCATTAGGGTTCATATCACACATAAAATAATTTTCCTGAGTAATGGCACACACTCCAGTAGAAATAGGTACAAGAGGCACAGTCGGATCCCTTATAATGAAAGAAATTGAGTGCTTCAGCCAGCTCGAATTAAGCTGCCAAGGTAGCTCACAGAAGCCTCTGTTCCCTATTACAGACAAGGCTTCCTCTAGTAGTCATTCCAGACCCACGTTTGGATCTGTGACAGCAACCAAAAAGAAGAAAAATAAAGGCAGCAGGCATATGTTCTATGGTGGAAGTTTCAGACAACAATCGACCAATTGGGATTTCTGGTTTCAGTTACAGGAACCTTAAATCTGATCTGAAGAAGTTGTAGGCTTAGATAATGCTCTCAGATAGCTTCGAGAAACCCAGCTTCTTGAGACGATTTGTTATACTTATAGGGCTAGCCCATGCTCTATCCTGGTTCCCACATTTTATGTCCACAATTTCAACTATGTTAGATCCTTTCTTTTCACATATAAAATAAATTTCCTGAGTAATTCTTCTCATTTCCAAAATCTACCCTTTTACTTCCTTGGTGAGAAATCCACATTTTTCATTCCAAGCTCCTGGTTCTGTTGGGAATAGAAATATTTTTTAACTGAACAAGTTCTGTCTCTTTTTATAATTGTTTACATTCAATTTCTTAAACAACTGTGAGATGAAGGGACATCAACCACTCTGTACAAGAATATCCATTTCCCTAATAAACAAGCAGATACACCAAAACTTTAGCACTTGTATTGAGGTGGCCACCTGATATATCCTAGCCAATGCAGATTCTATTCAGATTAGAATTGAACAATCCTACTAAAATAGAGTCTTTATGTTCCATCTTCCGGACACAAATATTAATATACCCCAGATTAAAGGACTAATATAACCACATAACTAATAAATAGAGTAACCCTTTTATCTATTAAGCCCAACTCAACAATCTGAAGTAGAATTACAAAACTAAATTAGATAACTATAACCCATTTATCTCATAATGACTAAACTCACCCTAAGAATAACTTTACCAGCACCAATTTATGCTCATTCCAATTTGTCCAATTTCCACAGAACCCAATTCATTAAAAACCACATTACTTTCACAAACTCTTAACACATATAATTACGTGCTCAAACATAACTACATTAACATAGACAAAGTTATAGTTCAGAGTTAAAAGAAGAACCTGTTCAACATCATCTCTATCAAAGTCGTCACGGGACTGACTGCCATAAATGCCAGCACCTTCAGCATCAACTCCATTTTTACCAAACTTGAACCAGCACTTGGCTCTAGAGCCATTGGAGGGTCCAAGTTTAGAGGGTCTGACCCACCCCAACCTATTCTGTACACCCAGAAACTTAAGATTGGTTTTTGACAAGGAAGAAGGAGAAGTGGAGGGTTTGAAGGTAAAGGGTAAGTGGGTTGTACATGGTATTGAAGCCATTGCTGAGTTTCGGAGGAGCTGAACTCAGAGAGTACTACTTTTTTATCACACTCCTAGTTCTATCCACTCATGTCTGGCTGAGGAAGAAATAATAGGGTGTATTTGCATTGTTTTCATGTTGTTATGTGAATGTGATCTTTGCCATTCTATTCGTATACTATTTTGACCAATCAAGTGGTTCAGTTTTGTTGACTTTTGTTGATGTCGTTTTAGTAGGTTGTATAGACTAAACGACTAAATGTGGTCAGAAATGTTTTAAATGAAGACGCTGTTAAAGATTGCGCATTCGGATGAAAACCGCTTCAAGAAGCTGCGGGATTCCAATCTTCCAATTTTGGGCGTCTTTTTTTTTTTTTTGGAGAAACCAGACCCGAAGGTCAATTTTATTGCAGAAGAAAAATCAGCGATTATAAAAGTCACAAGTGATTAGAGTAGCTATATTTTCATGAGAGGATTCAATCCAAACTTGGAGCTCACTGCCAAGAAAAAATGGACAACTACATTGTCTATGAGTTTGACATAGGAGAAATTACAACACCAAAAACCAGCAGCTAAAACTGAAACATTTTAATCAGATGACCCTACTAGAAAGTGGCGTCATTAAAAAGTGGCGTTTGTGTCTAAAAAGTGGCTCAAGTATGTTAGAATTCTTTTTGATGAGTGAATAATATTAGATTTTACCACCAAAAAAAAAAAAAAGAATAATATTAGAATTAGAATTAGAATTTTAGATGTAGGTCGATTCCAAATCGTGCTCTTACAAAACTAAAGTAGGTCCAATCTCCTCCTTATTTATTGTAGGTCCATTTTAATGAAACTGGGGCCACATAGTAACAAAACTAAAATTAGTCAGGGGGAAGAATAAAAAGAGATGGGAGGTATTTCTATGACTAGGAAAAGTAAGTTACAAGAGTATATTGACTTTGTTAGAAGGGTCATGTATGTTAACGAGTGTTATTGTGCCTCTGTTAAGGTAGAATTTTATAATGTAATCGAGCTACTTTTTATAAATAAAAAAAAAGTCACTTTTAATTTAAAATTCATATTTTTATTAGTTTCTGTTATTTTTTAATACAGATGAGACTCTTTTAAAACTTTCTTAACGAGTGCACAAAGGTATCCATTAACAAAGAAACCTTTGTTAGCATAAGTTACTAATTATTAGGTGGCCTTAGGTATATTTGGGAGACTTCAAATGGCATGCTATATGAGATTTTTTTTTTTTTAAACTGATAAAATAAATAAAGAGAAAAAAGGAAAAGAAAGAGGAGGTGTGGGTCATCAACAAGAAGTGGCTTAAAGATTGTTGGGAGAGTTAGGGGCCATAGACTTGGGTTATGTGGGGTGGCAATTCACTTAGTGGCTTGTTGCAAGAGAATGAAGGGATGGCCAAAAGGCTTTGATAGAGTCATATGTAGTGATGAGTGGCGTATGAAGTATCCAAGAACAGAGATAGGCCATCTTGTGGCATCCAAATCAGACCACGCTCCATTTCTGCTTATTTTGAATATGGAGGTGGGAGTGGAAAGAAGTCCTTCGAGTTTGAGGGGCTTGGGTATGAGATGGAATCATGGAAGAAGTTTAGAGATAGTGTGTGATGCTTGGCAACACCTTATTGGTGGATCCATCCAGAGCTTTTATATTAATGTTGATCTACAAGAAGTGTTTTGAAGGCCCCAACAATATAAAACTTGCAAATTCTAGAAAAATCTACATTTGGAGCTTTTCTAAAAGTAGAATTCAAGAAAAGTAGAAGAAGGTGACAGGAATTCAAATAATTTTCACCTATCAGCAGCAATCATAAGATGGAGCAATTATATAGAAAGAGTGAAAATGGAGAATGGGAATTAGGTCGATTCAAGAATACTTAAAGGTTCTTTAGGTCAAAAGCTTCAAAAGTTGAGCTTTTCAAAACTCAATATAAAGAGCTTTAAGGTTGCCTAAAAGTTCTATATTAAAAACTTGTCAAATTCCTCTACTTTGCTAATAACAAGTTTTTATTATCTTAAAACTCTTGATCTCCCCCTATAATGCAATGCTAGACAGTCCCTTGATCAGTAGAATTTTCTCAATAAAAGTTACTGCTGAAAAGTTGTTTAATTGATTAGTAACTACATATAAGAAATGTTTTGGAGTTCTTTTACTTATCTGGCAACCAAATTGAGAAAGTGTCTTTTAGAAATGAGAATTGATTATTTTTAAAATAAAAAAAAAAACATTATAGATGTGGCTTGAATCTATAAATAATCTGGCGTTAAGATTTAAGAGTAATAAAGATTTTTTTTTTTTTTTTTCTTACAGGTACTTATTTTTCATACTTGAATTTAAATAATTTAATTAATGGACAATTTTTCATTTATTTATTAATATATATTTTTTGAGTAAATTTATTTATTAATATTTTGTTTAAATACTCAGACCAATTGAGTTCAGGAGGTTCCAATATCTTATTTTCCATAGCTTGATGCAGGAGAAATATATGACAAGATAAATATGATATCATATCTCAGTGGACAAGAATAATTTAAAGCTTGTGCTTGGTTTATAGAGAATGAAAAGCGATTTCTTATTTTGAGAAAATTTTGGTTAAGAGGAAGAGATACATGGTGTTGATGTTTATTTTACAAGGGACAGAATATGCTTCATTTCATGTCGTTAACAAACTTTTTGTAAGTTAGTTTAATTCTTTTTCTTTATGTAATATAATGTTTTTCAACTTTTATGAGTCGGTGTCGTAAGGATAATGTTATGGATGTTGCATATTTTAATAAGTTATTATTGACATGTGATTAGTTGACTCAACAATGTTACATATACAGGAATTTTACATTTTCTTTTTTATATGTATAATTTTATATATTTTGGTTGATATTGATAATATTTATTATGGGATAAAATTTTTCTCCAAACTAGTTTGAAAAAATCTACTTTAATCCACTAAACAACGATTTATAAGACTATTCCCATATTTTATTTAAATAAGTTACATAATTCATTAAAAATATCATGTAACTAAAAGTATACGTATATGGTCATTTTAACCGCCATATAATGTGCCGGAAAAAAAAATTTCGAAACTAGTTTGAAAGTAAACTTTTTCTCCATCATATCATACTTTCTACGCTTGTTACATCGAAACAATAAAATTTATGATCAATGACAATTTAAATAATGCAATTGTAAATCTCATATTTTATAATTTTTTGTATAATTAACCATTCTTCATCCAAAGTGTGCACCACGCGTCTTAAAATACAACAGCATGGTCTCACCCACATAATGCTCTCGTAGTGGACCACAGGCCCATTTTTTGCAGGACCATAATGCATAATACATATTGCAAAACAATCTGGATGATAATAAGAACAAATTGATAAATGTGATCTTTAAGAAGTGGGGACCACTGCATTTTTTTTTTTCTCAAAACATATACTCTTAATAGATAAGAAAAACAATAAATGTTTAAATTTGCATCACTGATAGAGGAGACTGCATTTATGATTCACCGAATGGTTTTACATTTTCAGCTTTAGAGTTTGACCAGCAAAGCTACAACAATGAATAGCTTGCTTTTGCGTCCTGATAAGGTACAAGTACTCTTTCTTTGTTAGCATAACTTATTAGTTCCTTCCATCATCACCTTATTCATCTGTTTTCATAATATAGTTATGACAGTATAAAATTTATCACCGGCCACCTTAAATATAGAGGTGCAGATGACTTACCACATTCTGAGGTATTTTCTTTATTTTCATTTACTCTTATTACCAAGAAAGTTTAATGAGAACAAAGAAATTGAATGCTTCCAAAAAAATGAAAAAGTTCACACTTCACATGGTATGGGGGAATGAAGTTCAATCACATCTTTCCTATGACAATTTTTAAAACAGCAATAAAATGAAAAGCAAGAGACACTCAAGTTGCTTCACAAAGCAGAAAAGCATCCTATTCTTTTCCCTTGTTATTGAAGACATGAAAAAAAAGATACAACTTACTTAAACTGGCCATGAAAAGATCTATCCTTCCTTTTGAGTCTCACATCATCATATGATACTAATTGGGTAATGAGATTGGATGTCATTTCAAGAACCATAATAGACCTGCTATATAACAATTCAACATGTATCACTATCTACTAATCCCTATCAAATGCTGATCAAAATCCAAGTTATGACCCAGGTATACAGCAAACATTTAAATGAAGTCAAGTAGTTTGAAAAAGGTACAGTGGTAAGCAACTTAAATGTTTTAATTGCCAGCACATGAATACAATGGCCATATCACCATCCAATCCTCCTACCAGGCAAGAATCTAATGCTCTTCACTTTAGATAAAGAACATGAGGTAAAGAGTTCATGTGAAACACCAGGTACAAAGCAAAAACAAATGACCCAGACTCAAAGCAATTTCCTCACCAAGACAAGACCCCCCAAAGCCTCTCTTCATCCACAAGTCTCCTTCACTCCAACCAAACAAAACATGCATAAATCAAGCACCATTGCCACAAAAGTCCCTGAAGAAATGGCACACACTCCAGTAGAAATAGGTACTAGAGGCACAGTCGGATCCCTTATAATGAAAGAAATCGAGTACTTCAGCCAGCTCGAATTAAGCTGCCAAGGTAGCTCGCAGAAGCCTCAGTTCCCTATTACAGACAAAGCTTCCTCTAGTAGTCATTCCAGACCCACTTTTGGATCTGTGACAGCAACCAAAAAGAAGAAAAATAAAGGCAGCAGGCTCCTACCAGGCATATGTTCTATGGTGGAAGTTTCAGACAACAATCGACCAATTGGGATTTCTGGTTTCAGTTACAGGAACCTTAAATCTGATCTGAAGAAGTTGTAGGCTTAGATAATGCTCTCAGATAGCTTCGAGAAACCCAGCTTCTTGAGACGATTTGTTATACTTATAGGGCTAGCCCATGCTCTATCCTGGTTCCCACATTTTATGTCCACAATTTCAACTATGTTAGATCCTTTCTTTTCAGTTTTCTTTCTACTAAGAGTTCTATCCAGTGCAATACTATCAGAACCGAGCATTGGTATTCGATGAGTATTTCTAGTGTAACTTTTTGTTTTCCTAATAATCTCATGGCTTCTATCATCAATGTAGCAACTGCTTCCACTGCTGCTTGCCCCATCACATGATTTTCTAGCTTGTACCCTTTTAGAAGTTGTAGCACCACAGGGTATTGAAACAGGTACTGCACGTGGTTTAGTTCTGGAAGACAGAGGCATCTGAGGTGCAGATTTGATCGAATCCAATTCCCTTGTCATCAGGGAACTAATTGTCCCAGTGGTCCCAACTCTGATGGATCCTCCCCCACCCTTGATAGCTTCCAGAGTCTGAACCATGTTTATAATATTCTCAAACAAAGGTCTATGCAGATATCTTATTGCACAGAACTTGTAAACCTTCAAATCTTGTTGAGAGAGATGTAGCAACTAGAGCAGATTAAGATCCTGTAATGCAATAGCACCACACAATGTATCTAGATGTCAATGGTATGAAATAAAGCTGAATTTCTTTGAATTGAAGTCAGTTTCCTGATATAATTTACAGTCATGATAACAAGTACATAGATGCATGTGCAAATCTCAATTCAACGAAAAGAGCAGTATAGTATGCAATCATGCACGCGCACACACAGAGAAACACAGACAAGCATACCAAACATGCCTAAATAATACTGCTGATAGATTCTGCAAGCAAATGCAGGTCCATAATAAAGGTTAAGAAAAAAAGCCATATTCAACAAAGCTTAGCAACAAAGACTCATATTTTCCCAGTGATGGAAATCAATGGAGAATTGAACCCCAGAAGAAGAGACCCAGTAAAGTATGTCCTGAATTGTGATAACTACAAGCGAGTAAAGCATGAATCTGACTGGTCTGAAGAGGTAAGTCCCTACTGAATTTTCACCCAAAACAGAATTCCCCACAACTTTTTTTTCATAACAAACCCAATTAAGGAAATGGGTTTAAAGCCTAGGGATTCAGAAGTAGTGAAGTAAATTCTATCTATAGATAAATCATATCTTAAAAGAAATTGATAATTACTAGCAAACCTAATCAAAATGTTGGCCAATGGGAAAGGAAGAAAAACTCCACCAACTTCAACCATAACAATTAGATAACACTGATCTCAGCAGATTCATTGATTCAAACCAAGCCAAATTTACAAATTATTCAAATTTAAATTTTTAAAAAAAAAAAATCACTATAGATCTTGAAAAGTTTGGATTGTATTTGTAAGCTGATCAACCATGGAAACTCAAAATTTTTAAGTAAAATTACGCTTTTGCTAAAGAATTGGAGCCTTATATTGCACCAAAGTAAAGCAATCTTACCCTTAAAAGAAAGCAGAAAGAACTCTTACAGTCTACTGGGTCTTTTAAAATTGCAACAAATCTAAAGACTAACAAAGCTCACTTAGTCATCAAATGTACAGACTTTTTAGGCATAAACAACCAGTTATACATACAACAACAGTGATTCAAATCCAAATCAAACGAAATTTCAAGATTTTCAGAATGGCATATCATAAAATTTCTTTAAACCGCTTGAAACAAAAACCCTCCAACTATCAATACCCACAACCAGAAATGGCAAAAACTAACTATACAACACTTTGCGGATCATAAAGAATGAGATTTTAAAGCTTACCCACAAAGCAAAAAGTCAAGAACTTGACTTTGAGCCCCAGCTGCTTAAAGATGCCAATTTGGAACTGACTGAGTGATCACCCAACAGAAAATGAGACAAACCCACAACACAATTTTTTTCTTAAAATCACTACTGTAGAACTAAAGATCTTGAAAGTTTTGGACTTCGGTACTAAATTTTGCACATGTATGATAATGTCGCCTTCAATAGAAGGTATCTAAATCTAATCTCTCTACTTTTTAATTTTTATTCTAACTTTCCACAAACTGTCTGTCTATGTCTGTTGTGTGTCTCATCTTTTTTGGAGTTTTGGAGAGCAGTCAACGCACGCTCCATGGTAGTGGATTTGACACTAATCCTTTTTTTTTTTTAAATAAATAAGAATATACACCAATCATTGTTTGGTGGGTAATGGGTATACTCTTTTTTTTTTTTTTTTTTTAAATGGCCTTTATAAGGGGGACTTTGATTAATTTTGTAGTTTAGAAGGGGTGTATTGAGATGAGCTCAATAATTTGGGGGTCAAGGTGTAATTATTCTTTTTTTAAAATAAAAAAAATAATTCAATCTTATTGGTGGAATTCCTTGATTCTTGGTGGTTTCCTAGCACTAGAATTCTAAACTAATTGTTTGGTAAAATTTGAGGTAAGAGAAAGTTTAAAAAAAAAATGAGTAGGAAAAAGAAAAGAAAATGTTTCTCTCATATGTAATTTGGAAAAAGAGATAAAAGGTGAAAAGAATGGAGAAAATTTACTTTTACATCTTTTGTTAAGTTTGGAGAAGAGAAGAGAAGAGAAGAGAAGAGAAGGGGAAAGAAATTTTTTATTTTTATTTTTTTACTTTTAAACCCTTATGAAGTAAGGAGAATAAAATACTTGAGCGACAAGAAAGTAATTTTATAATCATAAAAAGTCAAACTTTGCAACCACAGTTCTTATAAGCAGACATCAAATTATTATGGGCCCAGTTGTGCCGTGTGTTTGGCTGTAACTGAGGGGAAGAGAAAGGAAAAGGACGGAGTGAAAGGAGTGACAGGAAAAGAATTGAAAAAGAAAATGCATCCCTTTTACGTGTTTGGAAGGACTGAGGAAAGAGAAAAGAATAAAAAAGAATATATTTTAAATTAGATATATGTTTTTACTTTTTTTTTTTTGAAAATAAGAAAAATTGAAATTTTAAATTTTATTAGCTATAGGCCTCCAAAAGTTGCACTCTTTATGGGAGCATCTCTAAAAAATTTATCAAATTTTTGTACTGTTTGAAAAATGAACAGTGACTTTTATCTTTATCTACCAACTTTTTCAAATACATTTTCCAACAAATTCTCTGTCTCATTTAAATATTATTTCTTCATTCATTATTTATTCTTTTTTTAACAACTACACATCTTCCAACATTTTTTTATTCAACACCTAATTATTATAATAGAAAAAAATATTTGAAGAATGAACACTAGCCCATTAGATTTGATGAGCTACTGTTCATGAGCCAAAAAAATTTAGAGTTTAGAGAATCCATTGGAATGGCTTTTTTTGGTCTTATTCTCTATAATAGCGAATATTTTGCCTTTACATACACCATTGGAGATGCTCTGGGCCTGATGGATGCTCATCCCCCCCGCCCCCCGCCGGCGAAGGGCTTCTCCTTTTTTCTTTTTTTCTTTCTTTTTTTTTTTTCTTTTTTTCTACAATGCCAACCAAACAAGGGAATGTCATGTTAACACAATTTCCATTCTCTTCTCTTCTCTTCCTTTCTTCTCAAACAACGGGATTCTGTTTTTCAACTTGTTTCTCTTCTCCCCAATCAACCAAACGGTAGAAATATAGGGTTTCTCTTTTTTCTCGAATTCCAAACACTATATATAATGGTTTGTTTGGATATCACTTATTTTGTTGAAAACTAAAAACACTGTAACAAAATAATTTTTAAATGTGTGAATAGTGCTGTAAGACCCATTTTTAATGAAAGTTTTGTTGAAAAAAGGTGTTTGTGGGTCTCATGAATAGTGTACGAGACCCACAAAAAGGTGCTGAAACGCGTTGAAAAAAAAAAAAAAAAAAAAAAAGAAGAAGCAAAACGCAAACGCTGGGAAGCGCAAAACGCACTTTCCAAATGCACACATAGTTTTGAAATCTTCTATAAATGTTGACTTTAATATAGAACTACATATTAATTATCTAAAACACACGAAAACATTTAACTCTAACAATCTCCTCATTTGACAATTTGTGACAAAAACACAAGACTATATAAATTTCATGGAATACATTATACTCAAGGTACATAAAAAATAAGCCTAATCTAAACTTGAACTCTAGAAGATATTTGCAAGAACACAGCTCTAGTCTTGACACTACTTAAAAACCTCTTTCTTAAAATACACTTAAACATAAACAAAACGCATCAAGGCATCATATGAAAAATATTACAAGTTGTAAAAATCTGCTCAAAGCAACAGTAACACATGCAACACATAATAGTCAATAAGAACGAGTATGTAAAAAAAAATACAAAATCACAAGTTTAGAACCATAAAGAACATGTATCATAAATGGTTACAACAATTAAAAAGGTTCATGAGAAACAAAGTAAAGCAAGTATATCAAAAACATAAAATGTTCTCCCCCTCACTACAGGAATCAAATAATATATACTATACTCTCCTTACTCTACCCTATCAACCAGCCTAACTACCATAGTTGCTTTCACTATCAGAAGCAACAAGCTCATCATCATCGTCATCATCATCAGCTGGTGGATCCACAGGCGCATCACGACCAACACGTTTGTTCAGTTGATACATGTTAACAAGGAGAGTGTCCAACTTTTGCCCATGGTAGATCTGAGTATCTCGAACCTGATGCACCTCATCATACAAAGAAGCTAATCTCTGTGAGGTTTTGAGCTTGAAAGGTAGTTAACAATGGCGGAAGCTTAGAGAGAAAATCAAAGAAAGGAAAAGACAAAAAGGAAATTTCTATATTCCAAAGAAAATGAAAAATGATTAATACAAGCTCACTAAGATACATTACCAACCCTCAATATATATACACACTGGAATAGCTTAATCTAGATCTTCTAAACCGTTCTGTAATAACAAACTTGTAACTACCCTTGTAACAAACCATCCGTGAATCACGGACTGCTTGATGAGAGGTTCTTGAAGTCATGTCACAACTGGGCATGAAGCAGAGCACAGCTGGAGAGAAGAGTCTGCGTGTTGATGAAGACCAGAGCCAAAACGACGTCGTCACAGTTTACCATCTCATATTAAAACACGTCACACTTTAAACGCCACCGTTTCACTGCTTATTAAACTTTCTCCCCTTTAAGTTGAACGACACCGTTTTGGCCTTGAGATAGAATACTATTGTCAAACTAGCCGTTACACTTCTCTTCTTCTTCATCAGTTTTGAATGCTGAGCTGTTTGAGGTACTGACTTTAACATCCCCCCTCAAAACCATGGGGTCAACAGACACCATGATTTTGGACCGAAGAAAGCAAAAACGAGCAGTAGAGAGGCTCTTGGTAAATATGTCAGCTAATTGATCCCTAGTGGCAACATATTTAACCTGGAGATCTCTGCGCAAAACACGTTCTCGAACAAAATGGTAATCAACTTCCACATGCTTGGTGCGAGCATGGAAGACTGGGTTAGAGGCAATAGCAAGGGCACTGACATTATCACACCATAAAGTGGGGGAAGTGTGAAGAAATATACCAAGATCTTTTAGGACCTGGCGAAGCCAAGATAACTCAGCTGCAGTGGAGGCCAAGGCGCGATATTCAGATTCTGTGGAGGATCGTGAGACAGTGTCTTGCTTCTTGGCACTCCAGGTAATTGGATTGTAGCCAAGGTACACTAAGAAACCAGTGGTGGAGCGCCTGTCAAAGGGATCACCAGCCCAATCCGAGTCAGAAAAGGCTGAAAGGGAAAGAGGTCCATGTTGAAGAAAAATCCCAAAATTGAGTGTACCATTTATGTATCTGAGGATCCTCTTGGCTGCAATCAAATGAGAATCAGTGGGATTGGCCATAAATTGGCACACCTGATGAACTGAGAAACTGAGATCAGGGCGTGTGAATGTGAGATAATGCAAAAAACCAACCATAATCCTGTACTCATGAGGATTGAGAAGAGGGGAGCCTTCAGTGGGAACAAGCCTGAGATTAGGTGCACAAGGGGAACAAGCAGGCTTGGAAGAGTGCATGTTATGCCTCAGGAGAAGGTCCTGAGCATATTTGGCTTGGCTAAGGAATAACCCTTTAGAGGTCCTGGTAATTTAAAGTCCCAGAAAATAATGAAGGGATCCCAAATCCTTGAGTTCAAAGGTACTGCTGAGTTGAGAGATAAGAGAATTGATGAACTGTGGATTGTTCCCAGTGAGGACAATGTCATCTACATAAACTAGGAGGTAGACAACAAGCTTCTCACATCTCAGAATGAACAAAGAGGAATCAGCAAGAGATGCTTGAAAGCCCAAGTGAAGGAGTTGAGTGGAGAATCTCTCAAACCAGGCTCTAGGAGCCTATTTAAGGCCATAGAGAGATTTCCAAAGCCTACACACATGATTAGGCTTGGAAGGATCAATATACCCTAGAGGCTGAACCATGTAAACCTCTTCTCTAAGCAGACCATGAAGAAATGCATTGCTCACATCCAGTTGCCTCAAAGGCCAATCAAACTGAACTGCAAGAGAGAGAATCATTCTAACTGTTGGAGGCTTGATGACTGGGCTAAAAGTCTCCTCAAAATCAATACCAAACTGTTGGTGAAACCCTTTTGCAACCAATCTAGCCTTGTATCTGCTAATACTGCCATCACTATTATGTTTGAGTTTGAAGACCCATTTGCAACCAACCACATTTTGGACAGGAGAATGGGGTACTAGAGATGTACCCTGTCTTTGAAGGGCAGCAAACTCCTCATCCATAGCCTTGCACCATTGTGGGTACTGAACAGCAACTTTGAAGGAGGGTGGTTCAGTGAGGGTGTAATCAGGCTTGACAGCCTTAGAGGAACCAAAAACAGCCTTAGATGAAGATGTAGCAAGCATATCCTTAGGTTTAGAAATACCATTCTTGGACCTTGTCACCATAGGATGTGAATTGGTAGTACAAGGAACTGTTGAAGTCACATGTGGCACAGTGGGGGAAAGAGCAGGTGTAATGGGGAGAGTAATAGACTGGTCTGGAAGCTGGGATGTAGGTTGTGAGTTAGGCTATGTTGTAGGTTGTGTTATAGGCTGTGGTGTAGGCTGTGTAGTAGGCTGTGATGCAAGTTGGGAGATAGACTGGAAGCTAGGCAGTAAGGCAGGTTCTGATGCAGATGGAGATGCATTTTGAGATGATGAAATGGACTGTCTAGAGGATAAGGAAACAGACTGTGTGGGAGAACCAGAATTAGGACATGAGGTAGATGAGGCCAGTGGATAAAGCTGAAAAGAGGACTGATGCAAATTGGATTGAGACTGAATAGATGACTCATAAGAGGGACTGGTGGATAAAGACTGAGAAGCCAGAAAATCAGTTTCATTGAAAAGCACATTTCTTGAAATGTAAATCCTAGAGGTAATAGGGTCCAAGCAAATATAACCCTTTGTGTATGCAGGATAGCCAAGAAAAATGCAGGAAGTGGTGTGTGGTTGAAGTTTGTGATTGTTGTAAGGTTTCAACAAGGGAAAACAATCACATCCAAAGGTCCTAAGGTGTTTGATATCTGGGGTAGATTGGAATAGTAATTCCCAAGGAGTCAAATTGTGAAGGTTGGGAGTAGGGAGCCTATTAACTATATGCACAGCAGTAGATATAGCATAGGACCAGTAAGAGATGGGTAATTGAGAGTGAGATAGCATAGTGAGAGAAGATTCAACCAAATGTCTGTGTTTTCTCTCAGCTACTCCATTTTGTTGAGGAGTATGTGGACAGGTGAATTGATGAACAATGCCATTGGATAAACAAAAGTGTTTAAAAGCATTTGAGGTATACTCATCCCCTCTATCAGACCTAAACACCTTGATTCTAGAGTCAAGTTGATTTTCAACTGTGGCTTTAAAATGTTTAAAGACCTCAAACACATCAGACTTGAATTTTAACAGATAAAGCCAAGTAAATTTGGAGTAGTCATCAACAAAAATGACATAGTATGAGAAATCATTGACAGAAAGTGTGGGTGCAAGACCCCACACGTCTGAGTGAATTAATTCAAGGGGTTTGGAAGACTGAAAATCAGATGTAGTAAAAGGGAGTTGATGCATTTTTCCATTCAAACAATGTTTACAATGAGTGACAGTATCACTACTGTTCAAAGTACAGGATACATCAATTGAGGAAGGTACATTATTGAGAACCTTATTGCTAGGATGTCCTAATCTATGGTGCCACAACAACCAGTTATTGACACTCTTTACATGAAAGGCATAAGGTGTTTGAGAATATTGAGATGACTGAAATTGAGGAGACTGTGGCTGTGAAGAAAATGCAGGATTGAAGGAAGGAGGTTTGATGAAGTGCTTTGAGTATATAGGGTAGACCCCATTCTCACTCAAGCCCTTGTAGAGGAGTCTCCCCGTAGGAATATCCTGGATTTTGAGTTCATTTGCATCAAAATGACAAGAACAATTATTATCAAGGCAGAATCTATGAACAGATAGTAAATTCATTGCAATTCTAGGCACATGTAGGACATTTTTGAGCATAAAGTTGTGATATTTGGTATGAAGTGTAGTGTTACCTATATGGTTGATTGGGATGGACTGACCACTGCCCACAGTGACTTGATTAGGACCTTTGTACTGAGATTGGAGTGTCAAGTTGTTGAGATTAGCTGTGAGGTGATCAGTGGTGCCTGAATCAGCAAGCCAAGGGTCCTGGTTATTGGTGATAGTAGCATTGGAAGCACTTGCCATGGCAGCAAGCTTGGTAGGTGGATTTTTGCCTTGGTAAGCAAAATCCATCCTATGATAGCAGTCTAAGGCTCCATGTCCAGATTTCCCACAAATCTGACATGATGGACGATCATTCTTGAAATTCTGAGAAGAATTTTGATTATGATTGTGTTGAGGAAAGAAATTCTGTGGAGAGAAATTCTGAGTTGCCTGTGGATTAAAATGCTGACCTCCATTGGTATTGAACCTGCCTCCTCTTCCTCTACTGTTATTGAAGTTGTTCTTACCCCTTCCTCTTCCAGAGCCATAATTCTGAGATTGATTCTGGTAATTGCTGTTAGATTTGCTGTTAGAAGCAAACATAGCAAGAGAATTAGGAGCAAATTCTGAATGATCAGTCATTGCCTGCTCTTCACTTTGGAGCATGATAGCAAGTTGTTCATAGGAGATTGGATCACTCCTAGTTCGAATAGCTGAGCAAAAATGAGCAAATTCTCTAGGAAGTCCTCGAAGAACAATGCAAATCAATTCCTCATTATCAACTATAACTCTCACAGCAAGCAACTTATCTCTGGCAATTTTGATCTTCTGCAGAAAACCATTCACAGAATCATTGCCTTTCTTGAGACTTTGAAGCTCAAGTTTCAAATTCAAGATGTTAGCCCTTGAAGTAGAGGTGAACCTCTGTTCTAGAGTATTCCAGACCTCTCTTGAGCTTGTGATTCCCACAACAAGAGAGAACACTTGTGGTGTGAGTGTAGAGTTTATCAAGGAAAGCAAAGCTTTATCCTTGATCTTCCAAGTCTGAAACTCTGGATTCACAACAGTAGTTGGATTTCCTGAAGAATCAAGAACAAATGGAATAGGTTTTTGAGTAGTGCCATCAATGTGTTCAATCAAAGAGTAAGCTTCTAAGATTGTAATCAATTGATGTTTCCATGGTATGTAGTTAGCATAGTCTAACTTGATGGACATGAGATTTGACATATTTGATAGTAGCAGAAGTGGTGATGGAGCAGAGTGTGTTGGATGAGTAGGAATTTGAGGCGTTGATGAGTGATTAGTATGAGAGGACTGAGCTGTATCTTGAGGTGTTGTTGAAGCCATGGATCTATGGCTCTGATACCATGTGAGGTTTTGAGCTTGAAAGGTAGTTAACAATGGCGGAAGCTTAGAGAGAAAATCAAAGAAAGGAAAAGACAAAAAGGAAATTTCTATATTCCAAAGAAAATGAAAAATGATTAATACAAGCTCACTAAGATACATTACCAACCCTCAATATATATACACACTGGAATAGCTTAATCTAGATCTTCTAAACCGTTCTGTAATAACAAACTTGTAACTACCCTTGTAACAAACCATCCGTGAATCACGGACTGCTTGATGAGAGGTTCTTGAAGTCATGTCACAACTGGGCATGAAGCAGAGCACAGCTGGAGAGAAGAGTCTGCGTGTTGATGAAGACCAGAGCCAAAACGACGTCGTCACAGTTTACCATCTCATATTAAAACACGTCACACTTTAAACGCCACCGTTTCACTGCTTATTAAACTTTCTCCCCTTTAAGTTGAACGACACCGTTTTGGCCTTGAGATAGAATACTGTTGTCAAACTAGCCGTTACACTTCTCTTCTTCTTCATCAGTTTTGAATGCTGAGCTGTTTGAGGTACTGACTTTAACACTCCTCAATGCCCCTAAAAGAAGCTGGAGCAGAAGTAGACCGACTAGTAGAATAGGCAGTGTCCTCACCAAGATCTTCTGGCAATGGAATAGTAACATTTCTGCCAGGCCTTCTTTGCTTCTGTGCTTTAGCAGAATCCTCTGGCGATGAATGAATAACTTTTCTGCTAGGATTTTTTTCCCACTCTGCATTTAGCAATGGAAGAGTAACTTTTCTTCTAGGCTTTATTTTCTTTTGTGCATTAGCAAGATCTTCTTGTGATGAATTAGCAACTTTTCTGCTAGGCTTTGGAGCTACAAAATATTTGGTTTGCTTACTTTTAGTGTCAACTTGACAACAAATACTAATTAGTAGAAGTAGTAGTTTTGCAAACCCACCCTACATGATGCATAGAAATAAGGGCAATAGTATGTAACAAAAAGATGCACATGGTTAAAGAGTCAATTATTCATATGAGAAAACAATATACCAATCAACTTAAAACAAATACAAAAATTTAAGAGAGAAGAAAAGAGGCCCATATGATTAAATCCTGCAAAGAAAGAATCAGGTTGTATCATCAGAATAGCATATGTAGTTTTTTGACTGTACAATGTCCCTAGACATCTGTCTCTACTTTTTAAGTTCTAACATGACCATGAATCTTTTAGTGGTAGTTTCTCTAACTATAAGAAGATCTTATACAGCATTTCAAGGATGATTTCATCTTCCTTAGCATTCAAGAATGAGTAGAAGAAGCAAATCTGCAGAAATTTCTAAAAGATAAGAGAGTTAAGGGAACCATAAATCGTGCGGGAGATCTAAATGCAGCATGAATACCAAGTGCAACATCTTTTATATACAAACTAATTGATGTATATCAAAATCAATTGGCGATCAAAAGAAAATATAAAAGGAAAATAAAATACTTGACGAAATTAGTATATACCTTGAGATTTCTTTTTGTCTAGATTCCTCTGCCTAAATTGCTCTAATCGCCGCTGGCAGCTTCTTTTCTGATCTTGGAATTCTTTCAATTCATGAAACCTGCGCTCATTTCACCCACCCATGCTCACACCCATTAATCTTGTACAATATAAACCATTATTTCTCACTACATATCTGTTTAACCAAGTAAAATAGAAAATTTCTCTCATATAAAAGATGCCCACTAGTATTCAAAGAAAAATAGTTCTATTCAAAAAGGTAAATAGCAAATGTATAGGAAAAGACAAAAAGTTAATAATCAAATTGTAGAATCTTTGATCTTCTTGGGATTAGTTTTCCGGACTTGCTTCTCTTGTCTAACATGAAGTCTAAATGACATAAAAAAGATGGAACTGGAAGACATTACTTGTGACATAAAGTACAGAAGCGCTGCTCTAAGCCTTGAACAGTGGTACTGGAAGCCTTTTTATGGTCTTCACAGACCTTGTACTCCCTGCATGTTCTACATACATTGTTGTCGAGTACCTTTCCACAGTTATCCACCCTACATTTTCTCACTGATGATGATGATTGTTGATGCAACGATGGTGATGGGGAGGAGAAGGACATTGTTGCGTTTCTTTGGTTTTGAAAGGGATGAATAAAGAAAGGAAAGAGAGGAGTCTCTCTTAAATCTTGGGACTCTGAAAACTGCGCTGAAGTTTGGTTGATAAAACAGATGGAATTAAGAAAGTGGACTTGGAATATGAGACAGTCTTCAACTGAATGTGAACCATAGAGTATTGAATCAGTAACTGAAATAACTAACTTGTGTGCCTTGGCGTCCAAACTTCTTATCTTAGCCGCCTTTGTATTATTCTTTCATGCATTCACTGTCCCTTAAATAGTTAAATTAGCCAACTATTTATCATGACATTTGTAACACACCTCTTGAAGGATTTAATATAGAGCCCCACTGATCTCCAAAAAAAAAAAATATACAGCCCCACTAAATTTTCTGAGGACTTTTGTTGAAATTAAAAAAGAATATAGGAAATTGATGTTGAGATGTGGAACGGTGGAAACAAAATAGAAAATGACACAGTGATTACGTGGCTTGGCTTGATAGCATTTATCCACAAAGGAAGCCCTTTCTGTATTTAAAGAAGAAAACACGAAATTGATGAAATGGGAAGTAGCTACATTCACGAAAAATCTCTTTTATATAAATATATATATATAGACACTATGGAAACTAGGGTTAAACCTAGTTGGGTTTTATAAAAGAGAAATTATATGTCCACAATATTTTCACAACATAATGGTGTGTATACAAAAGTATACGCTTTCAAAATTATGACAGTTTTTCTGTCTGGTGTTTTTCAGCTAGTGTTTTTTTTTTTTTTTTTTTTTTTTCTCTTCTTTGTGATATGCTGTTGATTTGGACTTTTAGTCCTAATTGCATTATGTAACCTTGTTGTATTTGCAGATTTTGTGCTTGTTCTAGGACAATGTATTTGGTTTGGCCAGTTTTTTCTATTAAAAAAAACCCAACTTCAAATGAAAATCAATTTTGAGGTGTCATGGTGACACCTAAAATTGTGACAGTTTTGTTGTCTGGTGTTTTTTAGCCAGTTTTTCTCTTCTTTGCGATATTCTGTTGTTTTAGATTTTTAGTCCTAATTGCATTCTGTGACCTTGTTGTATTTGCCTATTTTCTGCTTGTTCCAGGACAATGTATTTGGTCCTGTTTTTCTAATAAAACCACTTCATCGCAAGCCAACACCAGTATGATGAAGTTCTAAAAATAGTAAATAGTAAATACTAATGGTGCATAGATGAAGACTGGCAGCAGCATCAATCTTGCCAGGATACTTATCAAAAAAAAAAAACATCAATCTTGCCAGGATGGTGTGATATAATCAACAAAAGCAGTGAAGAAAAAGAAGCTAAAAGAGCAAACTTAGTGATAATCTAACCACATCAAACTGGAAAGAATTAACAGTACTAACAAAACATTTCAAAGCTTTAAAGATGACATATATAACTACACAATGAAGTAAAATTTTGTAATTGCATTTTCGCTTCATGAGTGAAAGATAAGAACTCCATCTGTAGTAGTCAAATACATTCTTTCATAGTTTTAAAGGGTTGGGAAAAGATTGTTAAGCCTGCATGGTAGCCCATAGAATTCGTCACTTCTAATATCCGAACTATATAAGCTGAACCTCTCCCACCAATGCAAGCTAGTGTCTTTTTGTGTGGCATCGGTTTCACGAGAGAGTGAGCAATCCAAAATCAAAGCAACCAGTGCAGCCACTGTCGTGTGAGACATGAAGATGACAGTCACCGTATCGTCAAACTGCAATTTATAAATCAAAATTAAGTAAAATGCCAATGGTGGGAGCATTAACATATATATTGAGTAAATAATTAGATATGTAAAACCAACTTAGTTAAAATCTCTTACCCATCCAGAGCTGGTGTGAAAGTGTCCAGAGCGGAAATCTATATGATAATATTCTCTGAAGTATTGTGGTACTGAAATGCCCATGAAGAAAGAAAAACCCAATATAAATTTTGTTCTGAAACTGTTCAAGTTACAGAATTGGAGAAAGCCAAGACCTGCAGAAGCTGCATGCAACATTATAAACCATGTTACCATTAATTTTGCATTGACAGGACAAAACAAATCACTAAAAACTGAGCACGATTCCCTAATCATTGGGAAGTTAGGGTGAAATAGAATACATACAAACATAGCCAAAGAACACACAGTAAAAAGCTGCTATGATTGGTAGAGGTATAGATGCGAAAAGTGCTCCAAATTTTCCTGGTCAAGAACATGATTGCCCACATTTAAAATGATTAAATCTTAAATATAATGCAATAGTCATGACTTCAAATCTTCTATATACTTTTAGATGCATTTCAGTTATGAAGATTTCAAAGAAAGTAGTTGATGGGTGAATGATAGAAGTTTTCCTCTCTTCTAGTTTCACATTCTAAGAATAGGATGAAATGTTGCATTCAAATGGGCATGGTTTAGAACCTGATTAATTTTAACACTTAACACTGACAGGCTCTCATCGGTGAATTTTATTTTAGAACAAAAATTTATCTGAAAGAGCTCTTATTTATTATTAACCACCGCTTACTATAAGCTCCAACAAGCTATAAGCATTGATATGATAGAGTTACTTGAGCTAGCATACCAAACACAGAGAAGAAAATCATAAACCCTGCTGATATTTGGATGACTCTTCGACTTCCAACTCTTGTCAATGCCAATAGACCAGCATTTTCCCTATACATGAAGCAAATCACAATTAGAAAAGGTAATAAGAGACCAAAATGTTCGAATGCACGTGTTGGGTGTTTTCCTTTATCTGTAAATCATGTTTCGCCATATGTGTGTGACTTGTAACACACTTGATGATCCAATAAAGAATTAAACATATTTCAATTTTCCTACCATTCTTTATGTCCTTGAATGGGCTGCTCAACTTATGGGAACTGCTCATGATATTTCAAAGAAGCCAGGAGTTTTTATAGAACTTTGCCTTAATCAACATATTAAGTTGAAAAAATATCAAATGAATGGTGAAGTAGTTGGATCTCTAAATCTAAAACTTTTACATTATTGGCTTATTTCTAATTCAATACTTGTTCACTTAATCACTTAACCATTATTCTAACAATGCCGAATGAGTATCAGATTGGATCATTTTATGTTTTTTCAATTACTTCAGTTCAGATCACTATTAACAGTTGATATTTAAAATAAACCTACTAGTCCATAAACTAGAGTCAGAGGTGGAACCAGAAGACCTGCATCTGATATGCTCAATTATAATCTGTATTGAATTAGAGGTTTGAGCTTCTTACACTGAAGCAGAAGCGCCAGTTACACAGCCAAACATGCCATTGAGCAAAACTCCCATTCCCTGAAAATCAAACAAATTACAGAAGTGAAGTAGTGGCGAAACTTTACTCTAGAATGAAGAGAGAATCATGATATGTAAATGAAATGTCACATAAACACATCCTACCAGCCAGCCAACACCACGGCCAATAACGGAAGGTGGCACAGGTGTAGCACTGCCATATCTTGCTGTTGCAAAAAATGTACCAGTAGACTGCAAATAGAAGGGGAAAATTAGGACAAGTATTTTTCTTGGTCTTTCTTTATCTCTGACTTTAGGATGATGAACAAAACAGGTTTTGCAAATTCATAAAGTTAGCCAAAAATCTGAATTCAAGTGCATTATTTGCTGCAGACTAGTTTCTGCTTTCAGAAGTAAATTAGAGAACTTGGTAGCAGAGTAGCAAGCTAATAAAAAAGAAATACATGAAATTGTTGTTCAGAAGTGTACCTCAAAAAGTGAAACAAAAGAAGCGGCCATCATAGCAAAAGCTTCTCCAGCATGAAATGTGGGGCTTCCCCATTGAAACGGGTAAGGAATATAAACCCTGCATGTGATGACACAATGGGATAATGTCATATAATGTAGTCAAAATTTGTTGTAAGAATGTGAAAAACATAGGCAAATTTGTCTGAATGATTATGGCCTTCCCATTTAACTGGGTGTATTCAAACCTTGAAAGAGTATAGTCAGGGAAGGACAATGTTCTATCAGAATGAAAGAATACAACACCATTTCAATGTTCTGTCTTATGTAAGTAATAAATGTGGCACTGATTTGCATTGGTTCATACTTTTGTAACATCTTAGAGGCGTTAAAATGCAAAGAATAGAAATAACACCCTCCATGATACATAGGATCACCATGATGTGGTAAAAGGATATATTCAGGCCATTCTACTCTAGATGCTATTAAAGCAGTTAAACAACACAGGGAATTAAAATTATAAAAAAAAAAAAAAAAAAAACCTCTTTCTCATTATTCTATATGTCATGAGTATTAATGTAGAATCTCGTGTGGCTTTATGAACAATATGCATGGAATATCAAAAGGGAAGATAAAAATCTACTTTACAAATAGGCCATTATGGATTTAGAACATGATGTCTAGCTCCTGAGTTTGGGGAGAAGGGGTGGTCAAACTTTGCTTTTAGGTGCATTATGTAACTTTACATTGTTAATTGTGATACTCAAATGTCAATCTTAGATATCTTATTGATGAGTCCTCGTCAAAGTAAGGGGAGATTTCTGTGTTTTCAAGAGGAGGGAAGAAAAGAAAAACTAAATACATATATGACATTGTTTGTAAAATCTCACCAAGGGGCAGCTGTAAAGAGTCCAGCACGATCTGTGCGGCAACTAATCTGAGTTTTTGCAGGTTTGTTGTTGTACACACCACTTGAGGTGAGAAGTTGTGCATATAACCATGCAATTGCAACTGTGAAGAGCACTGCAAATCTATCCCATATTGGCCTCTTTGATTTCAAAAATTGAGGAAGATACTGCAAAAGCATAAACCAACAACAGACGTGAAAATTAAAGAGCAATAAGAATCACAATCATCAAACTTCAAATGATAGAGATACACTCATACACACACACATATATATATAAAGCACATCTACCTCACTCTCCACTCCATCTTATGATGGGAGGGAAAGGATTTGAACTAGAGCTTATTGTCAATTTGAAAAAAAAAAGATGATCATATTAAGTGAAACATTATGCAGTAGGAGAATTAGGCCTTTTTTATATCTACTACTGTCCTAAAAACATAGTAGACCAATTGAACGACTATTTTCCTCGATGCATCCTTTTTATAAGTGATGGTCCAGTCAACTCTACTTCGTTTAACAAGTATTGTTATTGCATACAAAGTAATAGAGTCTTCTTCATTTCTGTCTCTCTCTAGAAACAAAAGAGCCTTCTAGTGGTTTGTCCTAGAGAGAATTTAATCCCTGAGCAATTCTCAAATAACTGATATGATATGGTATGATCCTAAATGGGTGTCACCCAGGATAAATAGAAGTAAGCTTGGGGTAAGCAGAGAACCTGGCTACTTGCCTGTGAGATGAAAACCACAACAATCAACCCAGGAAGCCCAATTTCAACGCATTTTGCCATCTACAACATAAGAAAAGAAGAAAAACAGGGAAAATCTTGAAAGTCAAACAAAAAAGAATGCTTTGATAAATTTTTTTTTTTTAAAATAGCAATATTAACTAGGGGCAAAGATGAAAGTTTTAGAACTCTTTACCATGGGGAAACCAAGATGATAAAGACCAAATCCCGTCAAAGTTACATATGGAGCGACAGAAAGGGGGCTAAGAAACCTAATCCAAGAAGAAATTAAAGATATCCATGATTACGATATAGCTAACATATTATTTTCTTGTAAACTAATTAACAAGACCAAGATTTCATGAAACTGGGAAATTATGGATAATGTACCTTACAGCATTTCTCCAAAAGCCTAAGAAACCCATCACAATCTGGAAACATGCAGTAATAATTAAAGCACCTTGTATTCCTCTCATAGTCTCTATGAACCTCTGAAAATTCACCCATGAGGCAAAGTCATTAGTACAGCACAATGTCAAAACACTCAATTAAAATGAAAAATTACCAAAAAGAAACCAAAGAAATGTATAAAGATTAACCTCATGAGGATCTACATATGCATTGTATCTACGAGCTAATACAATTGAAGTTGTGGGTATAATATATGCATACGAACCCACAACCACAGAGGGAAGTCTGGTCCCAAATAAAGACTGCAAGAGCGTGCTCAATCCTGAAACGAAAAGTAATGTCTGTATCACTCTACCCTTCTCAGCCTGTGATGACCAAAAAAAAAAAACTCTGGTAAATTAAACAAGTAGACAAATTAATTAAGAAAGAAAACAAACAACATTAAAGAAAATGTAGTGTAATCCTTACATCACCGCCTCCCATTTGAGGAACAATGATACTTGGAATCAAAACAGTGATGCCAACAGTCAGAAGATAATGCTGGAATCCCAACACAACAGCTTCAGCTGCATCATGACAGAAATGTAAGTCCTCCTCATCCAAATTTGGACTTAAAAGTACAACAAAATAAGAAATTAAAAAAAAAAGAGAAGACATAAATATTGAATTAAGAATATACACTAATTATTGTATTGGTAAATCTAATTGATGAAAGGATGAGTACAATGATCCGATAGAACAACATAAAGAACAAAGGAGAAATATAGCATCAAGAAGCAAAATCAGTAAATCTCAATGTAAGACGTTATGCAAAAAGCCTTGCAGCTCAATGGCATAACATGTTCTGTAACTATCGAATTATCAAAAAAAAGTATAAGACATATGAGAAAGAGAACGGACGCCATGGAGGAGGACTGTTAATGCAATACTGAATGCCAGGTAGCTGCTCTTTTACTGGTTGTGGTTGAACCTCCTCAGGCTTTTTGTTGTTGTTGTTGTTGTTGTTGCCACCACCATTATTACCAGTACTGCCAGCATTGTTGCTGCCGCCACCACCACCACCACCTTGGGCCATGTTATTTTGAGAAACTGTTACAAAGGAGGGAATCGTAAAGAAAATGTTTATTATAGAAGAAGGAGAGCTATAAAAGTCTAAAATGGTGACTAGTGTTCTTGAAAAAATTTGACCGTTACATTTATTTATAAGGAGATATTATTATTAAAAAAAAAAATCAAACTAATTTATTAATTATAAGAATGATAATCAGAAATTTGTACCATTTATTGGTCATACTTAATGCTGCATGCAGCAATGCAGAAGCTATAAAGACTATAAGAAATTTGAAATAGTTTGGGAAGAAGAAGAAGAAGAAAGAAACAAATTATGATGGTTAATTATTACTCTTTTCTTCGCAGAGCCATGACTTATGAGCAAGGTCATCATCTTCTACAATGTACAATCTACTTGCTCTAGCAGGTCGGCGTAGTATTTAGCACTGGATTTACAAAAATTATACATGCTTAACTAAAATATATGGGAAATTGATGTCAATTTGCTGGCTAATTTTTCACTATTAATTAATTAAATTTATTAAGAAAAATGTCTCCTTTTAATTACCATATATATATACTAGCATCATCATATGCGCTGTGCGATGAGGGTTTTTATTCTTTTTAGTGTCGTAATGTTTAAAAGTGATACAAAGATAGTGTCCTAACATTTAGGATATTTCTCTGCATGATTATTTGTACGTGGGTTTAAAGTTTGAAAATTTGAATTTAAAATAAAAAGTGGTAATTCTATTTTTTAAGAAGATAAAAAGTGGTAATTCAGATAAAAATGAGAAAAGAAACAATCTAAAACTTAGGAAAAGTAAATTACTCTTTTAACAAATTTGAATTTTTTTTTTAATTTAAAATTGTTTAACTAAAAGATAGAAGTATTTTTAAGAGTTTAAAAATTTGTGTACGAATATTTTAGTACGTAAAATGATGAAACCCTAGCAGAAAATCATGTTATTAATAGTATAGATATAACATAGTATCACCGTTAATTAATTCTTTTTTTTTTTTTGACCAAAGAATTCATTTCTTATTAGTACTACTGTTAGTATCTAATTAAATACCACCACCATTCACTATTCTAGTTGGTTTCCCATTAAATTTTTTTTAGAAAAAAAAAAAAGTATTCTACTAGTTGGTTGTCCAACCTCAATTACTCCTAAGAAAATGAACTTTTAAACGTTCAAATTCAAATCTTAATCCACATTTGTGACCATTGAATTTAATATCTAATCATATCTAATTATTTAATTATTTAATTATGAAAGATATTAAAAATACTACAAATTTTATTTTACTACATGAATGTTTTTACCATTGTTGTCGATTACACTATTTTACTTCTTGTTCTCCTATTACGTTGATTACCTTAAATTACTCTATTGCCCTACTCCCTAATTTCCTTTTTAAACCACCTTTGAAAAGTCAGTTCATTTATTATATTTTCATATTTTATAATGCCTAGAAATATACTATTCAACCACCACCGCGCACCTTTGGTACAGTGGTCATTTCACAAGTATAAGCGCTTGTGGGGTGTGGGGGGGGTAAGGGCCGGAGTTCAAGTTTCCAAGAGGGAGTTTCACACACATATACACTTAGATTAGGTTAGAGTAGAAATTCTATTTTATTTCAAAAAAAGAAATATACTATTCAACCCCTGTGTACTTTAGCGTAATAGTCACTCTATAAGTATAAGGATATATTCGGTACACTAAATATAGATTACATTAGGAATAGTAATCTTTATCCCTAGGAATAGAAGCCATTGTAATTGAATAACTATTATTATTCATAAATTTAATTGTTACATATGGAAAGTTTGTAAAAGATGATGTATATATTTTTGGAAATATATTAATTTTAAAACCTATTATATGCACTAAGGAATAACTATTACATCCATTTTAAAGATGAATAACTATTCTTCAATTTAAACAATTTAAAGAATAGTTATTCCAATGTAATAACAAATCCATGTAATAAAGATGCAACCAAATGACCAAATTGTTATTACATATGAATAACTATTCCATTACAGAAGCTATTACAGCATACCAAACGTACTCTAAGTATTTGTGGGATGTCGAGAACAAGTCTCTAGGAGTAAACTTCACACACATATACACCTTTTTTTTTTTGTTGAGAAACAAATTAACTGTTAAACACATACACACTTAATTACACTCTCTCACCAAACTCAAACACATTACTTAACCTAAAGTACCACTACAAAAGGAATATACACTTAGATTAGACTAAAGTTAATAATTACAAAAAAAAAATATAGGAAAATGTATACCGTTTAATTGTTTACAATGACCAGGCCTTAATGTGCATTATTAATTTTTTCCTCACTTTAAAAAAAAATAAAAAAAAATTCATATCAACTTTTTTTATCTTGGTTTTAAGATCTTAGATTAATTAACTACAAAACAATTAGATAAAGTCTTCTCGACCAAAAAAAAAAAAAAATGATCCATCTTCAACTATTTTTTTTTCTTTCATTTTTTTTTTTTTTAATTGGCTTAGTCAGTAAGATTTGGGACAAATGTTCACTTGAACAAGGTTGTCCCCAGTTCACCCAAAATGTTCATCTCTTTCAAAAAAAAATTAAAACTCTTAATATATATAAATATATATATATATATATATATATATTTTGAATAAAAAGGGATGAGATTTTTAGCGATTTGTATTTTGCAATAAAATGGATTGAAGGTTTTTTTTTTTTTTTTTTTGAGAAAGAAATGGATTGAATTTGAGGATTAAAAACCTATGCATTTTTTTTTTTTTAGAAATAATTACAACATGTTGCTAATCCCGCAATTTGAACCATTTCTCCCCTAGACCCCCAAGCACTTTGTGCATGGGGAGGTGCCAATTCAACATCAAAAATCAACAATCAAATGCTCGAACCCTTTTAATGTTGTTTATGTATATATAAAGAGAGAGAGAGAGTTGTATGATTCATTTCTTAAAGCAATTATATGGTTTTCTTTAATTGGAGAATTTAATAAATATCTCTTAAGGGATAATTTATAAAAATAAAATAAAATAAAATAAAAAACCTAAGAAATGGTATTGAAGTTTATGTCTTTTCCATACTTTTAGGGAACTTAATGTAAACTCCGATTTAATTGAGTTTAGCTACTATTAAGTTTTTATTTATTTTTATTTATAAAGAAAGAGATAGTTTCAATATATGGCTTCCGTTTTAAATTATTGTTTTTCAAATATTTTATTCAATGATAAAAAACTTTATAAGTTGAAACAACTGAAACCCACAGCTACTATTAAGCTAGAGTTAAAGTTATAGAGTTTAGTGTGAAAGGATCCCTTTACATTTTAATTCTCCTATTCTTTCTAATTTTTAGAGAGAGAGAGAGAGAGAGAGAGAGAGATGTGGACATGTAGCCTTTAAAAAATCTAATGGTCTTAAAAACCCCCACATAAACCACAAAATTAAATAAATTCACAAGATTTGTTAAAAATTGGAGGGAATTGGTTATGATCCTAGTGTCCTACATGAATTAAATGTAAGTTTAACCATGTGTTTATAAACTCTTGGACACTCTCTCCTTGGAAGCCGGTTTTCAAATGTGAATTCTATCCATGGTTTTGTAACAGAATTGGAGAATTCCAATGGAAATGAAGGACTCAATATCAAACTTGAGGGAAGATCCTCTATTTAGATGCAAGACATATGGTATTTAAAAATCAAATGTCACGTGTCGTATATTTAACTAAAAATTTAAAGAAATTTGAAGATCAATGGAGAGAATCTTATCACTATTTATTAATAGTTTGATAATTACAATCATAGTGTCTACAATGCCTTAAAAAATACACGTCATTAATGTGCAACATGTACTTGAAAGTGAAGAGGAGCTCCCACAGAAGTTTGCGAGCCATTGGTTTAAGGAGTGTTGATCAACACTTTGATGTGGAATGGGCCTGCTAATCTACTATTGTAATTGCCGATCGACAATCCCCCGAAACTAAGGTTTTTTTTTTTTTTTTTTTTTTTTTTAAATTAAAAAAATTGTTTCTTTGGCTTCTCATGAGTTTCTAACAACCTGCAAATATGGGACAATAGAGTCAATAGACTATTAAATAGTACTAGTAGTAAGTCACAATGTCTCTTTTATAGTTTTCACACTTTCAAAATATATCGATATAATAAAATATCAATAACTATATTATTCATAAAATACATAAATTTATTCTCTCTTCTTCTTTTTTTTCTTTTTTTTTTAAAGTATTTTAAAGTTATATGCAATAAATAAGTTTAATGGTTGAATAGATCACATCTAAGTAACATAAAATTTAGCATAGTGAAAATATATAATTCAATAGTGAGATTTTGATTCTTGGATATACTAATCCAAGTCCAACAACATGTTAGCATTCCCATTAAGGATGCTAAAAGGAGTATATGCTAAATTTTAGCATCAAAACACTAAAAAAGCAACTCCATCAAAACTTTTAAATGGTAAAATATTTGGTATACTGCTATAATGAGCTTGTATTAATACAAGCTCACTGTAGCCTAAATTGTAAAAAAAAAAAAAAGTTTTTTATTCTCATGTTGGCTGAGGGAGTTGGCTGGTTGTTTGTGTGTAGTTATTTTATTATTATTTTAATGAGTAGTTTATATTATTTAAATAAAATGGTAAAAAATATAGAAGTTTTGATGTTTGATATATCTTAAAGTGAGATGATATAATAAATAAAGTAGATTTTTGAAGTGTTAAATGCTAAAAATTTTAAAATTCTTGATGGGAATGTTCTAATAAGTAATAATGGATAGTTGCACCTCTCTCTCTCTCTCTCTTCTATATATTATTGTAGTATTATTTAGAAAATTTTGAAATGACCAACATTTAACTTGAAACAATCGGGTCTTGAATTGTCAACCCCTATTCATCTGTCTCCCTCGAGTCTCTAGTATCTAGATTGATTGAATTCACGTTCTTGCCGTGACTATCTGCAGTGTTTTGAGGAAGCTAAATTGTGTCACATCACATATATAGCTACCCCAAATACGCTGAATAATGTGAAATCCTTATCTTGAGTCCACAATAAACAATGAATTTGATCCATTGTACGACACCATTTTTTTTTTTTTTTTAATTGGGACAACATTTTTAAATAAAGAGAGCAGTATCTGTATCAATCTTTGATAAAGAAAGGAGTACAGATCATATTCATGGTAGACTTTTTAATTTCTTTTTTTTTTTTTCTTTTTTTTTTAAATAAAATTTTAGCAAACAATTCAAGCAAACATGAAGACGAATTCCATGCCCAAGGCCAAGGATCTAAGAGGTCGCACTTGTCATTCATGAATATGAAATGCCACCTTCTTGTTTTTTTCAAACCGATAGTTATTACTTTATCATTGTAGGGTCTACCTTAATCAAATTCTCTCCCATTCAACAAGTTGAACCTTCACTCTTTTCTTATAATAAAGACAATTAAGAACCTAATCACTTTATTCAACCTCCATTAACAACCTCACCCACACCATAACCAATTCTAACAAATACATACCCCACTCACATATTTTTTTCAAACGTCAATATCCAATCATCTTTCTCTCTCTCTCTCCATTTTAAAATGTAATTACTAATTAGTACATTTTTTATATTTTTCCTAAAAAAATCTATTTAATGATTCAAATTAAATAGTATAAATCTAAATGTGTATTCCTTATCAAGTTAGTTTAAGATCCTCCCCATTTAAAATGGAACCATTTTCTTGGTTCGAAATGAATTTTTGAGTTTTAGGAGAGGATTCCCTGAATCCCTCTCATTGAAGTATTTTTAACTAATTATCCTTAGAATAGAAAGAATTTTTTTTATTATCTTGATTAAAATTTTAAATAATATGACAATTTTAAACATAAAAAAAAAAGCAAAAAAATAAATATAAATGAACACTTATAATTTTAAGTGAAAAAGAAAGAAAGACATCAATCTTATTTTATTACCCTAATATGTATTCAATGTAAAAATATATATATATATATATATATATATTAAGATTTATCCCATTTGAAATAAATCTATTCCGAGTGATTTAAAATTTTAAATAACATAATTTTTTGTAACGGTCAAATCCACCATTAAATTTTCTGTTTCCCTCTTATTTTTAACCGACAATCCATATAAATAGAAATAGAAAGGATCTTGTTTTTATTACCCAAACTAAAATTAAAATCAATCTAAGATACAAAATTTAAAGTAAAAAAGAAAAGAATCTTATTCCCCCACAACCCCAACCCTCCATCACATTGTCATTGACAGTCCAAACAAGATGAAGAGTCAAGATCACCCCAAAAATCAAATCACCATTTCCCTTCCATTAAGTCACCGTTGGTCCACATATTCCCTCCCTTTCACACAAACCCAACTCCCCTCTCTCTCTCTATCTCTCTTTTACTCACTCACTCTCATAATCACATTCCCCCATTCATTTTTTTCAAAAAAAAAGCAAACAAAGAAAGAAAAAAACACCCACATACACACACTTTCTTTCCTTCACTCAAAAAAACAACGCCCAGATCTCAAATGTAACAACAACAACAACAACTCTCTCTCCTTCAAAAATGTCATCCCAACAACAGCAACAGCAAGAACCCAAATCCAATCCAAAAGGCACAAAGCAAAACACAAGATCTCCTTCCATTTCAACCCACCTAGCAATGGTGGAGCTGAAGCAGAAAATCCTGACCTCTCTCTCGAAACTCTCCGACCGCGACACTCACCAAATCGCCATCGAAGATCTCCAAACCACAATCCAGAACCTCTCCCCCGAAGCCCTCCCAATGCTCCTCAACTCCCTCTACGACGCCGTTTCCTCCGACCCAAAACCCTCCGCCCGCAAGGACTCCCTCCGCCTCCTCTCCTTCACCTGCGCCGCCCACCCGGACTCCTCCTCCGCCCACCTCACCAAAATCATCGGCCACGTCATCAAGCGCCTCAAGGACTCCGACTCCGCCGTCCGCGACGCCTGTCGCGACGCCATTGGCTCGCTCTCCAATCTCTACCTCAAGCCCCCCGCCGCCGGCGCCGCCAACGGTAACAGCGAGAGCGTCGTGGGGCTGTTCGTGCGGCCGCTGTTCGAGGCGATGGGGGAGCAGAACAAGGTGGTGCAGTCCGGTGCGGCAATGTGCATGGCGAAGATGGTGGAGTGCGCCGCCGAGCCGCCCGTCTCAGCGTTCCAGAAGCTCTGCCCTAGGATCTGTAGGTTGCTTAACAATCCTAACTTCCTCAACAAGGCTTCGCTCTTGCCCGTCGTCGCTAGCTTGTCTCAGGTTTTGTGCTGATTTCGTTGCTTTTGCTATGTGCATTGTGTTCAATTGCTGTAGTTTTGAACTTAAATGTGTTGTTTTGAGTATCGGGTTCGATTCAATTAGAATGGTGGTTATTGGATTTGATTGTGGTAATTCTGTTAGGTGAATTGAGAGGAGTTGAATTAAAAAAAAAAAAATGTGTTAGATTTGGTGGTTTTAGTAACTTGTAATTAATTTTGGGGGGAAAAAAGAAACCATTTTTGGCGGTTTAGTTACTATGTAGTAGTACATTGTGCATTGTATTTGGTTTTGGATTCGTTTCGATTAGTATGTGGTTATTAGATTCGATTGTGGTAATTGAATAGAAAGGAATTGAAGTTTGTGGTAGATTTGGCAATTTTAGATGAAAATGTATGTGGTGACCAGATTTGTTCTAGTTACTATGTACATTGTGGGAAATAATCGAACTGAATTGTGGTACAACATTGTTATTATTGGTAATTACACAAAACACTTTGTGGGTCATTTTTTGATAGGCAAAACACTTTGTGCATCTTGAACTCGCATCCTTACCTTGACTTTGCTCTTACAAGGGGACAAAGTTCCATTTGAGCTAGAGTTTATTGGCTGAATTTGTGGTACATTTGGTGGGTTTTTTTTTATAGGAAACTTTATGTTATGATTGGATTATCTGGCTGAAATCTAAGCTCTGTGTGTTTCATTTGTTAGAAAATATAGGAATTCAAAAGATAATTTTCATATTAATTTGTTAATAACTTGAAACAAGCTAGTGTAGGAACAACTATTATATCTTTAGGCCTATATTGCACAATCTAGGATTGAAAAATATATATTCATTGCATGCTACAGCTGGATTTGAGTGGCCATTTACAACTTGTTGAACAAAAAATTTGTATAATTTTTTTGAGAAAATGACACATGTTTTGCTTTACCAGGAGAGGAATGAAAATAGCTGGTTATTTTCTGTTTGAGATGTTATTAAGAAGTATTATAAACAACCGTTCCAGATTCCACCAATAAAATAATAATAAAAAAGATCTTATAAAATGAGAATAAAGCTATAAATATATTACAGAGGCAATATGAATATCTAATTCACATTCATTTTTTATTGTAAAAATTTAGTCTTTAAAGTTCTCAATATTGGAAAATAATTATTGAGTTTTACACAATGTTACATGAAAAGATGATATCTAATTAAAACTTATAATTTTATAAAATCCCAAAGAGAAATTTAATCTAGAACCTTGCATGTGGTGTTAGTTTAGTCCTTTCTTAAAAAGTAGTCACGCATAGAGTTTTTCACTTACACTTTTAAGTAAAACATATATATACTTGTATACCTATATACAACTGTGTGTGTGTGTGTGTGTGTGTGTGTATTAATTATATTTTGATACTACTGGGAACCCCAACAAAAAGTTCTGGCTTTGTCCGTGGGAGCAGATTATGAATTCTCAAGTTGTGTGATCTTGTTACAGGTGGGAGCAATTGCACCTCAAAGCTTGGAAAATTTGTTGCAAAGTATTCATGAATGCCTTGGGAGTACAGACTGGGCAACACGTAAGGCAGCAGCTGATGCATTGACTGCCTTGGCATTGCATTCAAGTGTTTTGATTTCAGATAAAGCTGCCTCCACACTGACAGTGCTTGAGTCTTGCCGTTTTGACAAGGTGGCTTCTGCAATCTTATTTGAAATTATTGTTGTCTGTATCTGTACTTTATAGTTGCCTATTTCTCTCTCTCCCTCTCTCTCTTGCTGGTCACTAGATGTAATGCATTTATTTTTTTTTTTAATGTTAAATTTAATGAAGGAAGATCAACATACTTTTGTTTGTGGCCTTGTTACATGATCGTTCTTCAGTGGGGTTCTGTAATTGTATATCCAATAGACGATGTATGCTTCAATGCTTAAAAAAAAATTTCTGCCTAATATTTTTGTCATTTATATATAATCATTAAAAAATTAAGGACAAGTAATAGAAGGTGAAGTTGCTAATCTTTTAATAAGTAAAAATACTTTTATTCATAAGAAGAAATAGTTTAGATAACTAGAATATGTGTAGTCCCCCTAAAGATTTACAATTCAAATAATCTAAGAATTCTATGAAAAGAACTCAAGGGGATGCTACCCAATGCAGCCATCCAGTCATGCAAACATCTCAAAACTGATTGTTTGATGACATGGTTGGAACATTGAGACTCTTACCAAGCATCAAGTTGGATTAAATTTCTATGATTTGTGAAAAAACATGTTTCAATTTTTTTACAGCTGAATAATTATTTTCATGTTTGTCATTCCTCTCCTTAATTCCTAATTTGTTAAAAGATAACTATCTTCTTGAAAATAACTCAACATTCTTGTGATTAATTGGTTTACAGATAAAACCTGTTAGAGATAGCATAACAGAGGCATTGCAATTATGGAAAAAGATCGCAGGCAAAGGAGGAGATGGATCTCCAGATGATGAGAAACCCTCTCGTGGTAGGCACATCACTAATGTTTTGTTCTTCAGAATGATCCTTAAGTTATTCAGTTGTCTGTCAAAATTGAATTGTCTTTGTTTTGCTCAATTTTCAGATGGTGAAACTCCTGGGGTTGCTGAATCATCTGAGAAGAATGGCATGAAAAATCCAAATCCTAGTGACAGGAGATCAGAGCAACCATCTAAGAATTCATCTAATGGTACTTCCCCTTCTTCAGATTCTGTTTCTAAAGCCAAAGGTAGCAGCTTTTCAGAAAAAGCAGTTGTAATATTGAAGAAGAAAGCACCTGGCCTTACTGAGAAAGAGCTAAACCTAGAATTCTTCCAGAAACTTGAAACGAGGGGTTCTGATGATTTGCCAGTGGAAGTAGTTGTTCCTCGTAGGTGTCTCAGTTCTTCAAATGCAAACGAGGAAGAATCAGAGCTAAATGATACAGAATCAAGGGGAAGGTCAAATCGCACTGGAAATATCCAGCATGATGATTTTCATGGATCTTCCAACAGTAAATATCGTAACATAGAGAGAGGAGCTTCTGCTCCATATTCTAAACGAGATCTTGATGACCTTGCACGGGATAAATGGCCTGAAGAGAGGGTAAATGGAAAAGACGCTAGAATGAGAGCATTAGATGGTGATGATAGAATTGATATAATTCAAAGGGATTCATCTAGCAATCGTGTGGGTTTCTCCAAAACTGATGGTCAATCTGAAGGATCCTTCATCAGTAACAAAGGAAATTGGTTGGCTATCCAGAGGCAGTTATTGCAGCTGGAGAGGCAACAAGCTCATCTGATGAACATGCTGCAGGTATACTCAATTTAGGCATCAATTATATAAGAACGTTCTTATATATGCTTTTTTAAATGAGTGGTAACTTCTTATATTGTAGGATTTCATGGGTGGTTCTCATGATAGCATGGTAACTTTAGAGAACAGAGTAAGAGGTCTTGAGAGAGTTGTTGAAGACATGGCGCGGGACTTGTCAATGTCCTCAGGTCGGAGAGGTGGTAATTTTGCAATGGGGTTTGAGGGATCTTCTAATAGGCCTTTAGGCAAGTATAATGGTTTCCCTGATTACTCTACTGCCAAATTTGGAAGGGGTAGTGATGGGCGGATACCATTTGGAGAAAGAATTGCCCAGTCTGATGGAATTGCTATGGGCATGAGAGGAAGAGGTCCTCCTTGGAGATCTGACATGTCGGAGGCATGGGATTATGCCACATCTGGTGCTTCCAGAAATGGGCAGATTGGCTCAAGGAGAGCTCTAGGTGGCAGTAGTATGGATGGTAGGTCACCTAAATCAGACCATGAGAGTGATCAGGGTGGCAGCAGGAGAGCTTGGGATAAAGGAGCTGGACCTGTTAGGCTTGGTGAGGGGCCTTCTGCAAGAAGCGTTTGGCAAGCTTCAAAGGATGAAGCTACATTGGAAGCAATTCGGGTGGCTGGGGAGGACGGTGGAACTTCTCGGACTGCAAGAGTAGCTATCCCTGAAATGACTGCGGAAGCAATGGGAGATGATAATGTTGGCCATGACAGGGACCCTGTGTGGACATCTTGGAGTAATGCAATGGATGCCCTTCATGTTGGTGATATGGATTCAGCTTATGCTGAAGTTTTATCTACAGGGGATGATCACTTGCTTGTGAAGCTAATGGACAGATCAGGCCCAGTGGTTGACCAACTCTCAGGAGAAGTAGCAACTGAGGTTGTGCATGCTGTTGGACAATTTCTACTAGAGCAGAACCTTTTTGACTTATGTTTATCTTGGATTCAACAGGTATGGCTTTTTTCATAATCTTCAAATTTTCTTCAAGCTGCTGAGTATGGCATATTGGCATGTATATTTCTTATTGGTATTCGTTGACCTGCTAGTTTACAGTTTTCTACTTTTTCTAATGAATCATGTAAATAATGTCAACACTATTGATTTTTTTTATTTTTTATTTTTTTTAAATTGTTAAACCTTTTGGTACTAAGGTTTAAAAAAATTAAGAAAATATGGGAATCTTTCTTTTTGTGTTAAGTAAAAAAATCTGAATAGATAGAATTAGATGTTGACAACTGCTCTAGTAAGAAGTTTCCCAGCGTTAGCTTTAAAGCATAGTTTCAATGAAATTATAGTGTTGTATTTGATGTACAATTTGAGAAGAAAATTGATGATGTTTTGAATTCTATAATAAGTTGTGTTCCTATATATAATTCAAAAAGTTGTTCTGAATAGTATATTATCATATTACAATCTGTTCTTAACTTTTTCTTTCTAAGCATTAGAATGCCTTCTTAAGTTGGTCTGTTTCTTACCATTTGGTCTCAATTTTCATTGTGTTCAGTTGGTGGAGGTATTGTTGGAAAATGGACCGGATGTTTTGAGCGTTCCTATGGAAGTGAAGAAGGAGCTTTTGTTGAATTTACATGAAGCTTCTACAGCAATGGATCCCCCTGAGGATTGGGAAGGTGCGATGCCTGACCAACTCTTGTTGCAATTGGCGTCAGCCTGGGGAATTGATCTGCAACAGCATGAGAAGTAGCCCCCAGTTGACAGCCTAGGTAATGGGATTCTGTACTTTATATGCGAACATATTTTGATTGGGTTGATCAGGTTAATACATCATGTATTTACATAAGTCGAGTGAAAAATTGTGAATGAACAGACAATATTTTGAACAGTTACGCAATTGAGCATTTTGCATCAATAGATAAGTAATTGAAACTGGAGTCAAGATGGGTCTTCTTAATAATATAATCTTACATTAGATCATCAGGCTGAGCAGTTTACTGCTTCTTTGGTCTCCTATTACTTTATAAAATCTTATGTGCGTCGACGAATCAGAGGAATTGTAACGTTTTAAAAACATGAAAGTCAATGGAGTTGCACGTAATGGCTCATCCAAGCAGATAATGGAGAACAACGCCCACCTCACTTGAATCAACTTCCCCATTTTTTGTCTTTTTTATTAAAAAAAGTATATATTTATTTAAAGCGGACTCGAACCATCATTGTAACCAATGGGTCAAAAGCTTTGTGATTCAGAGATACTGTTTAATCAATCCCCCCTAATGTGAACTAATGGATACCAGTATTTTTCAAATTAGGATGCTGCAGCCATTCAGTTTGGGTGCAGGGGGCATTTGCACTTGACTGAAAAAACTATCATCTTATGGGGTTTCTTTGCAGATCTCAATCCAAATTTGAAAATACAAGCAAGCTTGATGGAGAAACTAAATGCAAAAGAACTGTAACCCAAGGACTTTAGTTCAAATAGTACATTCTTCATAATAACGTATATTAAAATTAATTAAGGACTAAAGGAGGATGTTCATGTTTGACACCACCTTTCCTGTGGTGAAAATTGAGTAAAAGTGCTGGGCTCAGCAGATGAGGGTTAAGCATAACTAGGTGGGAATATTTGTGCACGTCATCTCCTCATGGAAGTGGAGCAAAACTAAGATTGATAGCCTTTTCTTTTCTTTTTTTAAATAAAATTTTTAATTTAATAGTTACAACAGAAAATATGAGATTTAAACCCTATATGTTTTAGAAACATCAAGAAATGCCAACTATTTGAGCAGTAAAGCTTTTGGCTATTACCGCGAGCTGGTCAAACAAAGAACATAATTGATAACCAAAAATAGAATTTATTAAATAAATTCACAGAAAATGGACTTGGGCTTTCGTTTCTTTTACAAAAACACTGAATCTGAGCATTCATCAAGTAAGTTACATTGAAAAAAGGGACTAAAATGGAAACATTTCATATATACAAAGCTCACTCTACATTCTACATCCCAGTGCACCCACCTTCGTCACTAGAATTACAGGGGACCTTCATCACAAGAATTACAGGGCCCGAGGCACCGCATGCATCCTCAACCACTTGCCAAATTGGAAATGCTGCAACATCAAATATGGCAGAAAATTTTACATCTGCTCATATGATGAAGCCTGATTTCGCAGGGGAAAAACTTTCAAGTTGCTTGCAGATGTACCATTGTCAAAGATAATTCTCACATTGCTAGCACAGAAACTCCATCATTGTCAATCAGCTACCACACTATAGAGTTTTGAACCAAAATCCAGCATCATTTGTTGCAATTGGGGGAGTCCACTTATTACTTGGCTGAATACCAGTTTTGAGCACACTTGGCATCAACCGATAGGTCAACTTGAAGGATATTCTTGCCATTGAAGGGTTTGGACATGCACTCAACAACTATGGCCTTCGCAACCTCAGCTGACTCTGTTGGTCCTTCCAAGATAACTTCATCATGAACCTGCTTTCCATGGTGTGACCGTGTGATAGTCAAAAGTTTTCAACAAAATATGTACTAAGGTCACATGGAATATAATATGGCATAACAAGAGATTTGGTCGCATGAATATAAGTGAAAGCTTACTTTAGATGTCCTCAATATCAAATATAAGGCATACTAAGAGTACTAGATGGAGAGCTCAACAATTTGTACTAAGGTTGAATGGAATTTAAACTATAATTGAAATATATGAATGGACATCTTATTGATGGATAATAATGTTATTCTAACAAAGATGAAAAAGGTTGATATCCTGTGATTGGATACTAAGCGAACAAGTCTGCCACGCAGAAGATTGTAGACCTAAAAAGTAACAGAAGCACAGGAACTCTAAAATAAAGAAGGATGCTACATGAAACTGGAGCTGAATGGAGCTTTCCATACTTCTACAGTGTTATTTGAACAACACTTTCAGGGTACACCCAACACACCATAGGCAACATCTATACACAGTAACCAGGAAAATCACACTTGTATAGCTGGCTAATATCAGATGAGGATAAGGCTATCGAAAATTACTGTCTATAAGTTTTTAAATATCAAGAAATAGCACTAATGAGTGAAAAAGTTTTGGATAAAAAGCCAATCAAGATGGCTTTTAAGTGTACACAACTCCATTGCAAGATATGAAGAGAAGTGCAGAGGTCAAAACAAACACGAACTAGTTGCTGTGCATAAAGACTGGAATGAGGACTAAGAAAATAATTGTTGATGGTTGAAATCATAAATTTAGGAGCTGTTTAAAGAAGATGAAAACGTTCGCAAGCATTTAAAAATTACTTCAGTAATAAATTTGAACCAACACTAGTCCTGCCATGTATATTATTCCAGGAAGAAAAAGGCATGATATTAACCTGTAAAAGCAGTTTCCACCCGAGCTCCTTCAACCGTGCATTTTTTGATATCTCTAACATAGCACACATGGCTACATCAGCAGCACTACCCTGTTTCAATCACCTAAATCAGAAACCACTAAGAAATGGCCAATCAAAATTTTATTTTAGAGGGAGGGGAAAGCAGGAAAGAGGTATCTGACCTATTTATTAGCAACTGATACGATTTAAATAGACACATCATCAGATCCCAAAACTGACATTTTTAAGCAATGGCTAATAGTTCTTGTGGAGGTTTGCATTTTGACCTTTTAATGATGGGAGGGTGTTATACTACATTGTTAAACAATGAAAAGTTGGAGTGAGAAGGGGGATTAGATGAATAAGTTCATGAGAGGTGTAGGCAAGCCTTATAGGAATTATTGAGAGTGAAATATATCTACAAGTATCTTAAAAAGGCAGGGTTTCAAATAAAATATAATGGGGCTTTTTTTTTTTTTTTCCTCTCTCTGATCAGGAGTTTGTGTTGGTGTTATTGGGGTAGTTGTAAAAGAAGATATGGTGCAACAACCTGAGGAAACTGCTATCCACATCTGCACTTATACCCCAAAAGGATTGGTCAAGTTACAATTGGGGCTCCTCATAATCACTTTTAAATCCAAACATACACCCGCATGATACACACTCAAACAATTTAATTCAATCAAATTCGCACAATTTGGGGAATCACAACTTCTCCCACTTAAATTCCTGATGTCCTCGTTAGAGCTTACATTGTGTTGTAGTGCCCCCGAGCCACATGGCATTACCAAGTTTGCTCTGATACCATTTGGAACAACATGAGGAAAACACTAGTTGCAATTGGGGTTCCTCGTAATCACTGATAAAACCAGATCCACCTAGACAACACCCATTCTAGACTCACCACAGGCCCGCACAACACACTCACCAAGCAAATCCACACAATTTGGGACATATGACATATAAGTGGTAAAAAGGAGTAGCAAATCTTTTTATTTTTTCTTCTGGGAGGGGTATAGGAAAAAGGGCAAGGGAGCTTGTTAAAAAACCATGAGAGATAGGGAGCATGAAAAAGAGAAAGAAGGGACAAACCTGTACTGGGGTATTGATAGCAGCCCGCTCAATGTGACCTTTTTGAGAGTTCGTAGCATGGGCCACTGATGGGAACTGGCGGGCTCGTCCTAGCAATGTGTGTACACAATTTTTCTCACGGGCTTCTTTTTTACGCTCCTCTTGCCAGGTCAACACTTCTTTTCTATCACTGTACCACAGATCAACTGTTTTCTTTGCTTCCTGAACAGAAACCTGAGTACAAAGAGGCGATCAAATCATTTCAAATTGGAAGAATGCACGTCCCTCATAATTGAATGTTCATACTAAAAAATACCTTCCAATCCCGGGAAAGCCCCACCGGAGTTTTTCCATATGCAATTGAAAAGTTAAGCATTTTAGCTTTCCTCCTTTCAGAAGCAAAGGCATCCTGAAACCATTAAAAGGGGAAAAAGTAATTGAGTTTGAAACTTGGGGATAGAGACCAGGTTATGTATTTCCTGATTTTTTTTTTTTTTTTTTGGACAAGTCAATTGCATTAAATAACAGGATATACAAAAGGTAATGGGAAAACCAGTGGTTGTGTTGGCAATATACCCACTATTACAATCCAAATACAGAATCTATGAAATCATACAAATTCCATGTTATTGAGGAGGTTTACACATATATTGTCTTCTTGAAACATAGGTTTACACATATCGGTGTCAACATGATTGCTTAATTATTTTCATAATTTAATCTAAGGGAATTGTGCTCACAATGGACAGTTAACCTTCACTAACAGCTGGACAAAGCAACTAATATAATACAAGCCCCATAACAGTGTTACTTGCAACTTTAAGAATAAAAGCCATGCCTTAGTTACCACAAGTGAATAGACAATTAAAATAATCTCTCTCCACCCATTAGCAAGAGGGAGACATGCAAGGAACTGTCCTCCCTCTGCAGTCCTATCTGACGCCAAACTGTTTTGTTTTTCTTTTCTTTTTTTTGAAAAATAACTGGTTTGCTATTTTTATGTTATTGTTATATCTGCTATTACATATTAAAACAAGAGAGAGATGCATCAGGCATATATCTCTTGTTCTCTACAGAAAATGTATCATTTTAGACTTGGAAATAGGAAAATTATGTAGTCATAGTTTACCTTTAATAGTGGAACTGGGGGTTTATCTTCACCCGGTTGAGGATGCCACTCAAGAAGCACATGCTTTTTGTCAATGGCTTCACGAATATATGGGTACATATTCATTGCAGTCCTTGAATGGAAATCTCCACCAAGTCTAAAGGCATCCATCATGCTCTTACAACTGGCAAGATGTGCAAGAATCCTAAGTTCCAGCTGTATTTGAATGCCAAATTCAATCAACACATAAAATTCAATGCAACCACTGAAGGTAGGTAATTAAAACAACCACTTACCTGTCCATAATCTGCAACAATAAGGGAATTCCCTGGTGAAGCTATGAATGCCTGACGGATCTTATACCGGTCCTTCTCTAAAGCAGGCTGATTCTGATGAAGCAAGAACATTACACGTGTAAGTCTCTAATACCTTTTAAAAACATGAAGTTACAGAATCTAGCCATGATTATGTAAATTCCATCTCTAGTTCCAAGTTGTTAATATTTTAGTTGTCTGATTCCATGAAGTTAATCTAGCCATGATTATGTAAATTCCATCTCTAGCTTCAAGTTGTTAATATTTTAGTTGTCTGATTCCATGAGACATGGAGTAGTGTAAAACATTAAATAACTAAGAAAAAAAAAAGCACATTTTCTTTTGCATCTTGTTTTCAGGCAAAGGACAATGTTAAAATGTCAAAGAAAACAAACCAAAAACTAGTGAGGGATTTAGATTGCAATCTAACCCTGTGCTGAATTTGTCACATACTACAATGGTGCATCCAAAAAAAAAAATCAAAAAGAAAATATTGTGCAGTTGAAACTTGGAATAGTTCACGATCAAGAGATTTAGCACTAAGTAATTTAACAGCACTCAGGTGCAAGCATATTTAATTAGCCATTGAGGTTTTAAATATATATCTTTTTTCTAAAAAAATTATACATGACTGCAAATTCTATCTCTAGCTAAGTTGTATATTATTTTTGTTTACACATTCAAAGATACATGGATTGGACTATTTTAAAACATCTGTAGTCAAAATATGAGCTCATTGTTTTTTTGGGGTTAATTGATTATATGAAAAGTGAAGAGATACAAAAGGAACCTGTAAATTTGGTCTCCTAGCTGATAAGCGCCCAGTTTCCGTGTTGATATTTAATGAACAATGAATACGCCCATTCTTTCCTGATATATTACTTCCCTGTGGTAGAAAGAAACCAGCATCATAAGGTAGTTCATACATTGTACACTAAAAACAGAAGCAAGAAAGAAATGTTAGCTTTAAACAACTCTCCTGCCCACTGCCACTGATTAACATTGGGGCTTTGTCCTTTTCCAAATCCAGATGTAAAACTCTTATGAGTAAAGGTATAAGGTGTTTTTTTGGGTCAAACCAAAATATGCACACTATGCAAGTTTTGTAGTAATTCATAATAAGCACCTAGCATATAATTTTCCTATTTCCAAGTCTAAAATGATACACATGTTTAGATCATAATTCTTTAGAGTAATGCTGGAAACCAGATAATACAATAATTCAAGGTATAAACTATGATAGGGATGGACATCAGTTTTGATAGGGCCTCGTTCAGTTGCACCTATACTGGTATAATTATGAAATAGCTTAGGACATCTAATAGGTTAAGGGTTCTTTAAAAGTTAAAAAAGTGAAAATAAAATAAAATAAATAGAAGCTTAATATTCTTTCCTTCTATTTTTTTTTTGATAAGTTAATATTCTTTCCTTCTAGAAAATAGACTTTTCACTTTTTTCCTCCACAAATGCCATGTTATTCACCGTTCAAGTATAAGCAAAAATATCAATCATTTGGCTCATTAAATTCATGCAAACCTTACATGATATCCATCTTTACAGTTCATAGATACATTTGAACAGTTTAGATCTACAACATGTCTCAAAAATATAGGTAAAAATAGGCAAGACTTTATCCGTGCACGGGTATTTGTTGAATCTAAAATAACTAAACATGGAACCAATCCTGGTCTCAATCATCTTTAACATTATAAGCATCATATTCAATACACAAAGCACACAACTCCCATAGCTTGGAAGAAATTTGGACCAATAATGCCTCAACTACTTAATGCAAAGAGTCAATTACAATACTATGGATATAAAGTTTATCCATGCTATGGAGATCCAGTATATTTGGTATTGAGGTAAATGTGATGACCAAAACCAGAAAGACATGTTAGCAGCAATCACCTGCAAGGGGAGTATGAAGTTGGATATCAAGGAGTCAATGGAGCAAACTTCACATAAAGCAGAAATGGCATGACAAGCCTCCCTCCCGTCCTCCTCCTTTTCAAAAGCTTGAAAAGCTATTCCATAAGCAGATTTATCCTCATCCGCAGTTGTTTTTTGTTCTTCTGAAACTTCATTTTCAGAGGCACTTTCAATGTTGTCATCTGGTTGCTCATCATTCACAAAATCATATTCTGCAGAAACCTTTCCAGCCAGGGTCTTCAAAGCGTCACCACTAACAGAGGGCCAACCAGATGCTGTGAAGATGTCAGTTGGTAACGGTTCATTAAGGATTCTACTCAGACTAATATTGCGATATTTTGTGGGACTCTTCTTGCCATCTTCAATCACTTTATCAACATTGGGAACTTTGAAAATCCTCTCAATTGGAAGAGTTTCATCAGGGTCCTTGCTGTAACAGAAAATAATAAGATTAAAGAGTGCAGACTTTATTGGGACCCCCATTTGCCCGGGATAAATGTGCAATAGTAAGGTCAGTTTCTTCACTAGGCCCACATGTTTTAAATTCTTCCCTTCCTTCTTTCACCTTTCCTTATTAAGTAGTGTATGGTATGATTACTTCCCTTCCAATAACATGGAATATAAACTTTCATAGGAAACATCCCAATGAGCCTTGGCTCAAATGAACTTCCCCCTCACACAAGTGTGGTTGGAGACTCGAGATCATGGATCCAAAACTCATTGTGTGTGCATGTAACTTACCAATTAAAAAAAAAAAAAAATCCTAGCTTTCACAAAAAACGTAACATTTCACTTTCACAAATGTCTCTCATGCAGGACCATTGGCCTTGGGGCCAATTTTCTACCATATGCAACTATAAATTTTACCGGAACTTGTGACATTTAAAGAATTGTATTCTCCTAATGTCAACCCCCCCCCCCCCCCCCCAAAAAAAAAGTCATAAAAATAAAATAAAGCCTTAATGATATTGAAGATAACAAAAATAGGGATATTTAAAAGATATCAAGGAAAATTTTATATAAATAAATAAATAAATAATAAGAGTAATAATTGTGTACGTGAAAATTTTAATCTTTCAGCTGCACCACAAGAATAAGTATAATTTCCTTCAAAGGTTAGGCAAAGTTTTAAGTATTACCACAGAATAAATTACAATGTATTTTACCATCAAAGGTTCTAAATTAAGAACAAATTTCATTGCACTGGAATCTGACCTCTTAACTATCTTTATATTATTTCAGAGTAAACTAGATGACAGAATTCCTAACAATGCTGAGCATCTCTGATGCAATTAATCTATGGCAGCTGCACTTCCCTCACTGTCCACAAACAAATAGAATTGAAGACAAATACACCGACATAATAAATTGTACCTGTTTGCAATGCCACCAAAAAAGAGCTGGCGCAGTTGTGCATCACTCCCCACATTCATGTACTGGGCATCAGAGCAATACCTAGATGCCCAGTTGCGAAATCTATTTGCAGCAATCTCTTGTTCGGCTTTGGCTACCTTCTCCACCTCAGCAAGATATTTCCGATCAACCAGCATTCCCTCAGTTTCCATTTTAATTAAAAGCTCACCAAATGGTCGCCAGTATTCCTCATAAAAGTCAAACATGTGTTTTCCATCAATTGTTTTCCCATCAAGTTTCCATTGCATTTGTGACAGTTGGCTTTTTAAGCTCTCATAAAGCTTTAGTGTGCTTTTTGCATCTAAAACAGAATAACAAATCCATGGTTTCCGTTCTTCTCTTTGTAGAATTTCAACAGGAGAAATGGTGATAATCTTGCCTTCAGATCCATCTTTTTTAATTTTTTTCCTGCCAAAGATGTTTTTCATCGAGATTTTACCAAACAACTCTTCTTGAAGGCACAATTGAATTCCAGACATAACCTTTTTATCACCGGTAAGTGCTTCGAGAGAATACCCACCCTTTGTTCGTCTTGATGAATCCCATAACCGTGCCATGTGCATTGTGTCAGCATGAAAACCAGAGACCTTAAGCCCATAGTTCTCAATAATATGGTTATCAAAGCTATAGTTGTGCCAAACCTACAGAAAAGACAAGTGAATTGTCATTTCCAAGTATGTTTCAAAAGTATGGGCGCACACTAGTAGTTTCTCACGGTAAAGTAAAATGGTATGCACAGGAAATTAGACAGCTCTTACAACAACATCCAAAAAAAAAAAAAAAAAAAGGTGGTATATTGGCATAACAAGTATTTGGCAATATATAATAAACTTACCATTATAAGCTTGGCCCAATACAAATCGGAAGACCTCAGGGTCAAGAAGACCCTTTTTTTTATAAGTAATAAAACTTTTATTGAAATGAAAATGAGTATGCTCCCCATGTACACAGGCAGTGTACAAAGGAGGCAAAAAAATTCACCTTAAGTTACATAAATCTAGACATTTATCCAAGGTAGAAAAAGAATGGCCACATAAAGCAGCTATTCATTAAAACATGGAACCTAATAAATACAATTTTAGCTCCAAAGACAAATGCTCAACCTCTTCAAAAGTACGCTGTTTGCTCTCTCCAAATGGTCCACATAACACAATGTCAAGTACTCAGACTAAAAATTAGAGTGAAGATGGTATAGATCTCATTCGTAAATTTTCAAATTATTAGCAGTATCCCCTTCACCACAATCTCAAATATTTTCGATACCTTGCAAAAACAAGCTTCTTCTCCCATGTTATCACCACAGGATTAAATTAATTACAACCACCTCTCCACCCGGAGGACCTCACAATTTTGCTGTTAGACAGCGGCAGGGGTGGTCTGGTAGAGGTGCTGGTAATTCCCTAGGGAAAAGTTTTCTGACACTCACAAGTTTCTGGATTCTTCACAGCTTAGTAATTATCTTGTGTTATTTCCTTTCTTTTTTTGATAGGCAATCAAAGATTTATTGTATAAAAAGGACATCATGTTCATGATGGTGAACATTCTGTACTTTAAACTAATACAAGTAACTCAAGAAGAGATATGAACAAAAGGGAGAAAATCAGAAATGGAAGTACATTATGTAAAACCCCAAATTCTAACCCACTGAAACAAAGTCCCAACTAGCATAGGCTTCAAAAGATCTACAAACCTCACAATATCTTCAAAAGTATGATTATTACATTCCCGCCAAATTAACCACATCAAAAAAGCTGGAACCATATTCCAAATATTTCCTTTCTCTCTTACCAATAGAATGCAATTAAGATAGTGACTAAACTCGGGGACGAATAGACTCAAAATCTGAATTCTTACAAAAATCTACAAACAAAAGTTTCTCTTCAGCCCATGGTTGCAGAAGGCTAGGGTAGGCTTAAGCATGTTAATAATCTTGTAATCTATAATATACACACTCACACAGAATGGAATGATGGGCAAACGGTAAGAGAACATAGCGAACCTATCACGGCAGGACACAGAACATGATACTCTCGAAATTAGCCCATTAGTAGCCATATGATAGGTGAAGATGCTAAAAAGTCCCTTATTCCATTGGCAGAAATCAATGAAATCCTTTTTTTCAGAGATTTCCCAACTGAAGCAATTTCATGCAAGTAAACAACAACAACAACAAGATCTTAGTCCCAGAACTTTTGGGGTCAGCTATGGATCCTCAACAAACTAGTTGAGGTCAAAAAATTGCCCCCAGTTACACAAGGAATATTGTAATCGCAGTTATAAGGTGGTTGACATGAGCTATTTCTCAATACTTGTACTACATGATACATCTACTATTTAATTGGCAATAATACTAATCAAAATGTGCCACAAATCAAGAGGACCACAGAGAAAGTTGAAAGAAAAAGAAAAAAAAATTACCTTTTTTTTTTTTACAAGTAAGAAAAAGTTTAATTAAAGAATGTCTACTTTATGCCAGAAAAATATAAAGCAGCCAAAAATTACCTTTTTTATCGATGGGTCTTCAAAGAATGGAGCAAATTCAACCAAAAGATCCCTACCACCACCATCAAGGACATCAACCCAGATACAGGACTTCCCATTTCCAAAATCTGCTTCTGGCCCGGAATATATGCTAAAGCATATGATTTCCCCATGATCAACAGGTGTTTCTTGCTTCACATCTATCTTCGCTACCTGTAAAGAAGTAATTAACAGAAAAAATAATTTAGTGCATGGATGTAAGACTTTCAAATAGCTTAACAATACACAACTTTTTATATATAGACATAGAGATAATGAAAACAAAGCCTTAATCCCAAAGCCTTGGGCTCGACTATAAAGTATTGGTAGATTACACACACCCAATGAGTTTTAAACTCAAGACCTCACCCTCCAGTGCACCTAGAACTTATAAGGGGAGGAGATGCCAATTGACCAAGAGCTCATTGGTGGTTATAGATCCTCGATAGACTATTCAAGATCAGCCATAATTATTCTGTTTTGTCATTCTATTAATATTCAAAGTTATACTCTTTATCACCACCTTAATTAATGTGCCCTCTTTAATTACATTTACCAATGTTATTTTAGGTTTTCCTTTGTACATGTTTTTTTTTTTTTTTTGATAAGCTGCAATTTCATTCAAAAACAGAAAAGGATGGGCATTCTGCCTTACAGATAGAGGCTAAAGCTCTAGGCAAATTGTCCTTATTGAAGTAGAAAGACTCAAGAGAACTAAGGGAAAGCTTTGCAGCTGCATGGGCAGCAGCATTGCAATCCCTTTTGACCCAACAAAAGCAACAAACTGAAAATAAATGCTTAAGACATAACACATTATTGATAAAATTGCTAATGGTCCATGCTGGGAAGATGTTTTCAGAAGTTAGCGGATCAAAACAGCTCTTGGCGTCTCCCTCAAGGATAATACAGTTCCAACCTTCCTCTTGAGCTAGCTGGAAATCCCATAGAATTGTGTGGGCTTCAGCTAGGATAGGGGAACTTTTTCCAAATGTTTTTTCCCAGATTTTTAGCACATCACCTCTACTATCTCCTGCGATGGCTGCATCAACGTTAATTTTGATGTGGTCAGAAGGGGGGGGAGGGGGGTCCCATAGATGCTGGGATTGAGAGGGTGGAGGGGTGGGCATTTGTTCAAGCACTGTGGAGTATTCAGTGAGCTTATTTTGGACATGAGCTATTTTGTACATGTGACATGAATCAAATCACAACTTTTCACTAGTACCTTAGTCAAACCATCTACTCTCCCTCATCCTTCATCAGGAATGAAAGAGCCACCCCAATCTTTAAACGAATTTCTTTATCAATGGAAATATAAATAAAATATATACTTCTAACAACCATATAGCAATTAGTAAACAGTTAAAATAAGATAACCTTAGTAGAATAATACCTCGGTATCACATGCATGGACAAGATGTCTGTACTTGTTTGTAAGCATCCCAACTACTTCCTTTGCTGTAGTGATATGATCAACAAGAAGAACACTGTCATAGATGCTATTAAGCCTCTTGCGAAGATCCAGCTGCTGAGATGACTGTTTAGTTGTAGTGAACTCTTTGCCTAAACCATTGGTAAGTTCAGGACTTAGTTTTCTAATTTTCTCCAAGCTCCCTGATGAGGACAAACATTTCTGACCATTCACATCTTTCATGGCTATATTGCCGTTGTCCTGACCATTCACATTTTTCATGGCTATATCGCTGTTGCCTCCACATGTTTGTTCAGCAGAAGCTGAGTCAGGTGCAGCACGATCAGAAGTTAAAACATGTTGTTCACTATTTGTAGAAGATGCATTTACCAGACTAGTTGTTGCATGTGGTTGATTACTAGGATGTTTGCAAATATCACGCTGATGTTTTTTCTTGTTATCTTGAAGCTCATGTGTTGCTTCTTCCCATTTTCTAGCAGGAAGGACCAATGGGCTACCAGGCAAAGTACTTTTGAAAGCATCAAGAAAAGCACTACTTCTGTTAGCACTACGACCTTCAATCTTAAGAGATGGTTTGCGAAGCATCCTAGGTTCTGAATTAGAAAAAAACTCAAGCTTCCAAGGCAAATTCTCGTCATTCTGGATTGTGCACCCTCCTCGTCTGTAATTATTCCCAATGCAACAATAACAAGGACATAAAAACCACAATAAGCTGGTATAATCTAAATGTTGCTGCATGTTAAGTACGAAAAGGAGCAGAATTAATACATACATAAAGAGCAGTGACAAGATTTTTTTTTTTATTGCTAAGTCACACAACCCCCGGTGAAATAAAGACCACGGCTTCAATCTTTTTCAATATAATCATCATGTAGTATCATTTTTCCCCCCTTTTTTTGACCTCTTTTTTTTTGGTATCATTGAGTTAGTGAACCACATGAATACCATCAAGAACCTAAGCTATAAACCCAGCATAAATCCATATGGGTCTAAATTAAAAGGCAAACTGTAAGTTGTAATTATTCATTTTGCAGAAAAAATTGTATATTGAAATTTCTAATAATTGAGAAGAAGTGGCATTGTTAATTCATTTTCAAATTACAATCATTCCAACAAAAATCCTAGCAACTGAAAATACCCAATGCATCAAGGAAGTATATACCCAGCCCAGGAACAAAAAAACCTATATAACCCAAGAACACAACACTCTGTATATTCACAAGAATTAATTCAGGCATTTTAACTAAAACTTAATAACCTCTCATACATTAGCCAAGAAAAAACAAAAACAAGAAAATGTGTACAACAGAAACCAAAAAGAGCACACATGGCAAAAGAAGCATCACAAAGAGCATCCCAACCAACTTAAAATTTGCAAAAAGCATAAAGCAAATTACAAATATTACCAAAGAAATAACACAACATAAACAATAAACCCCATAAACCCAATAATGGCCTCTCTACAACCACACACACACACACACACAAAAAAAGGCAAATGGGTGTGACAGAAACTGAAAATCCAGATAGCAAAACGCATAAAATATGAAGAAAAAAAAGAGTTGGAGGGTTGAGTGAGAATCAAAAGTGTTATACCTTTGCAGGACTATAGAGGAAGCGAAGTGGGAACAAGAAGAGAAAGTATCATGGGAAGAAGGGCGTAAAAAGAAGGAAGAAGAGGGTCTAAAGAGACCATTTTGGGTGTTGAACCCCATAGCCATGACTCTCCCAACTCTGCCCAGCTTGTTTATACAAGAAGCCGTGTTGGTGGGTGTGGCTGGTGGTAATCCTGTAAATAGAGTGGGGCTTCAGGGGCCTTTTCCTTTTATTCTGGGTATGGGGTTTCTGCTGAGTCTGATAGTGAAGCAGAGCAAGAGCAGAGTGACGCCATAGGAGAGAGACAGAGAGAAAGAAGAAAGCAGAAGAGGCTAATGTTCTTAAACCCTGGAGAGACTCTCTGAAGAAAAACAAACGGACAAGAATTATAATATTTAGGCCAAATTTCGATTTATTCTAATTTTCAAATTAGCCCCCAAAAACTCCACTATTTAGATTAGCTCCCTCCTGTTAATGAGAGCTCATTCTATAAAACTTTTTCTTTTTTTCTTGTTTTTTGAGAAAAACATTTTTCTTTTTTTTTTAGATAAGCATAAAAGTTAAAACGTACATTACTTTTCTTTTCTTTTTTTATTATTGGGATAAATACCATAGAATTTCAATTTATGATACATGCTTCATGAAATTTTTTTAAAATTATTAGGCCGAAACATCAATTGATTTTTTATATAAGTAAGAATGGAACCACAAATTTTTTATTACGAGAGATTGCCAAATAAGCATAAAACACACAAACATTTTAATTTTGGTTGAATTCGACCTCACAATTTACACATCATTATTCTCATTTATATTTTTTAATTGAATTTAAATTTCATTTTACTTGAATATTCTCTAATATGATGAAATTGAGAAAAACTTGGTTACAAAACCCTATCCTCATAAACAAAGCTTCCTCTCCTGTAAAGAAAATCTCTCTATGGTCAACTTATAATGTCTCTTTTATATTCCAACAAATAGGGCATGAAATTGAGGTTAACAAGTTATTAAGCCTTTTAAGTTGTTCATTTGCATAATCTTTATAAATCTGAGATTGGAGTTGAGGTTGCTATCAAGGCTTGATTGATTGTAGGTTCGACCTTGGTTGGAGTCAAGGTTACAAAAACTTCACTTTCTTAAATTGTTCTTGAGCAGTCTTTGAGTTCTCAATTTGATTTTCAATTACAACTATGAAACACAACAAAATTCATAGTTTTACACAGTTTGTCAATATTAATACATATGGTTTATGAAACGATAATATATATATAATTCAAAGGAATAGTACACAAGATCCCCCTATGATTTATTCATAAAACACAAAACCTTTGAAGTTTTGAATGTAACATTTAACCCCATTGTGGTATTATTTTAAAGATTTTGTTAACAAATGCCCTAAGGAAAATTGTTAAGATTTGTAGGGTCAAGATTGGTAGCCCAGGCCCAAAAGAGATGGGATGTGAGCCCAATAAGCCCAATACAATAAATTTGTAGAGAGTGGGTAAAAGAATTAGGCTGTTTGTGAATTCAACAACAGTTAATCAAGGTTTTATTAAAAGAACAAGTACAAAAACACTGGGAACTTGAATAAACTTAGGTCCGAAGAGACAAATTATAGATTGAATGGCTAAGGTCACTCTTGGAGCTACAGTAAATTTTTCCTCTTCTTCTTTTCCTTCCCCCCCCCCCTCTTCGTGAAAGGTCTCTTCTGTTTATATAGTTCTCTTTTAAACCATCTTCATCGTACACTTGTTCTTCATCTAAGCATTCACTTGAGTACATGTCACATCAGGTATCTTCTTTAGTTCCTCATGAGTGGTGGCAGCTGAGATTGCACTGTTCAAGGGTCTTCTCTGCATAAATGCGGCCAGAAAAGTTGCTGCAGTGCATTAAACGCGGTGGTAGCAGCTTTTTCTCTAGATATTTTTCTATTTCTATCATCTTTATACGTGCAAGAAGCTCATCCTTATCACTGAAACTTCCTGGAAGTTCACCTAAGCTGCCCAGGTATTTACTTGACCAATATTCCTCAAGTCTGAGGAGGATATACTCCTTGGACTATACTCTCACATCCTTTCCTTACTTGATTCTCCATTCTGGGGCCTCTCCCAATCCTTTTCCCCTCCTCGGAAATACTTATATCTTTAAATAGGGCCCAAGGCCCAACATGCGCATTTGGGCTTTTACCCCCATAATAGTCCCTCAAAATTTTAATTTTTTCCCTCGTGTCCGAGGAGAAAAAATAGGATTTTGAATTGAAACAGAAACAAAGGCTGGAGACGTAAAAGTACCTAAATTTATGCGTGTGGGAGCATAGATTTAGGCGCTTCATCATTGCGTCTAACGTTTCGATATTTACGAGGCACTATTAATTGTTCCAGGTGGCGTTATGTTTTTGGCATCCAACGGTGACCAATTAATCCAACGAACGGCATTTTTCTTTAAGATTTAGGCGGGATAACTTCCACCCATTTTCTGGCTTCTATATAAAACCTCAAAGGAGATCATTTCTCCTTTACTTCCAAATTCCTCATTCTCTAGGGAACTCAAGCACTTAATCTTACAAAGTTTTTCTTCAAATCATCAGTTCACGTAAGTTTCAATTTCTTCAAACCCTTATTCTCTCTTCGGCCAACCTCCTTGGCCTTCAAGTTCTTATTTCCTAGTTATCGTTCTTAGTGTTTTCCTACTTTCTGCTTATTCGAAATGGGTAGATTTAGATATTTAGTGGATAGTCCTGCCCAGATAGAGACATTTAAAGAGATGTATCAAATACCACAGGACGTAAACCTAAGGTATTGTCCCCCGAAAAGACTACTAACGGACCGAGAGGTGGGGGAAGTCATAATCCCTGTAATAGCCTTCATAGAAGGGGGAATGACCATTCCTATGGGTCCTATTACTAGAGATTACCTTCGTAATCATAAGCTTAGTCTCGATCAGTGTGCGCCTAATGTCTTTAGGATCTTAGGATCAGTTGATGCGTTGAATCGGCATTTAGGTCTGGGACTCACCTGGGTCAATGTAGTTCAGATGTATGAATGCCATAAACAGAAGGGGGCAGGATACTATCTTAAATCCCGATCCAACATCGTTAGGCTCATCTCCTATCTTCCCAAATCTAACAAGGGGATGAAAGACGATTATGTGATCGTCTCGAGAGCGTGGCATGATGGTCTTCATTGCCTAACCCAACCAGGAGAGCCAGGTGGGATATCCCAGACCTAGGTTCCTTAGAAATAGATTTAGAATTTTCATTATTAGCGTTGCGTGTGTTTTTTTTTTACTGGCATTTCACCTTTAGTTTCTGATTATATTTGTCTTGCTAACAGATAAAAGGCACGTATCTCCTTGGCTCAGCTTAACGAACGTCGCCGCGCTCAATTACCTATTAAGGTCAGAGATTTTTGTAAGTGAAGACGGGCAACTTAGGGCCACACACCTCATTCTTGATTTCAAGCCACTTTCGGACACATTTCAACCGGTCGGCAACGCGATAAGGCAGGGAGACCATCGCATAAACCGGATTGACGTTGCTCGGCCAAATTTTCTAGCTCCTTTTGATCTTTCCCCTGTACCACATCCAAATCCACAGGGTGTGCCGCAACTCATTCAGCCAGTTCAACAAGTTCCTTTAGAAGTAGCCGCAGAAAGAGAAAGAGTTGCTTCCTCGACCTCTTCACTTGAGGAATAGATTGATCGGTTCCAATTTGAGGAAGAGGCACTAAGAGAAGCTCAGGTGATTTCAGTTTCGGACGCCGAGGAGGAGACTGACAGACAGTCCAGCATCCACGCTTCTATCCTCATAATTGCCCTTCTAGACAATTCCTCGAAAGAAGAAGACATGGCTAGCCTAAGGGACTTAATGAAGTCCAGGAAAACAATAGTTGAGGCCAAAGGGACCAGCTCATCTCAGCCAGTTATTAACCTTCCTCCACCACCTCCTCAGGTCCCTTCTGACCTCGGCTTAAAGCCAAACCCTGATCTGAAAAAGAAAAGGCCTGTGACATATACTGAAGAAGGAGAGTTGGTGCCTCCAAAAGGAAATAAGCCACAGAAAGTGGTCAGGGACTCCAGGAGCAAAAGAGCTTCGTCTATTGAGAGCCGAGAAGACCTTCTAGTTGCTGAGGTGCGACGAGGACAACGCACCTGGTGCCCCAAGCTGGAATTGGATGTCGCTCCTTTCCCTTGAGAAACCTCTGTCAGAAATTATCAAGGGGGAAAGGCAGGCCTCATTGCTGAAGCTCTAGAGTAGCCACTTCTCCTACCAAAGGATATGGAGGCTTACAGGCACTTCAGCCAACATGAACTATTCCTATCCCTTAAGAGGGATTTAGCCATGGTTAGTGAATTAATCCACTTTTTTAATTAAGATTCTAATCATATTTATTCATTCATTTTCTTTGCTTTATACTACAATTCTTCATTTTGTATTGTAGATTACCCAACAAATCTATATGGCCGAGGAGTGGAATAAAAATGCTCGCAATAAAGCCCAGGCAGAGGCCTACTCCTGGTCCGAGGTGGAAAGGAAGATGGGTAATCTCAAGGAGGACTACGATAAGCTGTTCGAACAGCTGAAAGAAATGACCAATCAGAGGAATAGCCTTGATGTCGGCCTTAAAACTGCTGAGAAGCAGGCCGAAGACCAACGCAGGTAATTGCACATGACAGAGATCAATTTGGCAACAGAGAAAGAGCTGGTGAAAGGTCTTCGAGCTGAACTTCAGAAAGCCAGGGAAACTACCCAATTGGCCAAAGAGGCAGTTGAGACTAAAAAGCAAGCGGCATACAAGCTGGGGGTGGAGGAGACCCAAGTTAGACTCATAGAGGAGTTCTCTGCACTTAGCAGAGATTATTGTGATATATCCTGGGGTAAAGCCCTTGATGCTGCTGGGGTCCCTGCAGAATCCAACCTGAGGCAACCTGGGAGCATCTACTATAATCCTGAAATTCGTCAACTCCCAAGTCCTGATTCCTCTCCACCCAAACAGCTCTTGGAAGCCTCAGAACGGCCTTTGGTAAGCCAAGCTCCTCTTGCCCCTTCTGAAGCTCCCAAAGAGTCGAAGCAGAGTGGTGATCAAGGCAAGTAGGCTGAGGATCCTCAAGGCAAGAGTAAAGACTTGGGTAAGAAGGCAACTCCTAAACCCAAGGATCAAATCCAAGATGCTACTGCCACCCAGTTCGACAAGGCCTAGATACTTAGGATTTTTATTTCATCTGTACTAGTCTCATATTGTTATTATTCTTATTAGCTAGTGTTTTTTTTTTTTTTTTTTTTTTTTACATTGTAAGGTATTGAAAAGTACTTTCTTTTCTGATCAATGAAATTGTTCTTCTTTTATTTTCTATATCTTCGCTGCACATATTAGAATATTCATTGTTATTGCAAATGATACTAGCTGATAGCTACTGTAATATGAATAGACCTAACAACGATATCCTGCCAATTATGCAAATAACTTATGCAAATACTGGGAAGAAATAGATCGTATAAGAATTGTTAATGAATGTAAGAAACAATGATTGGTATAAAGGTTTTACATATTTTCTGGTACAACACGTACAAAGAGTACTACTGAGCACTGTTTCTAAACCAAATACATAACCGAAGAGGCTTATCATAAGTTAGAGTCTATTTAAATATCTCCGAGGGCTTCAGGTGTAATTGCATTTAAGTTTAAACATTAATAAGACCTGTACGAGAGTGTTAAACAACTCATATCATCTAGTTCGAGGACTTCAGGCATGATTGGATTTAAGTTTAGACACTTATAAAAATTGTAAGGAAGTGTTAACTAACCCTTATCATCTACTCCGAGGACTTCAGACATGATTGGATTTAAGTTGAAACACTTATAAAAGTTGTAAAGGAGTGTTAACTAACCCATATCATTTGGTCCGAGAACTTCAGGCATGATTAGATTTAAGTTTAAACACTTATAAGAATTATAAGGGAGTGTTAACTAACCCATATCATCTGGTCCGAGGACTTCAGACATGATTAGATTTAAGTTTAAACACTTATAAGAATTGTAAGGGAGTGTTAACTAACCCATATCATCTGGTCCGAGGACTTCAGACATGATTGGATTTAAGTTTAAACACTTATAAGAATTGTAAGGGAGTGTTAATTAACCCATATCATCTGGTCCGAGGACTTCAGACATGATTGAATTTAAGTTTAAACATTTATAAGAATTGTAAGGGAGTGTTAACTAACTCATATCATCTGGTCTGAGGACTTCAGGCATGATTGGATTTAAGTTTAAACACTTATAAGAATTGTAAGGGCAAGACAGTCAAGACTCTTATGTAATAAACAGACAAATAGTTCAGGGAAAGTTCTCGTTTAATAATAATACATTTTTAGGTTGTTTACATTCCATGGTCGTGGTACTACACGACCATCTAAATCTTTCAAAAAATATGCTCCGATGCCAGCCCCTGAAGTAATACGATATGACCCTTCCCAATTAGGTCCTAACTTCCCCCAAGCTAGGTTCTTTGCAACGCCTACAACCTTCCTTAACACCAGATCACCAGGTGACAAAGGCCTTACTTTTACGTTGGCGTCATAACCCTATCTGAGCTTTTGTTGGTAGTATGTCAATTGGACTATTGCATTCTCCCGCCTTTCTTCAATCAAGTCCAAATTTTTCTCTAGCTACTCATCGTTGCTGCTCGGGTTGTATGAATTAGTTCTTAGCGTTGGGAAACCAACCTCCAGAGGGATGACAGCCTCAGCTCCATAAGTCATTGAGAAGGGGGTCTCCCCAATAGATCTGCGAGGCGTAGTCCTGTATGTCTAGAGAACATGTGGTAGTTCTTCCACCCATTTTCCTTTTGCATCATCCAGTCTTTTCTTTAGTTCGTTTACTATGACTTTGTTCAAAGCTTCCGCCTGCCCATTTCCCTGGGGGTAAGCAGGGGTAGAATACCTGTTCGTGATCCCCAATTCGTAACAATAACTTCTAAATGCTTTGCTGTCAAACTGGAGGCCATTATCCGAGATAAGTGTATGAGGAATTCCAAACCGTGTGACAATGTTTTTCCAAACAAACTTCTTTGCGTCCACATCTCTAATGTTAGCAAGAGGTTCGGCTTCAACCCATTTAGTGAAATAATCTGTGCCGACTAGTAGATACCTCTTGTTTCCTACCGCCTTAGGGAACGGACCCACAATGTCTAGACCCCACTGAGCAAATGGCCATGGGCTGGATAATGGATTAAGGACTCCCCCAGGCTGGTGTATGTTTGGTGCAAATCGTTGGCATTGATCGCATTTTTTCACGTATTCCTGAGCTTCTCTTTGCATGTTTAGCCATCAATAGCCCTGGGTAATAGCTCTATGTGCCAAGGACCTACTGCCCATGTGGCTTCCGCAAATTCCTTCGTGTAATTCCTCAAGGATTGATTCAGTCTCCTCAGGGTGTATACACAGTAAATATGGCCCTGAAAATGAACGTTTATACAACTTATGGTTCTCGGACAGCCAGAACCTAGTGGCTTTCCTCCGCACTTTCTCAACTTCTAACTTTTCTTCAGGTAAAACATCTTCGCTCAAGAATTTGATTATAGGGTCCATCCAGCTGGGTTCAACTCTGATTTGATGTATCTGGACTGCCTCTCCTCTCATCTCAGTGGGCTTATGCAAGTCTTCCACAAGGATAACCCGAGGCAAATCTTGCGCCGAGGAGGTTGCGAGAATGGCTAGGGAATCCGTATGTGTGTTTCCACTTCTGGGAATATGCAGCAAAGTGAAAGATTCAAACTCTGATTAAAGGTGTCTGACTTGGCTTAAGTACTCCTGCATTCTTCCATCCTTAGCTTCGAACTTTCCTTTCACTTGGCCAATGATTAACCTTGAGTTTGAAAACATCTCCACTGTCCTTCCGCCCATCTTTTGAACCATGATCATTCCCATTAATAGAGCTTCATATTTGGCCTCATTGTTGGTAGCCAAAAAGTCCAGTCTCAATGATTTTTCAATGGTGATTTTCAGGGGATATCAGCACTAATCCCACTCCGGAACCTTTTTGATTCGCTGCGCCATCCACGTATACTTCCCAAGATAAAGGACCCTGTTGAAAAATCATGCCAACTGATTTTTCATCCATGTCCTGTGGTGGTGTTACTTCTTCTAAATGAGGCTCAGTGAACTCGGCCACCAGATCTGCAAGAACCTGGCCCTTGACTGAAGTACGAGGCATGTATTTGATGTCAAAAGCACCTAGGATTGTGCCCCATTTAGCAATAATTTCCATGCAGTCAGCACTTCGGAGTATGGATTTAAGTGGAAGCTGGGTGAGGACGACGACTGTATGTGCTTGGAAATAATGAGGCAGCTTCCGTGTACCGAGTACAACTGCTAGGATGGCTTTTTCTAATGGCAAATAACGAACTTCAGCTTCATGCAATGACTTACTCATGTAATAAACGGGCCTTTGTATACCGCCATCAACTCTTATCAATACCAAACTAACTGCATAGGGGGCCACAACAATATAAGCATATAGGACTTCGTCTATTTCAGGGCTAGACATGATAGGGGGCCGAGCGAGATATTCCTTAAGTTGCTGAAAAGCTATGGCACATTCTTCAGTCCACTCAAACCCTTTCCACTTGTTGATCAACAAGAAGAAAGGCCTGCATCTTTCTGCTGACCGAGAGATAAAACGGTTTAAAGCAACGGCCATGCCAGTCAACTTCTGGACTTCTTTGGGATTTCGAGGTGGCTGCAAAATGTTAATGGTTGTTATCTGGTCAGGGTTTACCTCAATTCCCCTGTGAGTTACCATATAGCCCAAGAATTTGCCTGATCCCACACCAAATGAGTACTTGGACGCGTTTAGACACAATTTATACTTTCTAAGAACTTCAAAAATATTTTCAAAGTCCTTTACATGCCCTGAAACAGCTTTGCTTTTCACCACCATGTCATCTATGTAAATCTCGATATTCTTTCCCAACTGCGGCTCAAACATCCTCGTCATCATTATTTGGTATGTAGATCTCGCGTTCTTCAAGCCAAATGACATCACTTTGTATTGGTAGTTCCCAATAGGGGTAACAAAAGCAGTCTTTTCTTGATCATCCAAGGCTAGAGGTATTTGATGATAGCCCTGAAAGGCATCTAAGAAACTCATTCGAGGATATCCTACCGTTGCATCCACTAGCTGATCAATTTTAGGCATGGGAAATGGGTCTTTCAGACATGCCTTATTGAGGTCTGTGAAATCCACACACACTCTCCACTTCCCATTCTTTTTCTTCACCACTCCGGTATTAGTTAGCCATTCAGGATAAAATACTTCCTTAATAGCTCCAACCTGCTTAAGCTTTGCCACTTCCTCTCGGACTGCATCAGCATGCTCCTTAGACGGGCATCGAGGAAGCTGTTTCTTAGGGATGACCAGGGGGTTAACATTGAGATGGTGACAGATAAACTCTGGATCCACCCTTGGGGCTTCATAAGCATTCCAGGCAAATACATCTATGTTCCCCCTGAGAAATTCTACTAATTCTGCCTTTTCTTGAGGTGGCAACTGTGAGCCAACCTGAAAAAACTTCTCTGGGTCGTCCTTGATAGTGACTTTTACCAAATCTTCACATTTGGCCTCCTCGGCTGTTTTATCGGTAAGCGCCACTAGATGCTTTAACTGCTATAACTTTTCTCTTGGATGATCCGAGGACTCAGCCTTGGACTTATGTTGTATGGCAGCCACCAGGCATCTTCTGGCCACCAACTGATCTCCCAAAATTTCCTGAACCCTGCCTTCGGATGGGTATTTAATCTTCTAGTGCAGAGAAGAAGGGACAGCCCTTAGTGCATGAAGCCATGATTTGGCCACGAAAGCTGTATAGGGTGAATATGCGTCCACGACAATAAAATCTACCTCTACTATCTCCCTACCAGCTTGCACAGATAGCCGTATTTGGCCCCTAGGAATGACTACTTTCCCATCGAAGCCCACCAAAGGAGAACTATAGGGAGTTAAGTCCTCAAATTTTAAGTTCAGCCCCTTGTAGAGGTCAGGATACATTACCTCAGCCCCACTGCCTTGATCCACCATCACATTTTTCACATCATACCCCCCAATTCTAAGGGTGATTACTAAGGCATCATCGTATGGTTGGATGGATCCAATCTTATCCTCATCCGAGAAACCCAGTACCAGCGGGCTCTCCCTTTTAGCCCTCTTCGAATCCTGATTACTGTCTCCTGTGGGTAAATGAGCAACGGACATTATCCTAGATGGCCAGGATCCTGTTCTCCCGGGTGCAGCGAGGATGACATTGATAGTTCCCAATGGGGGCCTTGAAGAGTCATCTCTTTGGGGCTCCGAGCTTGCCTAACTTCCTTGGCCACTAGAGTGGTGCAAGAGTTGTTTCAATTTGCCCTCATGGACAAGTTGATCCAAATGATCCCAGAGACTCCTGCAATCCTATGTAGTATGTCCATGGTCCTGATGATACTAACAATAAAGGTTATGATTACGCCTTTCAGGGTTTCCCACCATCTTGTTCGGCCACTTGAAGTACGATTCATTCTTGATTTTTTTCTAGAACTTAATGTACTGGATCTTTAAATACAACATTGACTGCTTGAGGATTTGCTGATCCTGACTGCCCAGTGAAATCTCTACGCGGCTTGCTGTTGTTGTATTTGTTCGACCCGAAATCCCTCCTCTCCTAGGGGATAACCTTGTCATTTCCCTTCCCTTGTTGTTGATCCTCCTCAACTCTTTTATATTTGTTAATACGGTCCATGAGCTGACGCATGTTGGTAACGGATTTGCCAGTCAAGGATTTTCTTAAACCGTGTTCGGACAGAAGGCCGAGCTTAAAGGTGTTGATAGCCACCTCGTCGAAATCACCTTCAATTTCGTTAAACATTTCCCAGTATCTGTCCGAGTATGTTTTAAGATTCTCCCCTTCTTGCATGCTCAAGGATAACAAGGAAGCTACTGACTTAGGAACTCTTCTGCATGTCACAAACCGGGAACCAAATGCTTGGGTGAGCTCATGAAAGGAATTTATGGATTCCGCCCTCAGGCCATCAAAACATCTAACCGTAATGGGTCCAAGGCTAGACGGGAAGACTTTACACATCAAGGCCTCGTTTTTGGAATAAACCGCCATTCTTTGGTTAAAATGGCTCACATGCTCAACAGGATCCATTCACCCATTGTAAATGGTGAATGTTGGCTGATGAAAACGCCGGGGAAGTCTCGCCCCTTCAATTCTATGCGTGAAAGGCGACTTAGATATTTGGTCTAGGGCTTTACTCATAGCATCGTTTCCTACACCCCTAAGTGGAGGGCTCTTAAACTGTCGCTTGTCGTGGAACTCTTCTTCATAAGAGAAAGATTCACTGGGCAGAGTTCGAGACCTCCATTTGTAACTGATGTCTCTCTCATCCCCAGAAGAAACGTCGTTGTCCGAGGAAGCTCTCTTCCTTTTTGCATGGCGTAGCTCTCTTTTTAACCAGTCAATCTCTAGCTGCATGGCCCGGTTGCCATCTGCATGGGAGACACGACTATCACTTCGGGACTGGATCCTCTCAACATGTATTGTATGTACACTTCATTCATGATCACCTCTTCGTTCGAGGTTGAGGAAAGGATCATCGTGCTGGGATGCTCTGGACTCTGCTGGTTGTTGGCCTGGTTCAGCCATCATTAACTGGTGATTTCACTCCAGCTCAAGCTCTTCCCACAAACGGCGCCAATTGTAGGGTCAAGATTGGTAGCCCAGGCCCAAAAGAGATGGGATGTGAGCCCAATAAGCCCAATACAATAAATTTGTAGAGAGCGGGTAAAAGAACTAGGCTGTTTGTAAATTCAACAACAGTTAATCAAGGTTTTATTAAAAGAACAAGTACAAAAACACTGGGAACTTGAATAAACTTAGGTCCAAAGAAACAAATTATAGATTGAATGGCTAAGGTCACTCTTGGAGCTACAGTAAATTTTTCCTCTTCTTCTTTTCCTTCTTCCCCCCCCCCCTCTACGTGAAAGGTCTTTTCTGTTTATATAGTTCTTTTTTAAACCATCTTCATCGTACACTTGTTCTTCATCTAAGCATCACTTGAGTACATGTCACATTAGGTATCTTCTTTAGTTCTCCATGAATTATGGCAGCTGAGATTGCACTGTCCAGGGGTCTTTTCCACATAAATGCAGCTAGAAAAATTGCTGCAGTGCATTAAACGCAGTGGTAGCAGCTTTTTCTCTAGATATTTCTCTATTTCTATCATCTTTATACATGCAAGAAGCTCATCCTTATCACTAGAACTTCCTGGGAGTTCACCTAAGCTGCCCAGGTATTTACTTGACCAATATTCCTCAAGTCCGAGGAGGATATACTCCTCGGACTATACTCCCTCATCTTTTCCTTACTTGATTCTCCATTCTGGGGTCTCTCCCAATCCTTTTCCCCTCATCGGAAATACTTATATCTTTAAATGGGGCCCAATGCCCAACATGCGCATTTGGCCTTTTACCTCCACAAGATTCATTTAATTTTTTATTAAATAATAATTTTATAAAATTAAAAAAAAAAGTCAAATTATACACATATATCCAAAAAAGCACACATAACCACAATGAATTTGTGCATGTAAGCCAATAATCATTAATATGTATATTTTATTTTATTTAAATGTGCATTATTGCTCATAATTTAGCATTTATTAATCTTTAATTTATGCCCTTGGGGTTCTCCTTAACATGACCATTATTTTAAATGTAACACTTAACCTCTCTATGGAATTATTATATATGTAAACCATTAAACATCTATTAAAAATAAAACGGTGAGTTGCCTATATAATAACACATAAGGGGCTTTGTGTTACATTCAAAAACCCTAATGGGGTTAAATATAATGATTTACACATAAGTAATACCACTTGATTTGCTTAAAACCACTTTTGTCGCCACTTTAAGCAAATAAGTTAAGTAAAACTTCTTCTAGATCAGACATAAGAAAGAAAATTAATGAATAAAGTTCCAGTGCGTAGTAAAAAATAAATAAAAATAAGTTCAGCTCATAAATTGAGCATTTCTCTTTACTAGCTTTCTCGTTGCCTTTTGGTCCATAGTGATTTTAGAGAGAATGAACCTTTGAAAACAAATATATTATCCACAAAAAGTTAATTATTTCATAGAATGCTTTAAAAAGAAAAATTAAAGTTTGTTTAAAGGCTTAAAGCTAGTGCACAAATCATGTAAATATGCAATATAAGATTAGAGACATAACATTTTTTCCAACTAATAATATGACATGATATTATTAATATTTTAATACATCTAAAAATGATATTAATGGTAAATTCAAGTAAAAATGAGATTATTATAATCGTAATAAGTCATATAAAGCAATTATAAAAATAAAATAAAAAAGGGGGAAAAATATTATACCCAAGCATAACTCTTATTCAAATGATGAGAAAATCAAGAGATGACGTGTTGTCTAACTATTGGGTTACAAATAACAATGGTGCTGTTCTGAGTTAACCCTATTGTCTCTTGGCGGGAAATTCTATCAGTGAATTGGGGCAATACAAGCTATAGCGCTATAGTACACGCATCGCATGTGCAAATGTGGTTCATCTTTTTGTTTACCAATAAGAAGTTACCTAACATAATTTACAACAAATTTTGAAATTGATTGGAGGTGATAAATTGTTAGTGGTGCATAATAAAATAGTATTAGACTATTATTAGTAATCAGTTTATAAGAAAATTAATAATAACCTACCAACATATCAATTGTAAAATTTGTTGTAAAAACTATCATTCTGATAGCATCAACTGTATTGTATGAATAATATTCGGAGGTTTCAAATTTCATAGCGACACATGTCCATCTTACTCAAACCATGTGTGGGTCCACATGTTATTAGAGAGAGATCTTATAAGATCGTCTTATAAGATACCTTCTCCCCCACCCCTTCTCACACAAGGGAAAAATGGTGTTTGATATGAGTTATAAATTAGTTTCAATTTACATCATTGTCCATTATAACAATGTAAATGTTTCTCTTTCCTTATTGTTTCGTCACATTTTCATTGTTAATTCACTTAAAAACAATGTCTCCCCTAATCCCAAAGGATATTGTTTATGGGTGGGTTATGTTGGGCATGTTAATATTAATGTAACATTAATCTCAATGGTGTAAATTGTAAGTTTTTTTTTAGTGAAATTGTTGATTAAGATGTGATTTCAAACTTATAAGATACAAATAGTATGTAAAAAGATAGATGATCAAATTGATGAGATTTGATTCAAATCCCTTAAGCTAACAAAAAATAAAGAAAATCAAGTTTGTTAGGATGATAGTTAAGTGATTAAATTTACAATTTCCTAATAGTTTAAACTTTTAGAACAATCAATAACTTATCATGGTTTCTAAGAAGACGATCTTAAACTTTTGGATAAGCGATAATTTATAGAGTTGACATTACAAGTTGAATGCAGTTTCCCTTTCAAAAAAAAAAAAAAAAAACCTTAAATGTCTTTATAAGAAATACCAAGAGGTATTAATTGAGCTACAATATTTTAATGATTGTATATTATAATTAGATAATTGATTTTATGATTTTATTTCAAATAATAAAATTCACAATGTTCGTTGTATATGATTATCATATGGTGTCATTATTAAAAATTGTTGGGCAAAAACTAAGAAGGAAAAAAAAGAAAAAAGATATTGGAGTAAATGGTATTGGTGTAGTTCATTAATTTTTACAATATTTGCAGCTCAGCTTGGGGTTAGTTCTTGACTAATTTACAACAACATGATGAAATTTCATGGAACAGTTGAATTCCCACTGCTACCTTTTTCTTATTCTCTACCCCCCTCAATACCATCATCTAGCTATCGTACTGCACATCTCCATTGCTACGTTGATTAGCATCGCTACTGCACTTCCCAGAACCCTCTTCATTCCTGTGTATGGATAAAAATTCAAGAGCTGTTACAACATCACTGATCAAAGGCCGTGTATCAGCTTCTTCTTGGAGACACATGGCTGCCACTGCCAGAGCTTGGTATAGACCCTTTACAGGGTAGTTATCTTCAAGCAGCGGGTCAGCCATTAACGTAAACTTTCTCCTATCTTTAAATAGTGGTTGTGCCTGCAAAAAACGATTGTGATCAATTTTCAAGGCTTCAAGTTTTGGTTTTAGCTTGAACCATCAAACTGTTATCTATTAATGATGGTGTTGAAGAAGATTCAAAATGCTTGATGATAAAAAAATGTTAAACATATCTGTAGTAACAAAAAGAATGCATGAAAACTTAAAACTGTTGGAGCATTTTTTCAGTTCTTCATTGGAAGGAGTGTCAAAAAGTGCAAAGTTTGAAGTCTAATTATGTTGCAGAAAATATTTTTTTGGAGAACTTCAACCTAATAGACATACCCAAGAAACTAGATTCTGCTCTTCCGAGGGTCTTGCATTGTCAATGACTCTTCTTCCTGTGATAATCTCCAAAAACACTACTCCAAAGCTGTACACATCAGATTTTGTGGTTAACTGGCCTGTGAGTGCATACTCTGGTGCACAGTAGCCATAGGTTCCCATCACCCTGGTAGAGACATGGGTCTTATCCCCGGTTGGACCTAGCTTTGCAAGGCCGAAATCAGAAAGCTTCGGATTGAAGTTCTCATCCAATAGTATGTTTGATGCTTTGAAATCGCGATATATTACTGGGGGATCAGCTGTTTCATGTAAGTATTCAAGCCCTCTTGCTGCACCTTCAGCAATTTTCATTCTGGTATTCCAATCCAAAGGCTCTGCGTCGGGAGGTGCCTCTGAAAATCAAATTTATGCGTAGCAGAAAATAGTTACTAAGACACCTTGTGGTCTTGCTGCAATGCATGTTGCATGGATGATCTGTCTTGCTAGAAAGAAAAAATGAAAGGTGCACAACAAAATTTTTACAGTATGCAAGATTTGAAAGTACGACTTTGATGCCAAATTCAAAATGTTGAAATGAAAATAAATTCAGCCTTGGATTTAGTTTGCTTGACTAAAAAGACAATTTAAGCAGACGATGAGCATAATCATATTAAGTTGTTAGCATATGTATTAGCTAATTTAGAAAAGACCATGTTTGAAGGAAAGAAGATTCAAAATCTATATATTAAATTGGATAATTTATTTCAAAATCTATATTTTAAATGGGATAATTCATTCATATTTGTCCAAGTCTCCCATCTGATTCAATGCTTTAATAAATGATGCAAATTGAGTTATTTGGGGGATACCAAGAAGGTGATCCTCCAAAGAACCGTTGGGCATGTACTCATAAGCTAAAATCCTCTGTTCCCCATCAGCACAATATCCAACCAAATTGACAAGGTTAGGGTGGTGAAGAAGACTCAACATCAAAACCTCTACAAGAAATTCTCTGTTTCCTTGGAATCCATTCCTGTCGAGTTGCTTAACTGCTACAACCTGGATGAGATGAAAACGCAAAACTATTAAACTTTGTAGACCATTTACTCTTTTCTTTTTACATGATAGACTTTAGTATAGATTGCAATGGTACTTGATTCGTGCTAGGAATGATTCCTTTGTACACCCTCCCAAAGCCTCCTTCACCTAGTAGATTGTCAAGGTGGAAGTTTTGAGTTGCGACACACAACTCACGGAAAGTGAAAATCCTAGCAGAGATATTTCCCTTTCCAATCTTCTTTATCTCTTCAGTTATGTACCGTCGCCTACTGCTATCTGCAAGATAAAATGTGTTTATAACAAAGATTATAATTTGGTGCTTATAAATGTCCCTTTCTAAATTCGAACAATATCTTCATCAAACTAACGAACACCCACCCCCCCAAAAAAAATAAATAAATAAACAAAGGATTTATACAAAAGTTTATGTTCACAAACATTTGGTGACAATGTGTAATAAATATTATACATCTGTAAGATTTAGTGCTTGCATTGATTTAAATGACCGAGCTTGTGGAATTTGCAGGAACCAGGAAGTGCATGATCTCCATATCTCTATATAACTATGATGGCAAAGGACATATATGATCCTCGGATTGAGAAAAAGGCCGAACCTAAGACAATGGGACAGCAAAATGCAGATATTTGTACATGAATATTGTCCATGTCACTTGCTAACAATGTAGAAACCAAAAACTAAGATTATTGTACCTACCAAAAACTAGAGGCTTACACATCTCATAATCTGAATACATGATTGAAAGGCAAATAATTTTCTTCCTTTAAATTCAGTATAAGTTGCAAAGGCTGAGGAAAAATAACATTGAAACTAAAAAAATTTACCAGATTTGAAGGAGAGCTTAGTGAATGAGGCTAAAGTTTTGGTGTCGTGGTATTCCTTAATGCTTTTCTTCAATGACCTTCTGTTGATTTTCTCTTGTGACATACAACAACTAAAGCAGTTCATCTTCCTCTTCCCTCTACAGCTTCAACCCTTCCACATCCACATTCAAAAGATCATCAAAACCTTGCATTGAATTGTCGTGAAACTTTATACGGGCACGTCTATAGGTGTTCGATCAAATTCAATTTGCACTAGAAATGTAGTTTGAAATGAAGAAATCAATCCATTTCTCCCTATCAATTTCCTAGGCACCGGAAAAACCAGATCTTCCCGCTGGTCCCTCAGGAAACCAAAGAAGATTATCCCATTATTATGTTTTGCTTCATTTCTCCAACAAATCCATTGACTCCGAATTGGCAAATGACTTGGTCAATTTTGCTATATTTGGAAAAGGAGGCTTACGCCCATCTTTTCTTAGCTGTCTCTCTCTCTCTCTCATTTTCATAAATCCGTTTAGGCAAAATGGATATTGATTCTGTTCATGCTTTTTTTTAGGCCCCTATATATCATGATTTGTATTATGCCTTAAAAGCGGGACATCATCATAGCCAACTATAAGGAGATACTACCTCCTAGTGTTAGATGAGTAAGCATTTTAAGATAACTATGATTTGCAAAACAAAACAAAACAAATTTAAGCCCATTTGTTATTGTTACCTCAAATTTATTGAACCAATCTAAATTTAAGTGTTTCACTAAAGTAATTCAACACCACAAAATTGGTTTTTAAATTTTTTTTTTTTTTTTTTTTTTTTTTGTATTTATATATTGATAGTTGGGGAGGGGAGATTTAAACCTCTGGATATCTCCATTTCCGATTAGAAAGACTCTAATTATCCCCCCCAAAAAAAATGTCAAGGATTAAACATTGACACATGTCACTTAAACCCACAAAAGAAAACATGTAATTTTTCTAATTAAATTTAGATTATTGTCATTGATATTTATATCTTATAAAATAAATACATTTAGAGATAATTATATTAGTGGAGCTCTTTGAAAATGTAGGGCTCGTTTGGTAACAGATTTCTAGTAACGTTGTTGTTGTTTTGTGAAAATACGTGGGGGTGAAAAAGTATGTGAAAATACGTGTAATATTGTTTAAACACTAAAAACTGTTGTTTAAACAACAGTACCAAACACCCTTAGTTTCAAAAAAAAAAAAAAAAGATTCAAGCCCTTTAAATATCCAGACCTTCAAAAGTTACAGAATGTTTGAAGAAGGGAAAGAAAAAATTTTAAGCAACCACAAAGTCTAGAGATTCTTCACGAGCAATGCTACTCACATAATTTTTTTCACAATTTATTTCATAACTTACTAAATGTCAAGTTGTAATTAATAACATTACACAAACCCACCACTGACACTGTTTTATTATATACTAATCAAAACTGGCTACATTAAGGGTATGTTTGATAGACTGTAATAGGCACTGTAATGTAATAGTTATTCTTTAGTTTGGTTATGTTTTTATTACAAGGAATAATCATTCCTTATGAATAACTATTCTTCAAAATGAGGAATAACTTTTCTTCTTTAAAAGGTTGTATTAGCTATTATTTAGTAAGTCTAATAATTTCAAAACTTAATATATTTCCAAATAAATAAACTTTCCATATACATCTAACAATTATAAAAATAAAAAATCATAAAAAATAATACATATCTCTCTTAAATTTAAAAATAACCATTTTTAAGGAAATATAATTGTATGAGTAAGAAATTTCCTAAAATAAATGTTAAGTTTCATTTTAATGTTATAACTCACAACCAAACTAATGAGTATGTTTAGTTATTATATTACAACATATTTTATTCCTAGTAATAAAGATTACAATTCTTATTATAATTCTCATTTAGTGTACCAAACGTATCTAAAGGTTTTCGAAAGATTTTGTCCTTGATAATTGTTTTGACTTTTGAGTGATGTTAGGAATAGTAGCCTATTTACAACATAAATTTTACAAATTGATGATCATCAATCATAAACAAGTAATTCAGACATTCATTTATCATTTTTTTTTTTTTGAAATCCATCAATCACTCATTGACACATCTATTTATAAATGTTATATAGTAAAATTTGTACTACTTTTAACATTTTCCTATTATTCTTTCAGAGGTTACTTGCCAACCTTGTTTGATATGAGAAACATGTTTATTGAACTACTCGAATCAAAATCACTCTTAGAGTGAAGAATCAGAGAACTCTAGTAAATAATTTTCATAGAGATTATATTATGTAACAGTGACAAAGCTAGAATTTTAGTCTTTTTTTTTTTTTTTTTTTGAAAAATAATTACAACATGCTGCTAATCCCGCAGCTCGAACCCTTTTCCCCTAGACCCCCAAGCACTTTGTACATGGGAATATGCCAATTTAGCTATAAGGCCTTTGGCAGCTAGAATTTTAGTCGAGAGGGGGCAAGATTAAAATAGTATTAGAAGGACATTAAGTATTCTTTTCTAATAATTATGTGTTACTTATGGGGACCACTAATTGGATTGCCATGAAAAAAAAAATGAGATAAACAAGATTTTCATAACAAATCATAAGTGGTAAGTTGTTACTGGTTCAAATTTCAACCCTCAACTGAAATTTCTTTTTTGCTCGCCAATAACAATTAATAACAACTTGTTACTTAAAATTTGTTGTGAAAGTGTTGTTAAACTGTTGTGGACATAGAATTTCTCAAAGCCAAAACAACTATAAATTCTACTGTAAAAACTGATGTGACAAGAATGTATGACACTTAAACAATATAATAAATAAATATTTTAATGAATTTTTTATGATTGATAACACTTCAATTTGTAAAATTTGTAGTATTCATAGAATTGTTCCACAAGAAAAGGGTTGTGAATAGTAAACTGAAAATATGATCAAGAAAAAAAGGAACAATGAAATGGGTGAAGACGTACATGGTAAGATAAAACTAATGAGAATAGTAAATTTGGTGAAAAAGTTATATGATTTGATACGTGGAAGAAGATTTTTTTCCCTACTTTCTTGGTTTTAAGGGTCTGTACATGTATTAAAGTGAGAGTCTTTTTTTTTTTTGGTTAGGGTAAAGTACCAAAGAATAATTCATAAGATACCTACTTCAATGATTTTTTTTCAAGGAGCCAAGGGGCAACGGCTCCACCCCTGTTATGTACGCAAATCGCAATCAACAATAATTTTCTAATCAATTTTCAGACTACAGATTCAATAATTTATATATATATATATATATATATCTCTAAAATTTGCTTTTGAACATTATAATTCCACTAACGGTGCACATTATTCTAAAATACTTTTAAAGCACTCCGAATATAATTTTTAAAATCTTAATTACAAGGTTGAGAATCCTTTTAATTTTTATATTTATTTTTCAATTTTTTACGCGTAAAAGCGCATGACACGGACCAAAACAAAGGAAAGGGTGGTGAATAATTGCCATTCACATTTACCAAAAATTTAAGAATTAGGAGAAAATTTCTGGTTTCACTTTTTCCATAATATAACAAAAATTACAAGAGCCGTTCACACACACATATATATATATATATATACACACACACACACATACCCACACACATACCGCTTCTTTTGTTATTTAAAAAACTTACTCAAGATGCTAAAACGCCTAATCTTAAGAGAAGTTGGGGAGGACCTAATGTCTATTTCAACAGTTAAAAGATATTGAGGTGACTTGGGTTAACTTTTCAGAATTTTTTTTAGTTTGTTTCTAAAAAAATACAATTCTTTTTTAGCGAGTTTTACTTAATTTAAATGATAAGTTTTTTCGTTGTTGAAGAAGTAATTTGAAATTTGAACTCCACTTATAACAAAAATCAATTAATATTTTGGATTGATAATAAACAACAATTTTCATAGAACGAATATCATATGTTGAAATTTTATCCTATCATTAAATAATATATAGAATTTTATCTTATCTATAAATAATATAAAAAATACAGTATTAAAATTTCTAATGTGAGTATGTTATAATCATCAACTTGGAGATTCTTTTGGTAACACACCCTAAGCCAATTTGCTTCATAAAAGAGAAATGTTAAATGATCATTTAACATAATGTAATATTACTATATACAATATTTACAAATTGAAAATTGATAACGAATGTAATCGGTAGATTTCAAAAATATAACAAATGAATGTCTCAATTACTTTTTTTTGGGTGATTAACAACATATCAAATTTTAAAGGTTCTGTTAGAATAATAGTTGTCTGATCGTGAGTTGTGCCATTCAACATTAAAACCAATTGGTAATGAGGAGTATGTTCCAGTTAACTAAACCAATAAAATCTCTTATCGTTAAATAAGATATCTGAGATTTGAACTCTGCCTATACTAAAAAGCGATTGGTATCTTAACTTGATAATAAGATCAATCATTATAGAGTGAACATTATAGGTTGAAATTCTATCATATATATATATATATATATAAAATAGTCATGAGAAATACACACTCAAGTCCTTTATGGCATTTGGCATTGTGCCCCATGGACTTGTTTTTAAAGCAGTCGTAGGAGTTGAATTATGGTCTCATAACAATCCTCTTTCACGATGACAATCCCATGGCTTGAATTCATAACCTTGAATTTGATACTACTTATCAAACCGTGAGTTGTTCTACTTTACCTCAAAACCAATTGGTGATAAGAAAAACATACTTAATTTTTTTATGACATTTGATATTGCATCTAGACATGGCAAAATGGGCGGTTTGGATTGGGTTCGGGTCGGGTCAATCGGGTTAAAACGGGTCATTGACTCGTTTTGACCCAGTCAATTGGGTTGCGGGTCAGGTCGGGTTGACTTGTATTTTTCAAACAAGCTTTTTTTTTTTTTTTTTCAATTACAAAAACAAATCAATGACAACCTATTTAGAGAGAATGAATAAAATCAATTAAGAAAATGAATTGTACTTAATGCCACTTGTTAATATCCTTCTAATTTTGACAATTTTGAGCATGACAAAAATTATTTATAGTCATAAATTCATGATGGAAAAAAGTCTTCAAGCTTTGTGTGAAAGTCTGAAAAGAAGGGTAGAGGCGCAAGAGTAGAGGAAGCTTTGTGGTTTGTCACGTTTGTGCCTTTGGACTACAACTAGTCAGCTGCTATAAGCTAAGTCTAGCCATTTAGTGTGTTAGTAACTAGTGAGTACTAGACTACTAGTGAGTCTAGTGTGTGAGCTGTGAAGTGTGATCGTATCAAATTGAATGTGATTTTTTTTTTTATAATGGTTGTCTTGTCTTATCTCATGTTTGTGAAGCTCTTAGTGGTTATGAAGCTCAAATTGAATGTGAAGCTCTTAGTGATTGTCTTGTCTTCTCTGTTGTCTCATGTGAAGTGTGAACATCTATAATCTATTGATTATTGGTTCTAGTGTTTTGTGTTTTATGCACCTAGTATATCTGTTTATGGAATCTAAATATTTTTTTAGCGAATTTTTTTTAACGAGTCGGGTCACGGGTTATTCGGGTTGGGTTGGGTTAACCCGCAAAAAATGGGGTTGGATCACGGATCAACCCATTTTTGCTTCGGGTCAAAAAGTTCGAGTTCGGGTCAGATATTTTTCGAGCCTAATTCTTATCTGTTTTGCTATGTCTAATTGCATCCTAAGAGCCTGTTTTTAAAATGTTCATAAGACCCAAACTGTGGTCCCCCAACAATAGTAAAATGATTAATTTTGACAATTGTTATGCTTCAAAATAAGCACTGCCTCTCTTTATAAATTTCTAGAGTCTCTATTAGAGCATTCGAAGCAGATGTTGCAAAAAAAAGTTATTTTAACACACCAAAAGCATACTTTATTATTTTACCACATTAATTTACAACATCTCATTTATCAGGTGTTTTATCATTCAATTCTATATATTAAAATAATATTTACTACACATTAAAATAATATATTATCTCCTCCTTATCATCACCATCGACAACAACAACCCACACCCGCAGATCAACTACCACAGCCCACAACTACCGGCCACCCCCACAGATCAACCACCAACCACCAATATCGGCCACTGCTACCAAAAAAAAAAAAAAAAATCAAACAAACACTACACAACCACAAATCTCACACTCACACCCATAACCCACAACCCAATCTGAGACCATCCCAAATCTCACACCCACAACCCGATCAACCTACCATCATCAACCAAAATCAACTAACCACCAACAATCAAAACAACCAACCACCAAAAAAGAGAGAGAGAGATCGGCGATGACGATGGCTCGTGGTAGCCATTACAATGACCGAAGAGATCGGCGATGACGATGATGATCGGTGAGATCTGCGAGATCGGCGTTGATATTCTTGTTGTCGGCGGTAGCCATTATAGTGATCGATCGATGGATCAAGATCATCAATTTATAAGAGAGAGGGAATCGGTGAGAGGGAACCGGTGAGAGAGAAGAGAAAAGAATAAACTGAAGAGAGAGGAGAGAGAAAAGAGAATAAAAAAACATTAAAACTTATACCATTCTTCATCTGTACTGTTGCAAAAGGAAACGTTACTGTTCGTATGTGACAAATTTTATAAAATTTAGAACATATGATAAAAGAAGATTTTTAGTGTTTAGTGTGCTAAATGTGTCAAATATTTGACATTTGACACATTTAACACATCTAGTGTGAATGCTCTCAATGTCTTTCTTTGTAATCCATTAGATATTTATCTAGAGATCTCTTTGTAGAAGAAAATTTCAGCCACAACTTTTTGTATTGTTCTGGAAGATGTCTTGGGGAAGAAATAAAATAGTATGCTAGAACCTATAATCTTAGGGGCTGGGTGTTCGTAAAATAGGGGCTGTACTGACAGATAAATGATGAATTTTAATGAGCTGCAAGTAGCTCATTTGTGTAGAAAAGCACCACGTCATGGTGTGAAGCAAAGAAAGCCTCATAGTGTCAGTACCTAGGTGTCTAGAAGTGAGGTATCAGGGTGTGCAAATGTATTTAAGTGAAGTGAGTGCAAGTGACACGGTGTGTGCCTTGTAAAAGCTACTAAGCTAGTGTGTTGATTATCTATAAATAAGATTCATGCTTTGCCGTACAGTGTTGTATGAGTCCAGAATTTGTGTCATACGTGGGCCGCACTAGCTTTCCATATGTCAAAGTACTGTTCTCTTCTGGAAAAAGATGAAGGCAATTTTATGTTTCCAATCATTTTTTTTTTTTTTTGCTAAACTTTATGTTTCCAATCATAGTTACAATAAAGGTTAAATAATTAATCATTATCTTGACACCTTAATTTTTTTAGAATTATTGATAATTTATCATTTAACATAATCTACTTTTGGAATCAAGTAATAATTTATCAGTAATCAAAATTTGATAGTTGTTCAGGGCTTTAGAGTATTTGACTAATGTTTCGGATGAGTAGTCTCTCGTCCCACGTACACTATGATGACTGATGAGTATCTGACTTGCTTCGGATGAGTTTAGTCTCTCATCCCAGGTATGCTATGATTTTTACCTCAAGAGAGATGAACATGTAAATTTTGAAATGCCAAATTCCGCTGGTTTGATACACAAATTATGAATAACCAGTGTCAAATGGGTCTTTCTAGACCCGAAGACAACATGGAGCTAAGTAATGGACTAAAACATGAGTTCTTGAACAGTAATAAAGAGTTCCACATAAAAGAAGTCAAGGTACAACAAACTAGAGATACCATTAGTAGCTACTTAATTGGATAAACCATTAGTCAATGAGCTTTGTTTGATTCCAGGTGAATTAAAAAGTTCAAAGAAGCCTACACTTGCAAGGCAGAAATCAAAGTGAGGAGCAAATGAAAACTGAAATGCCTAGAAATTCTTAACACTAGAACTCAAAAGTTTTGTAAAAAGGGCAATAAAATTTTAAGCTACTAGATATCCTCCTTCTACCATTTCTTGCGATAGTTAATTACACTATCTTCTGCTGAACAGATTCAACACTACCATCATTTGTGACTACAGAGACATATCATTGTCCAATAATCTAAAAGATCTAATGCATGTGCACTAAATCATCCCAAAATCTTCACCAAAAAAAAAAAAAAAAAAAATTCATCCCAAAAAGGTTTCTACTTAATGTAAGAGGTTCAAGTTCAGCTAGAAGTATAAGGCTATAAGCACCTAACTATTGCTTTTACTTCATCCTATGCATTCAACCATGTATAACATAAGTTATCCATATAAATTAAGCAAAGAAATTTTGTTGTGCTGCTATTGGGCAGACCTGCATTCTCTGGTAGGTATTTCCTCAAACCTGTTGCCAAAAATTGCTTCTTTTAGCTTAACAACCTCTCTTTCAAGCCTAATAATCCGACCTTCAAGTTCCAGTCTTGGTATTTCAGGTTTGAAGCTACTACCTTCTCCTTCATTATCATAGATGTTCACCCTGTTGTAAACAACACTTCCTGCATTGCCCTCACTTGTACCTTCCACGGCTCTCTCTAAACCTCTTACTTCAGCTTCAACTGTAAGTATTTCCACAGGTTTCATCATTGGCTCCATCTCCCTAATAGCTCCATCATTGACTCCATCTTTTCCACATGAAAAACTTTTACCTACACTTTCATGCATGCCATAAGATATCAATCCCTCACTTGCTGATTTATCTTGCTTGATAGAGTTACCTACTTCAACCTTTTTACGTTTTGGAGGGAAACCAGGCGGAACATCAGCATCATTACCTCCCTTCCTTCCTATTGAAGACATTGGTACCTGTTTCTGTGTTGTTATGTCTTCCTCAACGGTTGGTTTACGTTTATCTACATTGACAGAGTTCCCTGCTTTAACCTTGTTAAAATTGGGAGGAAAACCAGGAGGAACATCACCATCGTTTCCTTTTGAAGCCTGTGGTGCCTGATTGAGCATTCTCATGCTTCTTTGCCTTCTTGCAATAAGCTTAATCGAGTCTTGCTGGCCTGATATTTTTGATTGCTTCCACCACTTCAAGTAACGAGAGGTAACGCCACTCTCACAATACCTTGATGGAACATATAATTTCACATCACTTATCAGCTTGCTGTAATCGTTCCAGGCAATTTCAGGAATCTTTTTGCATTGAGTAACACAACCTGGAACATCTTGATCCATTCCAAATTGCATTGCAACTCTATGTGGAAAGTACTTTTCTATACAGCCAAGTCCAACAAGCTGGGACACCCTCAAGCACCTAGCAAATGCCTCAATTTCTTCATCCAAATTAGGATCAACCGGTACCCACATTTCCTTTTCTCCATAAAATCTCGGGAAATCCGAGTTACAAGTATACAAAGCATGAGGACACCAAAGAAAAGTGTCTCCAGCCGAGTCTAGAGCCAACCTCACATTCTCAACATTCATACTTTTAACTCTATGCCATTTAGCAAACACAGGCTCACCACATATGACCAACTTGGGGTTTGGCTGCAATGCTTGAAATCTCTCCCATACCCAAAGCTGAACTAGTTGAAACGGTGACCGAATGATCACTTCTAACACACTATTTTCATCATCACCAGGGTCAAATTTGTTCACACCAACAATGGTTTTTTTCAACAAACACAAATCCCTGTAAATGCTAGAAAGAACTGCAGGGGCAAGCGCGATTCGGGTTCCTCTAGCAAGGTGAATAGCGATGGGAAAAACTTGCTTCCTAATCAAGTTAGAATTAGGAAGAACGAATATTGACAACCACATAACAAGAAATGCTTCGTGCTCTAGTTCACTCCCACTATTCCTAAACAACTTCATCCACTGCAATGGGTGAGCCTTACGAGCTTTACTCCTCCCAGTTTCTACTCTAGCTTGAACCAGCTTCTCCTCTATTTCCTTCAACTCTTGGGTTTCCAAAGAAACATAAACAGAGTGCCCCAAAACAGAGAAACCGCCCAAAACCATTGTATCCTCCAACGTGAGTGTTGCTTCACCCCAAGGAAAAATAAACGTGTTGGTTTTACAACACCATCTCTCAGCAATACCAAGAACCAAATCATCGTTTTTTCGGATTGTGTATGTGGAATTCATGATGGCTTCAAAAATACCTGCTTTCTTCCATATAGATTGATACTTGGGGCACAAGGAATCGACCCAAGCTTTCCAATTTGTTGGTGGTTGCCAACGCAAACCATTGAATGTGAGCTTCAAAGGCCATTTTGAGGGCTCAAAAGTGGGTGGCAGTGAAGAGGGAGAGAGTGAAGGAAGCTCAAAGATTGTTTCATCAGTGAGATTCACAGATGGGTTGAGGAAATGGGCTGGTCTCAGAGTTGGCTTATGGTCACCTATGGGGAAAACCATGAGCTCCTCTCTGAAGTTGAAGATGGTGTTTGGGGGTTCAGCCATTGTTTGATGTTAAGAAAAGTTTGAAAAATTGGACTCAAAGATGGATGTGTGGTAATGGTTTTTTTTTTTTTTTGGTTAAACTGAAAAACTTTTATGGGTGTTTGTTTGTTTCATTTGCTTTACATTTCCAGGCTTTTCCTTATACGGCCATACTGTGTGTGTGTTTGCAGGACAAAGTGAAAGCTGGACAGGCGTTACAAAAAGACAAAGCCCCAATGCCCCATAGTTTTATTCAGGGGCATTTTCGTCACAGAGCCCTTTTTTTTCTCTCTCTCTCAGATGAATATATACAGTCAAATTCGGTGCTTCAGTACAGCCGTACAGGGCAAATACGGATATTTTCTTTCTTGTTTTTTGTTAATAAGAGCAACTGAAAAAAAAAAAAAAAAAAAAAAAAAAAATCCATAAATGAACTTTTAATTCTTATATTTTGACCCGATTTTTATTTCGATCTTTACATTTTATTTTTACCATTTTTAGTCCTTAAACTAATTAATGTGTACATTTAAATCTTTACAGTCAGCAAACTAACAGGAAAAGCTGAGGTGGCTGACGGAGAGAATTAAAAATCATTTAAAAACATTAAAACAATAATTAAAAGTTTTATTTTGGTATTAAAAAATACCACATTAACATATAAATTTAAAAACAGAAGTAAAACCCAAAAATCACAAAAATTTAGACCTAAAGTGTATCTTGAACAAAGTTAAAAAACAAAATATTCGAAAAAATTTCTTTTTCATTAGAATATTCAGAAAAAACATGTTTTTTCCCATGTCTGGTTGGAAACATGTTCAGACCATCTCTTTTTTCCAATTCCATTTCCCCTTACAATTCCTAACTAAAACCAAACAAATCCTTATAAACCAATTTCTCTTCTCCACTTAACAAAAAAAAAAAAAAAAATTCTCTTCTCCTCTCTTTGAGCTATTCCACAGTCCCTATCAAATCTCTCCAAACCTCTATCTCTACCTCTCGATCTCACTCTCTCAGCAAGGGTGATGACAACTTTGAGCTTCTCCATGACAAGACCGTTCTCGAGTCGACGCCATAGCTAAAGGGGTTTAGGTGGAAAGAAAATTTATGGGTTTGTGTTTAAGTTTGTTGGTTAGGTTTGTGTTTATGTTTGTTGGCTGGGTTTGATCGGTGGAGGTGGTGGTTGGATTTTTCTGTGTTTGGGTAGAGAAAAAATTTCTAGGTTTGGGTTCGGTGGAAAGAAAATTTCTGGGTTTGTGTTTAAGTTTGTTGGCTAGGTTTGTATTTATGTTTGTTTGTTAAATGTGAGTTATTTTAGTGTTTAGTTTGAAATAAAATCTTGATTTTCTAGGGAAAATGTTGATGATTGTTCAAGAAAAATTTATGAGTTTGGTTGGGTTTGTTGTTATTGTGAGCCGAATTGGCTGGGTTTGTGTGCGTGTGTTGTTTTATAAGAAAATTTATGGTTTTGGGTGGAAAGAAAATGTTATGATGCATCGGCTTTTTAGCTGTGAATTTTTTTAGTGTTTGGTTTGAAAGAAATTTTCTGGGAAAGAGTTTTTTTGTCTGAGTTCAAGTTCTTTGGTTATGGGTTTATGGGTCTATTTCTTGGATTTATGGGTTTGATTTACTAGAGGTTTCAATGTTAATGTGTTAGAATTTTCTGTGTTAAGATTGATTATGAATGTTGGCTGGTTGGGTTTGTCTTGATTTGGTGAAGAACATGAAGTTCATGTTCTGAATAAGAAGAAGAACATGAATATTATTAACAGTCGTGTTCTTCCCAAAAACTAATGAGTTTTTTTTTTTTTTTTAATTTATTTTAATATTTGTTTTTAATTTAATTAATTAATGTGTGTGATTATATTATTTTTTTATTTTATCGTCAGCCACATTAGCTTTTGCTGTTAGTTGGGTGACGAAAAAGACCTAAATGTCAAGTGTTAATTGGTTTAGGGATTAAAAGTGGTAAAAACAAAACATAGGGACCAAAATGGAAAAAGTGCAAAATGTAGTAACTAAAAGTGCATTTACGTAAAAAAAAAAAAAAAGGAAAATGCACTTTTGGTCCCTACGTTTTGGGTCAATTCACATTTTGGTCCCTAAATTGATTTTGCTACTAATGTAGTCCCTAAAAAAAAAATCGATTTTATTTTAGTCCCTGTTGTAACCGTTAACCCACTAACAAAAATCTCCTATGTGGCAGACAGAGTGCCCTGCTGGCTGACATGGCACTGACGCGACCATTAAAATAATATAAAAAAATTATTTGGCATTTTTTAAATGCCACGTTAGATTTAAATTAATAAAACATTAAAACAAAAGGCCAGATTAGAAAATTCAAAAAAATTTTAAAAATAAACATTAATATAATTATATTATATTTTATTTTTTACTTCTTTTTTTTTTTTCGTAAAAACAATTCTTCTTTTCCAGAACATGAACTTCATGTTCTTCCCCAGCACACAAACTAGCAAACCCAAAAATTTGCTTAAGAAACAAACACACAAAACAACCCAAAAAATTCAACTAAAAAACAAAATCATAAATCTCAAATCCACCATTTTTTCAAACACCAAAAAAATCATCAAATCCCAAAGCCCCAAAGTACCAAATTAATCCAAAAATACAACATAACCAACCCAAACAAAAAAAATCTCAAACCTAGAAAAACCCATCTCAGGTAAGTTGAACCCAGCAAATCTAGCAATCCCACCTCAGAACCCAAAAAGTCGAACCAAGAAATCCACCTTCGAACCCAGCAAACCTACCTCAGAACCCAGCAAATCCCACCAAGTCGAACCCAGCAATCCAACAAGTCGAACCAAGAAACCCACCTCAAAGCAAACCCACCAAGTTGAACTCAGCAATCCAACAAGTCAAACCAGGAAACCCACCTTAAAACTCACCAAGTCGAACCCAACAATCCAACAAGTTGAACCAAGAAACCCACCTTAAGGTTTTCCACAAAGAGAGAGCGAGAAAGAGAAGATGGATCTGATGCAAAAGCTTCATAAAGCGTTAATGGTGGAGAGAATCACAGGTCCTCGCACTGTCTCTGCCTTCAAAGAGAAAGGCATTCTCAGTGTCTCCAAGTTCGTCATAGCCACCTGGTCCTGGTACTACATCTTCTTCCCGTTCCAAAAACCTAATAAGAATTTTCCAATTTCCAAAATCCATACCTCAATTTTACCTTTTTATACAATACCCAGCAAATCTACCGAGAGAGTGACAGAGAGAGAGAGAGAGCTTCAATATTTTTGGGTGAACAAAGAGCTTCAATCTTTAATCTTAAAAAAAGTAATTTTTTTTGTTTGTTTTTAATTAAAACTAAAATTGAGGAATTAAATTTTTTTTGAATTTTCTGATCTTGCCTTTTGTTTTAATGTTTTATTAATTTAAATTTGATGTGGCATTTAAAAAATGCCAAATAATATTTTTTAATAATATTTTAATGGTCACGTGAGCGCCATGTCAGCCAGCAGGGCACTTCGTTTGTCACGTAGGAGATTTCTGTTAGTGGGTTGACAGTAGAGACTAAAATAAAATCGATTTTCTTTTTTTAGGGACTAGATTAGTTGCAAAATCAATTTAGGGACCAAAATGGGAATTGACCCAAAATGTTGGGACTAAAAGTATATTTTTGCCTTAAAAAATCAAGCTACTTTTTCTATATATATATATATATATTTTTTTTTTTTGAATAGTTACTTTTTCTATTTTAACACATTACTTTACAATATAGTATCGTACATCACATATTTTAATTTAGTACATCACCTATTAAAATAACTTATGGCACATTTGGTAGACTGTAATGGACACTGTAATATAATAGATATTCTTATGGTATAACTATTTGTTAATGGTCATTTTCGCGACAAATTTTATGACCCGACGGAATGACTAAGCCCAATTGTTTAGCGGGTCAAACTAATGTATTTTGTCAATATATTTAGCTCTGTTGCATGGTCCAAGCCCATGCGAATCGTTGGGGAATTGAGTAGGAATGGTTTTGGCGGGTGTGGGCTAGTTCCCATTGGACTTTTTACATAGGCCCAGCCTGTACGTGCTGTGAAGTGGGCTATGGACGCTGGGGGCATCTAAGGCCCGTGAAGGAGGTCCAATGCCAGAAATTTCCACCACAGATTTGACTCCATGCTCTGTGTGACTATGCCCCTAATTTTCAGTCCAACTCCATTTTCCCATACCAAGCAGCTGACTCTAAGAAAAAGCTGGGCAGTCTAGCCCACTCAGCCACCCATATGTAGTCTTCCAAGGCCAACAGAGACCAGAGGTAGCAGCTATAAAGAGGAAGCAACTTTATTTCCATAATCATGCAAAAAGCAACCAAACCTTTCCCTAAGCATAAAACATAATACACCAAGTCATAGAAATAACATCTGAAAGGTCCAAGGCCTTCCTCCCACCTAAAAACTGGTCACAAGCATCCCCTGGTGCTTGATATAAATATGCATCACCAGCCCACAAGAAGGAACACGTTTTTTTTCCCTACAAAAAAACCTAAGACTTTGACACCAGAACCGAGTCAGCTACCTTAGTGTATGGACGATTTGAAGGCCTGGGGGTGAAAATATTGATATAGGGGAACTCTCCCTCCCTTGCTCAAGACCTCCATCAATTTCTTCCTCTGTGTGACTGTGGGCTGAAATTTCTGACTCATGAATATATGATTTCACACTTTTTTGTGTCTTCATTTTTGTATTGTTTTCTCTTTCCATAAAGCACCATTAGCCTTTGTGTACCCCACATTGCGAATTTTGGGCTTGGCTCTCCAAATAACTAACGAATTTAACGAACCCAAGGGGAGTTTTGGGCTCATTGCTACAATCTTGGCCTTTGTGGCAAAACGTCCTCGACATTTTGGCGACTCCGCTGGGGAGTCAAGCAGCTAAGGAAGGAGAAACCATGCCTCCCAGGTCAAAAAACCAACGTACGTCCCACACCGTTGCTCCATCTCAAGGGGCAGCTGCTGACGCTTCCTCTCTGAGGGAAGTACGTCTTGAGGAGGAGGTTGAACAAGCCCCTCAGCGAATGAAGGAACTATTTGAAATGATGCGAGGCATGCAGCGAAACCAGGATAACCTTGCTCAAGCTATCCAGCGCATTGAAGAATCCAACAAGGCTCATGACAAGGAAAATCCACGGCGAGAGGAGCCCACGCTTGAAAAAGGTCAAAATGAGAAGGTGGCGGACAATAGCGAGAAGACGAGGCAAGACAAAGCCAGCGATGCTCTTAATGCTAATAATGATCCTCAATATGTCACGCTTGCCGACGTAGCAAAGCTCATTGAAAGGGAGCAAGCGAAAATCTCCAAGGTGCCAAGGCAGTTCGTCCGCCAACCTCCTTACCCATCTGAGCTGTTGCACAAACCATATCCCAGGAATTATGAAGTTCCTACATTTTCACTCTATGATGGACGACGGGGAAATGCTCTTGAGCACGTAAGCAAGTTCATAGATACTATGGGCCCACACGCTAGTGATTCGGAGTTATGCCTTCGCGAGTTTTCCAAGTCGCTTTCTGACAAGGCTTATTCATGGTACATCACAATCCCAGCCGGGTCGATCGAGTCATGGGAGGACATGGTGGAGTGCTTTTGCGAGAAGTATTACCAAGAGCAAGAGGAAGTTACGTTGATTGGTTTGCACAACACTAAGCAAAGGACCGATGAAGATTTACTCGATTACATACGGCAATTCCGAGATAAAGCCCTCGAATGCCATGTGAAGTACGAGGAGCATGAACTGGTTGAAATTTGCATTGATAATATGTTTTCTGAGTACAAAATTCACCTTGAGAATTTGGAGATCAAGCAATTTGCTCCGCTACTCCAAAAGGCTCGCAAAACCGCGGCATCATGGAAGACGAATGAGAGAACTTGGAAGACGAACGAGAGAACTTGGAAAACGAGTGAGCGGTCAAAGACTGATAAGAGGAATGCTCCTCAAGCGCTCTTGGTGGCTGCCAATGAGCCCGCTAGCAAGAACCGTGAGAAAGGCAGGGCCGTGGAAGAATATCCATCCATACCTTGCACGTCGGAGGAATTGAGTGTCATCCTTGATCGGTGGATCGCAGACGGAGTGGTAAAACTGTACAAGATTGATAGAGAGCCAACCGAGGAAGACAAGAAACATTCACGTTTCTGTCACTACCACAGATATGTTCATCACCCAACTTTGGAATGTCGCTACATACGAAGGATGTTTCATGAGAAATTGGCAGACGGCACTCTTGAAGTAGGCCGTGGCACTCAAGGTGTACAAAGAAATCCTTTGCCTCAGCATGACAGGGGAAAAGGGATAGTCGCTGTGGTCATACATACTGGCGACGAAGAAGAAGATCCCATGATATCCGCCACACTTACTCCAGCTGCTATTAAAACATTACAAAGAAGTCCTGCGTTTCGTTCGTTGTTCAACCAATTGGGATTAACCCCCGAGGCTAGAACGGCAGCAACAGAAGCTATAGTCGGCATTGCGTCTTCATCCGGATCCCATTGTTTTACAGCAGAAGCTCACGCAAGTCGAGCCTTTCTAGAGACGACCAACGCTGTCACCTTTACTGATGAAGACATGGAAGTCCAATACCCCGATCACAAGAGGCCATTATATGTCCCAGCAATGATAAATGAAGTTCATGTAAGGAGAGCCCTTGTGGACACCGGCTCATCCCTCAATATTCTTCCATTAAGTACTCTTATCGCAGCAGGCATTTCCCAAAAAAAAATACAAGGATTTCCAATGGAGATTACTGGATTCGGGGGAGGATGCGAACATACCATCGGACATATTCAATTAGTACTAAAGGTTGGACCACTTGTGGGGCTCACCAGGTTCCATGTTCTCGATTCTGCTGTGTCCTATCATGTGTTATTAGGAAGGCCATGGCTACATAAGCACAAGCTCATATCATCTACTTACCATCATTGCGTAAAGGGACGCTTAAATGGAAAACAGATTCGCATCCCAGCCAATCCTACTCCTTTCGACCAATCAGAGGCTCACTATCTAGAAACGGCCTTTTATGATCAATTGACCATGAATGGAGGGGATGCAATTGCAAAGCCCGTGGGCACCCCTTTGCCTAGTTGGGAGGATGTTAAAGGAGGGTCTGAAGTGGACCTGCGAGATCTCCTTGAAAGGAAGAAGAAACGCAAAGAGCGAAAAGAGACGACCTATGATGCTCCAAGATGTGAGAAGTTTCAACTGCCTGATGGGCGCATCGTTTATCGCTTATGAAGGCGCGCGGGGCCTGTATGCGCCAAGCAAAAGGGCCCCGGACTGATAGAGGGGGGTTGTCTTAGCTCCTGCTGCTTGTTAGAAGAAGCACTTGATCCGACTAAAAAAGAAGCGGTATCGCAAGAAGTGTTGACCCCGCCTAAGCTGTTGCCAAACAATGAGGAACTTGAAATAATCAATTTGAGCGATGATCATAATATAAAGCTGCCTATCTCCATCAATCCTTTGCTCACGCCACCAGAGAAAGAAGAATTAGTGTCTTTGCTTAAAGAATATCGTGATGTGTTCGCATGGCAATACGAAGAAATGCCAGGTCTAGATCCCGGAATGGTGGCTCATGCTCTTAATATTGAACCGGGGGCTAAACCAGTGGTGCAGCCAAGGAGGATTTTCCATCCCGACGTCGAAGCTCAAATTGTTCAAGAGGTTAAGAAGTTGTTAGCAGCGGGGTTTATCAAGCCTATTGAGCACCCACAGTGGCTCTCAAACATAGTTCCCGTGAAGAAAAAGAACGGAAAGATAAGATGTTGTGTCGACTTTCGAGACCTGAACAAGGTCTGTCCAAAGGATGAGTTTCCTCTCCCTAATATGGACCTGCTTATTGACTCGGCCGCGGGTCATGAAATGTTCTCCTTCATGGATGGTTTTAGCGGATACAATCAGATCAAAATGGCACCAAGAGACGCAGCAAAGACCGCTTTCCGTACTCCTATCGGAAATTTCTACTACACCGTGATGCCATTTGGGCTTAAGAATGCGGGTGCCACATATCAAAGAGCTATGACTGCTATCTTCCACGATATGATGCATTGGGAACTCGAGGACTACGTCGACGATATAGTCGTAAAGTCTAAAACTAGAGAGAGTCATACGAGAACCCTCAAGAAAGTCTTTGAGAGGTGTCGTCGTTACAAACTGCGCATGAATCCTTTGAAGTGCGCATTTGGGGTGACAGCTGGAAAATTTCTAGGATTCCTTGTTCATCAAAAGGGAATCGATGTGGACCCTTTGAAAGTGAAAGCCATAGTCACAATGAAACCCCCAACATCAGTCAAAGAGTTGAAGTCCTTCCTAGGAAAGCTCTCTTACATTCGGAGATTCATACCAGGCTTAGCGGCAGCGATCGCCCCATTCACTTCATTATTGAAGAAGGGCATGAAGTTTCAATGGAGCAATAAACATCAGTTAGCTTTTCGTAAATTGCAAGATATGATGACCGGCCTACCTACTGTTAGGTCACCAACGCCAAGCGTTCCACTGCGGCTATATCTTGCCTCAAATGACAAGGCTGTTGGGGCTCTAATCGCGCAAGAAGGTGAAGATGGTACTGAGCAGCCCATATACTACGTGAGTAGAGCCCTTAGAGACGCAGAAACGCGTTACCCAAGAGCTGAACGCGTTTGTCTATCCTTGATATATGCGGCGCAAAAGCTACGACATTACCTCTTAGCCCACACAGTGCACTTAATGACGAAGTCCAATCCGATAAGGACGCTCCTGCAAAGGCCTGTTCTTTTGGGTAGGCTGGCACAGTGGTTGCTCCAACTCTCCGAATATGATATAGTGTCTGTCATGCCAAGGGCAGTTAAGGGTCAGGCAATAGCGGAACTTCTAGCCCAATTCCCCGAAGAAGACATCTCACAAATCACAGATGAAGTGCCTGGAGAAGTCGCAGAGGTAGCATGCCTAAAGGAGAATAAATGTTTGTGGGAGATGACATTTGATGGATCTTCCATTTCCACCGGCGGGGGAGCTGGTATTGTCCTAGCTAATAGGGAAAACGAAGTCATATCCATGTCTTTCAAATTAGACTTTCTTTGCTCTAATAATGTGGCGGAATATGAAGCATATCTTACTGGCCTATCAATAGCACGAGAAATGAGAATCAAGAGGCTTAAGGTGCGGGGAGACTCGAATCTTGTGGTAAGTCAAGCAAGGGGTGATTTCTCTCTAAAAGAGCCCTCACTGGCCCCTTATCGAGTAATGGCTCAGAGGTTGGAAGATCATTTTGACGAGCTTACCATAGAACACACGCAAAGATCGGATAATCGCCATGCCGATGCCTTAGCCACGCTTGGGTCCAAAATCATGTTCGAAGGGGAAAGCATCAAAGTTACCATCCTCAAAAGAAGCGTCCCCATCACACTACTCTTGCAAGAGGAGTTTAAAAATGGGACCACAGGAGTTGAAGATTGGCGAGCACCTTTGAGAGATGCCTTATTGGAACAGGGAATAAAAATTGATGCCAAACAACTCCGAGACTATACGTTTGTTGCTGGCGAGCTTTATCGGAGGCTACCTGGAGGAGTGTTAGCAAGGTGTGTAAATTTAGAAGAAGCAGCGAAGAGGTTGAGCGAAGTCCATGAGAGGACCTGCTGCGCCACGAACGAAATTCCCCTCTATCGACGCCTCCAACGCTTAGGTTATTTTTGGCCTGATATGAAGACCCAAGCAAGTAAAGTGCAAAGCCATTGCCCAACATGTCAACATGCGTTCGATAAGGCAGAATCATATGCTATCTTCCAGACGACTGATTGGAGAACACCATTTCTGGAATTCATCTTGGAAGGAGTCCTACCTACTGATAGAAAGGAGGCTTATTACCTCAAGAAACTAGCCAGGCGCTATTTTGCTGAAGGAGGAATTTTGTTTCGTAAAGGATACAACGGCGAGCCGCTGAGATGTTTGGGCCTCGCAGAATCACAGGCTGTAATGAGAGAAGTACATGGTGGAGAGTGTGGAGAGCATCAAGGAGGAAAGAAACTTCACAAACGACTCTTATCTACGGGGTATTATTGGCCTTCGATGAAGAGGGACACCACTGAGTTTGTTAAATGTTGCCACACTTGTCAAGCGCATGCAAACCTCATCCATACCCATCCCATGAGCTTGCAAGACATGAGCACACCATGGCCTTTCCACACCTGGGGGCTTGATCTTATTGGCCCCATCCATCCACCATCGAATGGCCACATTTGGATCCTTGTCGCCACTGAATATTTTACGAAGTGGGTGGAAGCTATTCCGCTCAAGAGAGCGACAGGGCCAGCTGTGGCCAATTTCATCAAGGAACACATCCTCTGCCGTTTTGGGATTCCATACAAGATTGTGAGCAACGACGGTACTCCATTCATAAACAAAGATGTTCGAGCAATCACCGAGTATTACAAAATCAAGCATCGAAGGTCCACCCCTTACTACCCTCAAGGGAATGGACAAGCAGAGGCAACCAATAGGGTCTTATTGGGAATTCTTAGTAAGATGGTGTTTGACTATGCTGGAGGTTGGAATACGCATCTTCTCGACACACTTTGGGCCTATAGAAGCTCTACTAAAACAGCCACTAGCTTTTCGCCATTTTCTTTGGTATACGGCACCGAAACCATCTCGCCGGTGGAGTTGATGGTGCCAACAGCTCGCGCATTGCAAGGGCAAGAGCTTGAAATAGATGCAAATATGTGTGCCGAGGTGCGGATGGTGGACTTGGAAACAATGGATGAAATGCGCGACATCGCACGCGAGAAGGTACGGCGATATCGACAGCGAATGAGCAGCATGTATGAGCAGAATGTGCGCGAACGGATCTTTGTGGAAGGCCAACTCATTCTTAAGATAGCAGATTATGTGAGAAGAAAAGTAGCAGCCCCTTCTAAATTTGCACCAAATTGGGAAGGCCCATATGTTGTGAAGGAGGCTCATGGAAGCGGGTATTATCGCCTTTGTAGCATGAACGAGTCCACCACAATGGATCCCATCAATGGCAAATGGCTCAAGCTTTATCATGCTTAGTGAAGTCAAGAAGTGCTGGTTTGATTTGGAAACATAGGTACCATGCATCGCTTGTGTTTTTCTTTAATTTTATTTCCTCTAAGGCGAAAAACGCCACCTCGCTTTTGAGGTTAGGCGTCATCCGCCATGTGATTTGCATTCTAGCTTCTTTTACCTTGCATTTTCCTTGTGGGAAACATGATGTATGAGTGTAACGAATCAATGAGAATGCCCACTTTTCTAAAAAAAAAAATGGCATCATCACATTCTCGTTTCGCTTTTTCCCTTTTCTGGTATGTATATATATATATATATATATATATATGTATACGCACATGTGAGCGCTTATGCCTCAAAAGAACATAAATCATTTTGTTCGAGCAACAGACCTTACGAATTCATAAGTGAACTCATGAAAACACCATCATGGCAAAACCCCTACATGCGAGACTACTATGCTCTCAAGAAGGTAAGGGAAGCCAGGTGGGCACCACTTCGACGACAAGCCTTTCAAAACAGTAAGGAAGTCAATGAAGTAATGACACAGCTAAATCCTCATTCGCAAGAGGAAGCCTAACACCCCCTCAAAGGTACACCTCACAAAATAGTAAGGGGACCAACGAAAAAAAAAAAAAAGAGGGAAGGGCGGTGACGCATGTTCATACTTGAAACCTGGTAAAACAGCGGGAATCAAAAGTTAGCGTCAAACGCTATGAATTAACACATATTAAGCAATGGCTGATTGCTGTTGCAATAGAGATACTGAGTGCCAGGATACAACTGGTGTCATAGCCCGCCATAGGTAAGGATGGTAGTTATACTATTTGACTACATAGGAAAACAAAACCATCCCCCTAAACAATGGCAGGCTGGCATGATCTGCAATGCACGTAAATACAGTATAAAAATGCCAGCGTGGTGGCCTTGCATACTATACAGGAGAGGCAACCACTAAATGGCGAGCCAAAAAAAAAAAAAAAATATATATATATATATATATATATATATAATCTGCGAATCTGCGCAGAGAATGAGGTACAAGAAGGCCCAAATCACCCTTCAACGGCAACAAAAGTCAAGCACCATGCTCATTGACACTTCCATGGAGAATGGAATAATGGTAAGCTGACTGCCTAACTAATTGCGACTTGCTTCTAAGTAGCAATACATAGCCGGCAAACATACATGATCTCAAAGGAAGGTACGCAACTACCTTAATTTGAATATTAGAAAATAGATGCATACACACCTACAAAGCATGAACAACCTTTTTTGAAGCTAAACACGAAAACACGTTTGATAATATATATTTTGAATATGTTTAGATACAAAATGGGAGTCGCATTAACCATGACAGGATAATCCAAGCGACATACCAAATACAAAACCAAAAAAGGGTCTAAGCCCTTTCCCTACAAGATACATCTGTCATAGAAAAAAAAAAGGGAGGGGAGGCATGTGATAAGGAGACGGTGGAATTCAAAGTAGGCCGTGAATGGCGGTGTTATCCAAAATAACGGCATTTGGAGGATTTCTTTGCAACTGAGCCATCTCTAACTTCAATATCGCAAGCTCTGTTTCCAATTCAGAAATCCGATGCACAATAGATGCCAATCGAGTCTTCACATCTCTCCGAAACCATGATGTAGCAACATCTCGAAGATGGCAGAGAACAAAGGAAACATCCAAACCAGCCTTATGTAGGTCTCTCACAGCATCTCTCCACTCAAACAACCGGTCTTCAGTTAAAGCATTCACCTGAGTTTCTTGCATATCCATAAGCACCGCTGCCAGGAGCCTCAATAAAGGATTCCCGACAACTGAACCGACTGTTAACTGCCCAATGAAATCATTGTGCTTGGTTCGCAGATGTTCCAACAATGGGACACTTTCTGAAGGGATTGAGAATCGATGGATACGTATGCTTGGGCCTACAAAGTTGTAGAAATGGGAAGCCTCATGCTCATTATTTCTGTCCTGTTCAAATCTGCCCAAGAAAGCTTCAATGTGCTCCCTATTAGAAATGAGAGTTAGGGAATCAAGACCTGTGGACATGGGTTCAACTTGAGAATCTGATATGATGGTGGCGTCGACGGGTGTCTCAACGCCGATACCAAGGGTAACCTGAACCTGTAGGTAAGCGGCAAGGCCAGTTGAAATGTGTGTATGAACTAAGAAGAAAAGTGAAAGACGTATATGCATATACATATACATATATATATATATATATATATGTATGTGTGTGTGTGTGTGTGTGTGGGGGGGGGTATTAAAATACTTACTGAGGCTTTCGCGATCACAAGCTTCATGTTAGTCGCCTCCCCGACGGCGTCAACTCCCTTGCTTGCATCCAAAGTCCCCTACGCACCAAAAGTCACATAGTAAGAGGCATGAAGTTGTTACTATTTAAAAAAAAAAGAAGAGAAAAGGCGGAAAGGAAGTTTTGTCCTAAGGCTCACGGTGGTTCCAGCAGAACTTTCATTTGTGTCGTCATAGCTCTCACTTGCCATCCCATCGCCAGCGCCCACTGATGACCTTTGTCCTATAGCGATAAAGGGAGAGGCAGCAGCAATAGGTACTGCAACATTCTCACAATCGTCCGACAGGTCATCTTCAAATGATTTCGGGATGTCCATTTTTCCTTCAGAGACCACGGGAGAGGAAGGAACCTAAAAAAAAGAAAAAGAGGGAGCAATATTAGTCCAGTGGTGTGATAGATAAATATATATATATATATATACATGCATACGTACGTGTGTATATATAAACATATGTGCACGAATAAATGAGACAATGAAGAAAAGAGAAGGAAATAGACGTACTTGGTTGTCAGGAACCTCAGGTCCAGGCAAAGGACGCGTTGTGACAGCACAATTTAAAGGTGCGAGAGCATCATCCTTCATGGCGCGAAGTGCCAATACTGTGTGGGGTAAAACCCTCGAGCCTGCAACTATTGAGGAACGGACTTTTTTAGGTAAGGGAGGACGAAGGGCAGAGGCGTCGACAGAAGTTTCTGGTCTTTCCCTCTTGGCTGGGGGCTTGGCATTCAAGGACTCACCACGTGCCAAAGGAGCAGAGATGCGAGCTTTAGCCATGGGTTCATATTTTTTCCAAGGTTCAGGAACTTCGCCTGCGTACGCCACCCAAGCCGCTACCTCATCATGCCAAGCCACAAAACCTATTTTCTCCTTTGCAAAATATGCAACCAATCCACGACTAAATTTCATGTGACATGACTTGTTAATTGGTGCCGAAGGAGGGGGAGGAAAAGTGCATTCATCCCTACCAGCCACTGCATAATCATTGAACCTAACGGCTATCTCATTCCAATATCGACAAGCCCTCCGGGTAAGAACCCCAACTCTCGAATTTTTAGGAAGCAATGCCAGCGAAGGCACCTTATTCAAACAAGACTGTCCAGTTCGCAGAATGAATGGAGTCACAGAATGCTCATGGTCAAGCACCACTGGGTTCTCAATTGGCACACCCTGATCATACCCAAACTGACGCCTAATTCTATGTGGGTTATATCGTGCCCAAGAACTTGAGGGACCACAAGGAAATAACCAAAGTGGAGTACGAGATAACAAAGAACTATATGCATTCACATCAGATTCAACATCTTCATCCAACAACGCAAATGAAAAACCATCAGCAACGCTAACATATGGACGCCAGACAAAGTCAGCCTCCCTATCCATCAACACGACCCAAGGTAGTGAGGGAGACTTAACTCCTATCCACTTAAGAAGTATGGGAGGAGATTCGTAGAATTTTTGTAAAAAATCAAGTCGGTTGTTCTTAGGACTTGGTGGATAACGCTTGCGAACAGCTATGACGGAACGAGCATGTGTTACGAGAGGAAGAGCACGTTCCCACGCCCAAACTTGCAGCAACGCCAAGTTCAAATGAGTCACCACGGCATAATACGGTGATCCCTCCATTTCGGAAATGTGAAGTGCATCCAAATGATTATACAAGTTATTTAAGCACATAACACCCATAGCGAGAGGTTCGCCACAAGCTAGCAATACAGCAAGAGGAAACAAATATGCTTTTACATGATCAAAGGGGGCCTCAGTTAACACATAACGACTTAGCCAATAAACCACAAAAGCAGCACGGCGAACAAGGGTTCCCTCAAAGTTTTCAAAATACCGAACCCATGCAGCAAATCGAGAATGCTTATTAAATGGTGGAGCATCACGGCCACCATAACCAATGTATAATTGTTCAATGATACCCTCACTTCCCTCAGCTGACATAATCGGCCATGGCCGCTTACAACCTACTAACGGTAACAATAAAATTTTCTCTACATCCTCTAAAGTTACAGTGGCCTCACCCCAAGCAAAAAAGAATGTATGGGTTGCCGAATTCCACCTACGGACTAGACGGCGCAACCCGGCAATGTCTTTTTTCATATTCAGACCGCGGGACACCAATACACTACCACAAATTCGAGACTGCTTCAATAAATTCACAAACTCACTATCTTGCAACTCACTATCAACCCAACGGTCCCAATCAACAGAGTGGCCACATTCCATTCTAAAAATGATAGGAACAGGAAGTACCTCTTTGCGACGAAGTCGAAGCTCCGTCATGCTATCCGGAGGTGGAAGATTAAACTCATCAGAATCCACAATGTCAGACCCAACCTCCATTTTTTCCTCAGTCGGAGTTGCGGGATCGAGTGGCAAAGGAAAGGGGAAAGGCGAAGTTGTCGTGACCCATGGATCACAGAGCGGTCTCAACGGTGAATCATCAACCACCAACCCACCTGATGACGGCGAAGAATCACCACTATCTTTGGTTCGTGACCGCTTTGAACTCTTGCTGCCACCCTTAAAGTGCGACCGTTTTGAACCCATTTGGCTCTGAGCATATGGTAGGATGATGAGGCAAGACTAAAAAAAAAAAAAGGGGGGACCTTGGGAAGAGCTGGTTTCTTCACTCTCTCCCTTGTACTCTTTCTTTTTTGGCTTTTCTTCTTACCTCACTGATCAGCCATGGTGACAACAAAGGAAGTGGCAAAGTGTCCAACACAGCAAAATGGAGACTGAAGACCCATTCGGCGAAAGAAAAAAAAAATCCCTTGTGCTCTTTCTCTCTTTTCCTTCTTTTTTGGGTTTTCTTCTCGCCTCACTGATCAGCCATGGTGTTGACAAACGAAATGGCAAAGTGCACAATACAGCAAAGTAAAGTCTGGAGACCCATTCGGCGAAAGAAAAAAAAAAGAGCTGAGAAGTTTGTCTCTGTTTCTCAGGACCTGATTTTAGTGGGTATAAATAAGTGGTGAGAAAGCAGCTCTTTTATGTGGGCCTGAGGATGACACGCCTTTTACCCAAGGAAAAGGTGTGGAACAAAAAGAAAAGGGAAAGAAAAGAGAACAAAAGAAAAGAAGTACGTGACTAGGAACAAAGGAAAAAGGCATGAAAAGAAAGGAGAGAGTCAGACAAGTAAAATATATGAAAATGAAGACTAAAAAGCAAAGGAAAAGGAGTGAAAAGAAAGGAAGGAGTCAGACGTGTACATATATATATGCATATATGTGTATAAGACAAAATCCATGAAGAAGCCAACTTTGACACGCCTATTACTTGAAGTGAAAAAAAAAAAAAAAAAAAAAAAGCAGCGGAAGGAAAGTAGGACAAATATATGTATAAGACAATAACAATGATGGCAGCAACAACATGAGACAAGGAAAGGAGATTTTAGGAAAAGAAAAAAAGCGCAGACAATGTACTAGTTTGTGCAAAGTGCGAAGATTTAATAGGCCATGGTAACATCAGGTGTGGGCCCATACTATGCTTTGTTAAGTGTTCGGAGCTTGCGAAAATTCCGTGAAGCTCACACGCGTGCCGCAAGCGCCACTCGTGTGAGGGGGGCTAATGTTAATGGTCATTTTCGCGACAAATTTTATGACCCGACGGAATGACTAAGCCCAATTGTTTAGCGGGTCAAACTAATGTATTTTGTCAATATATTTAGCTCTGTTGCATGGTCCAAGCCCATGCGAATCGTTGGGGAATTGAGTAGGAATGGTTTTGGCGGGTGTGGGCTAGTTCCCATTGGACTTTTTACATAGGCCCAGCCTGTACGTGCTGTGAAGTGGGCTATGGACGCTGGCGGCATTTAAGGCCCGTGAAGGAGGTCCAATGCCAGAAATTTCCACCACAGATTTGACTCCATGCTCTGTGTGACTGTGCCCCTAATTTTCAGTCCAACTCCATTTTCTCATACCAAGCAGCTGACTCTAAGAAAAAGCTGGGCAGTCTAGCCCACTCAGCCACCCATATATAGTCTTCCAAGGCCAACAGAGACCAGAGGCAGCAGCTATAAAGAGGAAGCAACTTTATTTCCATAATCATGCAAAAAGCAACCAAACCTTTCCCTAAGCATAAAACATAATACACCAAGTCATAGAAATAACATCTGAAAGGTCCAAGGCCTTCCTCCCACCTAAAAACTGGTCACAAGCATCCCCTGGTGCTTGATATAAATATGCATCACCAGCCCACAAGAAGGAACACGTTTTTTTCCCTACAAAAAAACCTAAGACTTTGACACCAGAACCGAGTCAGCTACCTTAGTGTATGGACGATTTGAAGGCCTGGGGGTGAAAATATTGATATAGGGGAACTCTCCCTCCCTTGCTCAAGACCTCCATCAATTTCTTCCTCTGTGTGACTGTGGGCTGAAATTTCTGACTCATGAATATATGATTTCACACTTTTTTGTGTCTTCATTTTTGTATTGTTTTCTCTTTCCATAAAGCACCATTAGCCTTTGTGTACCCCACATTGCGAATTTTGGGCTTGGCTCTCCAAATAACTAACGAATTTAACGAACCCAAGGGGAGTTTTGGGCTCATTGCTACAATCTTGGCCTTTGTGGCAAAACGTCCCCGACACTATTCGGTTGTTTGGTTATGTTTTTATTACAATAAATAGTTATTCCTTATGAATAGCTATTCTTCAAAATGAGAAATAACTATTTCTTATCAAAAGTACTGAATATCTATTCTTTTACCTTATATAATAACTTTTTTAAAAATTTTCATAAAAGGCCATTAGTTGCCACATCCTCAAAAGGAAAGAAAATAAATTTTCCTTCTTGTTAATTATTAGCTCTATTTTGAACACCCTAAAATAAGTGTATTTTAAGAAATTTGACTTAAAAATGATTTAATTACACCTTCTTTTTATACTCTACTAAATTGTGAATGCATATTCAGGGTTTTATTCCTAAATTATCACCAAACTAATGAATAATAATACTTATTACATTCCAATTTAATGTATTCCTTGTAATACTTATTCCTATTCCCATGTAATAATCATTACAGTGTACCAAACGTGTCCTTAAAAAAATTTCTACATTCTATTAAGAAAAAAAAAAAAAAAATCACACCCCTCATCCAAGCAGTAGCTAACTAGCTAGCCACTACAGCCTACCCAAAATCAATTAGAACCCAACCAATTACCACAACTCATATCCAAAATCAACCAAACCACAAAGATTGGAACCAACCCAATCACCCAATGTCGATGACCCAAGAACTACGGCGAAAATGGGTAACTAATTTTTTTTCTTCTAACTATCTAGTTAGTAGTTTCAGTTTCCAAACTATATTTTTTACTAGCATCTCGAGTCTAAGAGACTCGATTTAGGGTCTATAAATCGAGTCTTTGAGGGTCGATTTTCATGTTTTGATCGGGTCTGAATTGGCACTTTTTTCACGTGGCGTCCACATGGAAATTGAGTCTCTGAGACTTGATTTATAAGCCTATATATAAAAGAATAGCAGCACCAGCAAAAAAGAAATCAGAGCAATAAAAAAAAAAAAAAAAACCCCCGAAGAAGAAGGAAAGAAGTCGAAAGCCAGAAGAAAAAAAAAAAAAACTCAGAAACAGCCCCAGGCCGGCGCGACCCGAGCCGCGCGAGCCCCAGGGTCCAGCGCGGCCCAGGTCGCAGCGCGACCCAGGTCGCGCAGGCCACGCGCGACCTTTTGTTTCTGGTTTTTTTTTTTTTTTTTCTTTTCTTTTCTTTTCTCCAATGAACACATATATGGGTATTTGAGCTTGATCTTTTTTTGGATTCTTTCTCTCTGTGATTTGATTGTTTTTTTTTTTTTTTTGGTATTTCAGCTTGTACATGAGAGACTTGGAGACTTGAAATTTTTTCAAATTTTTTTGGTTTGTAAATCGAGTCTCTAAGACTCGATTTCCAGGTGGTCTCCATGTGGAAAAAGATGCCACATCAGACCATGAAAATCGAGTCTCGAATACTCGATTTAGAGGCCAAAATCGAGCCTCTTAGACTCGAGATGCTAGTAAATAATATAGTTTGGAAACTGGAACTACTAACTAGATAGTTAGAAAAAAAAAATTAGTTACCCATTTTCGCCAAGAACTACTATCACCAGACCAACCCAAACCACATAGATAGGCCGCTGCCGACAATCCACTGCAACCCATCCCTACCCGTCCCATAGCAACCAAAAAAAAATCCACACATCCAAAACCAACCAAACCATAGAGAATGGAACCAGCCCAAGAAAAAAAAAAACCCTCCACAACCAAAGAGAGTCAAAGACTTTTTTATATTGTAATCATAAACCTCTCTCTCTCTCTCTCTCTCTCTCTCTCTCTCTCTCTCTCCTCAAATAAGGTCGGAGGTCCTAAGTCTGTTCGGTCTTTCCTATGTACGACTAGACGGTTTAGCGACTACAACTGGCGATTTTGACAGCGTGGTGACTGGAGAGATCGGCGGTACGGCGAGGTCCTGGGATGAGAGTGAGAGAGGAAGAGAGGAGAGGCTGAGTTTGCCATCTAAGAGAGGAAGACAAACTGAGAGAAAAAGCATATGGAGAGAGAGATACTCAGATACATATGTGAGAGGAGAGAGAAAAGTTGAATTAAAAAACAATTAAAAAATTTTACAATTCCTATCTGTACCGTTCTTTATTTATAACTAGTCGCTAACCCGTGCGATGCACGGGATAGTTAAATGAAAGGATAATTAACCAACCTTATGTTAAAAGAAATAACTAAAAGAAATCAGGAAGAGACTGATTTGCCCACGAAGATAAAGAAAAAGGAAGAGAAGAGATTGAGAAAGAAAAAAATTTTTGTTATGTTACGTTAAAAATTAAAAGAAAAAGCTAAAATAATAAGTGAGAGACTGATTTGCCCACCCAAAAAAAGAAAAACAAAAGTGTAATGTTTGAAACTAAAGCAACATTAAAGACAATGGGGAAACTATTTGCAAAGAGGATTGCAACATTTCTATGTGATATGATTTTGGTATCATTAGTATGTTTACTTGGCTTAAAGCCAAAATTCAAATACAATTTTGCCCCAAAAAAAAAAAAAAGCAACAACCTCTCTACACAAATCCACTTTTTGCTCTAATTTATTTTGCAAATCAGACACTATCAAGAATTTCAATAAACACTATTGCCACATCTATCTCTATTTTAGGCATTTAATTTACACATAAGCCAATAGCAATAACTATTACAGTTGCTCAATGCTATGACAATCTTGATCCAAGCATTCTCCTTCTAGAATCTTATATCTTTTCTTTAAACCTACAAGTCAACAATTTTAGGTAAGAAAGTTGTCAAAAGTGATTTCAAGTAAAAATCACATTTACACATAATCTAAGCAACCTAACTCACTTTAGGTCTTATAATTAAGTTGATAACATCTTATAATTTCATCTTAAGCTATAGCATCTTGCTCATTAAAAGGTCGTATTCTACGCACAAAGTTTCTGCTCATTAAAATGCATAATACGTGTAGGTTTTGTCTTTCATATTTATGTGCTCTTACTATGTAGAAACCCAAAATAAAAAAGATCTTAGATAGTCTTGGATTTTGATATCTTATAATATTGCACATCATCAAACAACATCAACGTAAGATGATGTTAATTCAATAAAGTGAACAAATTTGAAACAAAATGAATGCGTAAAACTCTAAGCATGCAGAAGAAATAAAAGCTTCAAAAGCAGAACTGAAAGCTTTTTGTCATATAAGGAAAGTCGAAATTCTCTTTTTAAATAGCCTACATTCCATACATTTTATAATAATTGAAAGAATAAAAAGAAAAATGCTATATTAGTCTGATTCAGCTGCATGTTAGGAGGATATTCTTTGTAGTAATATCAGGCTTTACAATTCTGTCAATAGAATTCACACACACACACACACACACACACACACACACACACATATATATATATATATATCACTTACCAATCAAAATCTTTTGAGAGTGACTTTCTTTGAGAAAAGGATGTGATATACAGGGAGAAAACTTTAGAACCCAAACGGCACTAGTTTGAAATAGAAAAAAAAAATGTTCCCAAAGTCAAAGCTAATCTACAAAATCTGTAAAACCCAATCAAACACATTTGATTCAAGCATCTCTTCTAAAACTTTGAAAGGAATTAAGAAACAAAGGGGAAAAAACCAAAGTTCATAGTATTGATAAACTAAAGAAAATAATAATTTGCCATTAAAAAAAAAGGGGGTTGGGGGAAACAAAGTTCATAGTAAAAGAAAATAGTAATTTGCCATTGAAAAATAAAAAATCAATTTCATAAGAAAACTTAAATAGCCACAATTTTCATGAATCAAATATTGTCGAAATCATAAATGGATAACAACCAAATCCAGTTTATCAAATTGTTTGAAGCTATAGGCGATAAGATTGCAGCCCTGTAATTGATAAATTTTGGTGAGAATCAATTCATGGATAGCAAATGTTTGTCATTTGATGATAGACTTCAACAAATCCAAACATCCAATGAGTGCTGTATTGTTGTTTGGTATTCAAGTTTGTTGGACCAACATGTTTGTTCTAGAACAAAGATAATCAAGCAGATTAAGAGCAAGTTCAACAGGTTTCTATGAAAAGGCACTGATTTCTCGGCTTTTGGTGCTAAGTTTTTTGGGAAGTGTCTAATTAGTTTAATCAATAATTTGACCAAGGTACATATAAACAAATGATTTATTGACAACATATATTGAAAAGGACAAATATATTGAGGAATGGAACATCAATCTAAATGTAGAAAGAGGCATTATCAATAGTAGTACCTTCATCCACCAATTCCTCCCACTTGAATCACCTTCGACTAACTTGAAAGCCCATCCTTCAAGACTTGAAGTTTCCCATCTTCTGAACCTTGGTTGCTTCAAGAGGATTTTTTTTTTTTTTTTTTTTTGGAAACAGAGCAGTGTGAACGTTATTGACAACTATAATCAAACACATTGTAGGTAGTCCATTAATGAACAATCAAAATTGACAACTATAATCAAACACATTGTAGGCAATCCATTAATAAACAATTGAAACAACGATGTTAGAAGACTACCAGAGGCTTTCGGTGGGTATTTATACTGGGATTTTGGAACTGTCAAACGCTGTTGGATGACTACCAGAGGTAGTCTGTGGTATTTACATTGGCATTTTGGGGTTGTCGAATCTCTGATATTTCCTGCATATTTTTTTCCTGGAGCCTAAGCCACTACGTTGGAATACTCACAATAGACAGATAACACTATTGAAATAATTTCACCCAAAAAAAAATCTCTTCAAATCAATTTTCAATAACCATGGAGACCCATCAACGCATCCTCAACTTAAAATTATTTTACAATATCCATTTTATTTTATTTACAACTAAGATTCAGAGATACTTGAAGAAGAGATGAAGGAGGGAAGAGAGAGAGGTTGAAAGCTGAAAGTATGAATTTTTGAAACTGTATTTGGAAGAGAAAGAAGTTGACGGTAGAAAGCTGAAAGTCAGAAGTTTTGAAACTGCCTTTGGAAGAGATAGAGTTTGGCGTTAGAAAGCTAAAAGTCTGAAGTTTTAAAACTGTGAAAGACAGGAAGAGCAAAAGGAGGGGAGACAGAAAGGTGTTGGCGTTAAAGAGTAAATACTATTCGACTTGGGTTGAACGTAAGATACATGTAGGTTTGGGCTTTATGGTGGACAACACTAACATAAGTTACATATAATTAAAGCTATAAAGATTAGGCTTTATGGTGGAGATAGTGCTAGAAATTATTTTCTTTTTAATAGTATTTTAAAATTAAGGAAAAAGTTTAGAAAAAAAATATTTTGAAATTATAAGAGAAATTTAGGAAATAGAAGGGTAATTACATGGCGACTGATGTGGCTCAACATGAGCGAAGCAACATTTAAAGCTACGCTTTAGCTTTTAGTATTATATAGATTGTGTTGTTCATTAATGCCAAAAAATGTTTGGCATTTAGAACATTTGATGTAGGAGGTTTTTTTGGTGTTTGGTATGCCAAATGCTAAAAATTTAGCATTTGATACACTTGATGTCAATGCTCTAAAGTCTTTATTTTTTTTTAGAAGTAGTGTACAAGGAGTCTTTTACTAAATATTGTAAAAATGATAGTTTATAGGTTTTATGTGTATTGTGCAAAGTTTTTTTAGTTAAATGAGAAGAGATGTAAAATTTGGTGTTGGTGGTGCTGAAATACAAGAAAATGAAGAGAGAGAAACTGACAGAATCTGATATCAATTTTGGTAATTTGGAATTGGTGTCACTAAAATAGAAGAAAAATGAATAGAGAGAAACTGACAAATTTAACAATTTCGGTAATAGTATTACACTATTACCGAAATTCTTTCTCCATGGCCCATAACAACTGCTGCCCCTTAGTATTTTTTTTTTAATTTCTTTTCAAAAAATTTAAAAAACAAATTTGTTGCCATCAGAGATCAAACCCTTAGAGCATTCTCATCAGGTGTGCCAAATGCCAAATATTTGGCATTTGGCACACCAAACACCAAAAACAGCCCCTCATGAGGTGTGCTTAATGTCGCGTGCTAAATATCGCTCTCAAATATGAGAGCGTACGGAGAAGAATGTCATTTACATTTATTATTATTTTATTCATCTTTCTCTCTCCTCCCGATTAAAATATTACTTCATCTTCATGTTCAACCACTCCTTTTCTTCTTCACCATCTCTAGATTCTCCACTCTCCCATACTCTTTTCTTCTCCCTTTTGCTCTTTTCTGCTTCACGGTGCCATCTTTCTCTCATATTCAGTTCGACTCTCTCTCTCTCTCTTTTATCTCATCTTTTCTCTCTGCATCTGAGTTCTTCTCTCTTGTCGATCTCGCCAAATCTGCCAATCTCGCCGTTGATCTCACCGAAGTCGCCGATCTTGCCGGAGCCATAGTCGTCCTCCACAGCTCCCTCTTCACTCTCATTCTCTTCCTCTCTCATCCTCAAGCCGCCTGAAGCCGATCTCGCCTAAAGCCACCTCAAGCCGCTGAAACCAAGCTGTCTGAAGCTAATCTCCCCGCTGACGTCTCCCGCCTGAAGCCGATCTCCCCGCCTGAGCTGTGGGTTTGTTTGATTTGGGATGGGTTTTGAAGTTTGTGAATGTGGTGGGTTATGGGTTAGTTGTGGCAGTGGTACTGTGGTTGTGCCGGCAATTTGGTGGTTGTGGTGGTGATTATTGGGTAGTTGTGGTGGTTATTTTTTGGGTTGTTGAGGATTTTTTTTTTTTTTTTTTAAGGTGCCGTTGGTGTATGTGGGTTTGTGCCGGTGGTGGCTGTCAGTGTTGTTGTGGCAGTGGTTGTTGGTGGCCGTTGTTGCTGCAATGGTGGAGGAGTTGTTGTTGTTGTTATTGGAGGAGTTTAATATATTATTTTAATGTGGTGTAAATATTATTTTAATGTATAGAATGGAAGAATAAAATATCTGATAAATGAGATGTTGTAAAATGATGTGCTAAAATGATAAAGTAGGTTTTTGGTGTGTCAAAATGACTTTTTTATGAGAGAGCTGATGAGAATGCTCCTAGGGTCCATTTAGTTGAAGGGGTGGAAAAGTGGGAGGATAAAAAATTGAGAAGAGATAGAAAAGTGAAAGGATGGAAGAGATTTGATTTTCTCTCACATGTGTTTGGTTGGGAGAATGAAAAAATAAAGAGATAAAAAACTCATTTGTTTGGTTGAGGGAAAAAGTGAGAGAATGAAAAAATGTAATTTGTATGAATTTACTTTTATACCCCAATTACATAGCATATAAGAAATAATTGGACAAATTATGAAAGTGACACATATAATTATTTCTTTATTTTAACTTATTTCCTTCTATTTTATATTTTAAAAAAATGTGATTAATTAAATTGGTTAAGATAAAATATTAAAAATGAAGAAAAAAAAACCCCAAATGAATTGTGGAGAACGATGGCATTGTTTCTTTAAAAAAAAAAAAAAACCGTTGGTAGTTTGCTCGCAACGAAGATTTTAGATAGAGATTAAAAAAAAAAAAAAAAGAAGTTAAAAGTTAATTAGAATAGGATAAGAGCAAAGGCTGGACAAAAAAAAAAAAAAAAAAAGAAAAAGAAAAAGGAAAAGGAAAATGAGATAAAGGTTGGCTGGAAGAATGTCAACGTGAAATGGGGGCAAAATTGTCCTCATCTCTCTCATTTTCTCCCCAAATTGTAGAGATTGGTTTTTGGTGGCTTGGGAGAAGAAAAAAAAAATTGGTCTTACCAATTTTCTATTCTCTCATCTCTCCAACCAAACCCTCACATAAATGATTCTCTCTATTTTCTCTTCTATTTTTTCGATCCTTCCTAAAATCTCTACTTTCTCTCCTATTTTTTCCGTCATTCCTAAATTTTCTCCAATCAAACGAACACTTACGTAAGGGCTCTTTACCTTAAGTAGGAACTAGTAGACTACTGCATGACCTGTGAAATATATTTGGAAACTAAATCTATTTATTCTAAAACTAATAGCTATATCAATTTTTTTTTTTTAAAAAGCATAATTTTTTTTCTATATCCAAGAAATTGATAATTATGACAACAAGAATGGGGATTCGAACATTGAACATCTTTTTTAGAGACATCAAAAGTGTCAATTAACATAACATATATATATATATATATATATATTGTACGCACAAAATTCGTAAAAGATAAATCACACAATCACGAAATAGTGTAACAAATTATCAATTTATATTGATTTGTATATATGTGAGTACAATCCCCCGTGTGACTATTTACAATGAAAGAATACAATAAACTCCTCTAATTCAATCTCTAAGAAATTTTATGATCTAAAGGGTTGTGAAGCTTGATCTTGAATTGTGCCTTAATGTCTTCAAGTTGAATGAGTAGTTGAATGTACTTGATTTGATGCGAGGGTCGTTGGCTTGATCTCGATTTAAATTGAAGGAAAATCCCTACTTTGATTTGACGAAGTAGGAATAAGCTTGATTTTTGAGGGAGCAAGGGTACTCTTTTGGACTTAGAGATGACTCTATATTTTGATAGAATGTTAGTAGGGTTTTTCTCAAGGGAGTCAATCTTGTACCGGAGGCTATACTGGTTTAACCAGTGGAACGATATATTTCGGTATCGATCAATACCGGTATATCGTTTCAGGTTTTCCGTTATTTTTTATATTTATAAATATATATGTGCGTGTGTGTGTTATATAATAAATATAAAATTTTACCATAAAACATTACCTCAATTCATAACAAATTATTCATAGTTTTAGACTTTAGCATCAACTAAAAGAAAAAAATATATAAAAAATAAAAAGCTTAATTGTTCATTGCATACTAAGAAAACAAATAATATTAGTAAGTTACCATTTTGTCCTTACAAAAATTCAAAAATTACAAAACTAAAAAATAAATTTTTTTTCCTGTACCGGCCGATATAGCCCAAAATTGGCCAATATGGCTGGTATTTAAACTGGTACAAAACGTTGGTGTTTCGATACCGGTATACATACCGGCCGGTACCGGTACGGTATCGACTACATTGGTTTTTCTCTTTAAATTTCTGTCTCAATTTTCTCATATAAAAAAGCCTCTATTTATAGGAAACTCAATGATATTTAATTTGGAAATTTTCTTTCAGCATTTATTGAGACTTAATTACAAATTTTGAACTTAAATTCAAAATTGACTTTAATTTTGGTCTTGCATTTAATAAAAATATTCCATGTGAGTCTTTTCTTCCGACGTTGCCACGTGGATTTCTTCATTCGATGTTGCCACATGTCATATTTTGTGTGAGTGGTGGTGACTCAAAGACTTGACATATGGCTTGATTTTATTTGTTGATTGTCCACCGTTGACAAATCATCAATTAAAAATTAATTTGATCATGATTAATCAGACATATATATATATATAATTATATTATCTTTTTTTTAAATTCATGTAATATATTTGTAAAATATTCAAATTTTTGTTGATACTTTTTTAATTAAGGTTACTAATTTTTTTTAAAATTATTTTTTATTAAGTTAATATTAATTAATTCAAACATCATCACGGTCGAACTATAATTTTACCTCAAAACTTTAAACCTTTTTGTTTTATAGATCTTTCAACAATTTATTTTCTTAAATCTTGCTCCCATATTAGCATTTGCAACAAATAAAATTATCAAAAATCATATACTATTAATACAAAACTAATAAAAAATTTCTCCCTCCAATTAAAAATTAAAATGTAATATATATATAAAGAAAGAAAGAAAATGAACTACATCAAAAATCAAAGGTTTTTCAAAAAAAAAATCGGAATTAAAAATAAAAACAAAACATTTAATTTAAATCTTTTGAGTTATTTTGTTCTATTGAAATAATCTAACAATTCGATTGGGTTGAAATAAAAAACTTGACCAAGTCACACATCGAGTTCTTTGGTCAAATTGGGTTGATTGTTATTGTAAACTAGTCGTGGATCCCACACATTGTGTGTGACAATATTTTTGGGATGATCTCATTATTATTATTATTATTATTATTATTATTATTTCAATTTGTACTAATTTAATAAATAGTAATGTAATTCATAATCATATTTTCATTTATTATAGGAATAATCACAAAATGTAATATATATAATTTATGTTGTATCAAAATCAAAACAATACATTTTTTCTCAAGAATTCAAAGGTAATTTAGTGAAATATTAATTTTTAATAAAATTTATTTATAATATTTTGTATATCATTAAAAAGTATATGTAATTTGGAAATTATTCTTTTAGTTTTAATCAAACTTTTTCAAACCCAATTTTTCCTACCATACAATCAAAAACATGCACCAAGAAGTGTATCTAAAAAATAATAATAAAATTCAACAAAACTACAATTCAAAATAAATAAATAAAAAAGAAAGGGAAAAATAAAAGTTTGTAACTCTTTTTCCTTTAAAAAAAACCAGGGGTACAATTTCAAAGGGGAAGAAAGTATAGAATTTTTTTTTTTTTTTTTGAAAAAGAAGAAGTATTGTGTTAATGTTGTCATAATCTAATGTTACATCTAATCTAATATGTGAAAAATGAATAGATAAATAAATAATTTTAAGCACAAAATTCTATTTGTTTTCTTAAAAATCTCAAAAAATACACTAATAAAATAAGGAAGATGAAGAATAATATAAAATATTCATAAACGCTTAAAGCAATTACTCAAGCATCTAAGAACATCATATAATAAAGACATAACAATCCACTACTAATTTGTTAAACAAAATATTTACAAACAGTGAAAGTAAACTACACAAAGACAATTATCTTCAACTGCACTAACTGTTTTTCATTAGCTTGTCTAGACTATTTTATTGTTTTTCAAATAAATTAAAACTTGAAAACAACATAAAATTTGACATATTATGATATGATTTTCCTCAAATAAGATCAACAACAAACACCATTTATTAAAAGTATTTGTAAAGAAAATGATAAAAAAAAAATACTTGCATCAAGGAACACATATGAATTAGTCAATAATATTCATCAATCTAAGGTAAAGATGCAAGAAAAATAAAAAATTTCAACAAGAAAATGAAAAAAAAAAAAGGTTGAGAGAGAGAAATAACCTTTTTTGCATGAGAAAAATAAGTAAGAAGTTGGGAATAAAAAGAGTCAAAATAAAAGAAGATAAATGGGCAAAATAATATTTAAAGTTAAACCGCCCAAGAGGAATATATAGACAACATTTTTGTTTTGATTTTCCATTGATTTATTATTTAGTTATAACATTTTTTTTTATATTTTTTATATACAAGATAGAAATTCTACTCTAAATTAATCTAAGTGTATATGTGTGTAAAGCCTCCTCCTAGAGACTTGAACCTCGGTCATTGCCTCCCACACCCCATAAGCATTTATACTTGTGGAGTGATCAATGCACCAATGGTGTGCAGTAGTTTTAGTTATAACATCAAAATTAAAGTAGATGAATAGTGTGCAGCAGTTTTAGTTATAACATCAAAATTAAAGTAGATGAATATATAAAGTTAAAATTGCCTAAAATGAATTTGTAAAGCCAATATTATTTTATATTTAATATTGTAAAAAAAAAATAGAGGTAGAAATAAATATGAAAAGACTAATGTTGTGATCAATGACGTGGCAGATAAAGTGGCTTAATAGGAACTTATTAACAATAAATGCTATGTTCAGGTTTTTAGATAAATATAAATTGTAGGAACTGGGTTTGAGTACTTCTGCTTTTGGATGAGTGGACTCAGACCCAACTAGCCCAATACAATGAATTTGTAGAGAATGGGTTCAAGAACTAGGCCTTAATAAGGATTACAACGACTAAACATGGCTACGAGTGGGTTAAATAACAAGGAAATAGATTCAAAGTGTAAAATTCCGTCCTCGGTAATCTCATGAGGAGCTTATAGTTCTTATTATTTTCTCAAGTGCTTGGTTACAAAGGTTTCCAAGATGATACGAATTGCTACAATGTTTTTTCCTTCCTCCTCTCACTCTGGGGGATTTCTTCCATTATATACTCCCTCTTAGTTGATCTTGGCCCTCCATCTGTTGATCGTGCAGGTTACTACTTGAGTGCTTGTCCCATCAGTCACCTTCCTCAGCTTTCTGTGAGCTGCAGCAACCTAGACAACTTTGTTCAGAGGTCATTTCCTCATTAATGTGGCCATAATGTTGGTTGTGGGCATTTAATGTGGAGGTGATAGTCCCTCCTTAAATTGCCCCTCCATCATACTTCCATGGCTGACCCATTGTACTTGTCTTTTCCTTGGGATGCTTAAAAAGGCCGCCTTTGGTGGCGTGCTGCTCTTCCTTTCTATGATCTTGGCTGGCCGAGAACAGGATCGTCCTCGGCAATGTTTCTTGGCAACTTGGGCTTTCTTCGTTCATCCTCGGACGTTTCTTCATCCTCGACGTAGGCCTTGGGCTTAATATAAAGTGGGCTGGGGTTGCCAGATTCTTAGGCCCCACAATAGCCCCTTAAAATCCTACTGTCCGGCTCCTCAAACGTGGAGGAGGATTTTGACGTCCTCGTGTTTTTGTCATGGCTTGTCTAGTCTTGTCCTACGTTAGCGCTAGAGTCTTTTCACCTGTCCAATACACGTTTCTGGCGCTTCGGTATACGGCGCACACCCTTATTAAATTCTGGCAGCTCTATGCTCCCCACATTCAATGGTGTGATGGTATTCTAACGGTGGGGATTCCTCTAGCTTTATGGGCGGGGAAATCTGCACAGTCGCTTTTAGTTGAAGGTATAAATACCCATTTGAACCTATTTGTCTCTTCACTTTTGCATTCAAGAGTTCTTGCGCACACATCCTGAGTACGGTCAAAATCTCCAATTAAACCCACGACTCTTTTCAGCCTAAAAAGCCTGTCCGAGGAGCTTTTCCTCACTTCTGTAAGTCCTTTTTTTTCTCTATCTCGTGTTTTCTCCCTTCTAATTTTCTTTTCCCCTTATTCCTCTCTTTCTTTCATTCTTCCCTGAGTCTTTTAGCCATTCTTTAGGATGGGTAGGTTTAAGAAGTTGGTTGAGTCTAAGGAGGCAATGGAGAAATTCATTGCCGATTATAGGATACCCAATAATGTGGGTTTGAAGTACTGTGAAGAAGGGGAGTGGCATATTAGGAGAAAGGAGGGTGAAGTAGTGATTCCCATAATTGCCTTCCTAGAAGGTGGTATGAGAATCCCTGTGGGGCCGATGATAAGGGGCTACCTTAGACATTTTAGATTGACTCCCACCCAGTGCGCCACCAACGTGTACAGGATCTTGGGTTGTGTGAATGCCTTAAACGAGAAAATGGGGTTGAGGTTAACCCCTTCATGATGTAAATTGGTGCTACAACCTCCAACACTTAAAGGGTAAGTCCTACTACATGAAGGCGAGGGACGATAAGGTTCGGCTTATCCAGTGCCTCCCCAAGTCTAGCAAGGGGTTAAATAAGGGCTTTCTCATAGTGTCCGCGGAATGGCATGACGGCCTTCATTGTCCAACAGAGGAAGGGACACCAAGTGGGGTGCTTAAAGTAGGAGAGGGCTTGATCTTTTGTGTTATTGAAGTTTGCATTGTTTGGTTGCTAATATGATCGTGCTTTCTTTTTTGCAGATCCACACGCTTTTGGACGACACTTCCATTTGCTCAACAAGGAAGACTTGGAAATCGTACTTAGGGCGGAGATCTTTGTGAACGAAACTGACAATCAAGTTAAGGCTGCTCACAAGATCCTCGGGTACGATCTGATCCAGAAGTCATTCCCGGCTCCGAAGTACGTGATCAGATCCCAAGATCCTCGGCTTCATAAAATCACCATAACGGAGCACGGGTTCTTACTCCCTGAAGGGTCTCCTATCCTAGAGGGCATCCCGTTGTTAGGCCCTTCTTCATCCCATCAGGTTGCAGAGGACGAGGGAGAAAGTGCAAAGAGAGAAGAAGAAGTTGCTGACTTGGGTCTGTCCAAGGACGAATTTGGCGCTTTCGACCAAGTAAATCTGCCCGAGGACCTTTCTGGTGACCCAGGCGACCCTAACTTGACCGAAGCTGATATCTTGTCAGAAGGGATTTCTTCTCAGGCCGAGATGGGTTTCAAGAGGAAGCCTCAAACCAGCTTGCTTGACTCGATTGAGGGCCAGCCGGGGAATGACACACTGGGGAAGCTACAATCCAAGTTTCCTCCTCCTCCACCCAAGCTTTAGCCTGCGCAGACTAGGTCGTCCTCTACTCAGCTGACCCTGACTCCTCAGCTCGAGTCCGCCGATCCAAAGAGGAAAAGGCTATCCAAAGGCAAAGAGCCAATGGACAGGGGGAGATCTCGCTCCTCCCAAGAGGAGGATGAAACCCGACGACCTTCTAAGTAGTTGAGAATTGGGCACCAAGGCCAGGAAAATGAGGTTGCCCAGCAATCCGAGCCCCAGGGCCTCCTTCAGGGACTTCTGAGGGGGTGAAGGCACTTATGTGGCCGATGCCCTGGAGAGGTCCCTACTGCTCCTCACCGATATGGCTGAGCTGGGGGACTTGAGGAGGTAGGAGGTTGTCCTTAGTCTCAAGAGGTACCTGGGTATGGTAAGACCTCTGACACTTGTGTCTTCGTTAAATTTGGCTCTTTAGTTCCCAACTTACTGTGTGCTTGTTTCAACTGGCAGGCTGTCCCCACTTTTAGGTTGGAGGAGGAGGCCAATAACTAGAGCAGGGCCCTGGATCAGGAGCGCGACAAGTGCTTGGATGCTGCGCGGACCCTTAAGAACTCTGAGGCTGATCTCAAGAAGGCAAGGGAGGAACTGAAAGAGATGACGAGGGCCAGAGATAATGCGGTATCCGGCCTAGTTGGCGCTCAAAATCAGGCCAAGGACCAGACAGGGCACCTGCTGGAAGTTGAGGGTCAGCTGTAGATTGCCAAGGAGCAGATTACTGACCTGAAGAAGAAGCTGGCTGAGGTAGAGAGAGCCAAAAATGTCATCGAGTGGGCTAGGGACGACGCCTTGAGGGCTAAAGCAGAAACTGAGTTCGCGAGGACAGAGGCTGAGAGCTCTAAGGAGCAAGCCGAGAAGGAGGCTTTTGCTTCGGGAGTGGCTGAGACCGAGGCCAATCTCAAGGCTCAAGTACCTGAGGTGTGCAGACTCTATTACTCCCAGACTTGGAATGAAGCCCTCAATTAAGCTGGGGTTGAGGTTTCGTCCGAGTTTAGGAGGGCTGAGAGAGTGTACTACCCCCCCGCCATTCATGAGGCTGCCTCCGCCAATTCTGAAGCTAACACCGCCTCTGAAGCTAACACCGCCTCTGAAGCGACAAACGAAGGCTAGGCCAGTGCTGCCAAGGATTCAATTTCAACTGATAAGCCTGCCGAGGAGACTGAGCATCAAGGGGTGTTAGAGAAAGAAAAAACCAATAACCAAGAAGCACCCCAGGATGCGATGAAACCTCCTGCTGACTCCTAAGCCACCCCTGCTGACTCTCAGGCTCCTCCTACCGAGAAACAGATCTTCGAAGTTGCCCCTCCGAGCCAGGATCCCAAAGTATCAGACACAACTTCTCGGCAGACCCCCAAGGACAAGCTGTCTACCATGTTGAAGAAATAGGCCATTTTGACGGGCTATCTTGTTTTGTCGACTTGTGCCGTTATAGTCTTCTTTTCTTTTCATTTTATTTTATTTTTTGTCTTTGTGATATTGTAATGAAACTATTTTTTGTAATGGATCTAAGCATCTGTGTTTATTTCTTCGAATGACGTTGCCCTTTATTTATCATGTTTTAACGCTTTGCTCAATACTCAGTTAATCTTAGCGGTGTGCCAGTAATACTTGGATAATTGAAAACGTTGAACCTATGATGTAAATTTTGCTTTAGGTTTTAACTAAAAATTGAACAGTCTCAGCAATGCAATTTGTTCCCTCTTAGGTGAATCACAAAAGAATTCTAGTTTACAACTCATACTTTATACAAACATACACATTTCATAAACTTGCCGAACCTAAGAGAGCATTTCAGCACTGAATGCAAAGGAAAGATAAGTGATGCTTTGAGTGATGTTGTAAGTGAAATACTTTATATGTACCTTGAAATGCTTTAAGTGACGCTCATGGGCTTGTTTTTGTTTTACATCTTTATCGAAGTAGGATGGGGCAAGTGATCCGAGGCACCAGACTCCCCTTTGGCTACGCTTGTAACTTAGGTGAATGCTCACTCCCCATAGATTTGAGTTTGAGGACCATACAAGACCTTGGTTTTATCTAGTACTTAGAGTCTTTTGAAGTAACTAGTTTCCCCATAGGTTTGAGTTCGAGGACCATGCAAGACCTTGGTTCTGTCTAGTATTTAGAGTCTTTTGAAGTAACTAGTTTCTCCATAGGTTTGAGTTCGAGGACCATGCAAGATTTTGGTTCTATCTAGTACTTAGAGTCTTTTGAAGTAACTAGTTTCCCCATAAGTTTGAGTCTGAGGACCATGCAAGACTTTGGTTCTGTCTAGTACTTAAAGTACTTTAAAGTAACTAGTTTCCCCATAGGTTCAAGTCCGAGGACCATGCAAGACCTTGGTTCTGTCTAGTACTTAGAGTCTTTTGAAGTAACTAGTTTCCCCACAGGTTTGAGTCCGAGGACCATGTAAGACCTTAGTTCTGTCTAGTACTTAGAGTCTTTTGAAGTAACTAGTTTCCCCATATGTTTGAGTCCAAGGACCATACAAGACCTTAGTTTTGTATAGTACTTAGAGTCTTTTGAAGTAACTAGTTTCCCCATAGATTTGAGACCGAGGACCATGCAAGACCTTGGTTCTGTCTAGTACTTAGAGTCTTTTGAAGTAACTAGTTTCCCCATAGGTTTGAGTCTGAAGACCATGCATGACCTTGGTTCTGTCTAGTACTTCATCATTACTGCTTGGAGTGAAGGAACTTATCCTCAGCGTTGGAAAGTTTGCTTTTAGAGTGATAATAGCCTTGGCCTTGCTTTACTGAGGAGGGTTTTTCTTCAGACTGGGCCTTTGGCCCAACACTGACCTGGACATAGGCGGCCTGGCCTTCCACCCCCACGTGTGACAGTAGCCCCATCACGCCAATTTTTTGCCACTTCTGATTACGAGGCATCTTTTGGCTATTCGAGTTGTGTACCTGACGTTTCGATACGGGAGGCATGCCCTCATTAATATCTTTGTGGATTGATGCAGATCTAACGGCTGGTGATTTCTTTAGAAATTGAGCGGGGTTTATATCGCTTGTAATTCTTCCTTTGAATTCCGTGCCGATTAATTTCCACTAGCCTTCGCCTTCTATATAAGGCGCCCCAGGGGAATCGTTGTTCCTCATCTACAAATCCTTGAGTTCTGCAGGAGTCTTGAGCTCTCAACCTTTCAGGCATTTCCAAGGATCTTGCCAAGGTCGTGATCAAGGTCTAGAGAATGAGATGGCCCTGGATAAGGGCAAGGGCAGGGAAGTTGAGCCCCCTTCAGGAACCAAGAACGCCGCCCGGATCCTGGACGGCTCGGTTGAGGCAAAGGAAGTGGAGGCCAAAGATGTTCCTACCTTTCAACCGAGCAAGGAAGAAGACCTTCCTTGATGGTAGGAGGGGCCCCCTTTTACCTTGATGGTAGGACTTCTTGTCGTTAGGAGAAGAGGGGGCCCATCAGGCGCTTCCGCCCCTTCTTCTTTCTTATCGCCGGTACCACCCACTTTGGCTCGATTGCTGCTGGGACAAAATGGCGAATCTACCATTCCCATGGGCTTTCTCTTTTTATAGTTAGCCTTACAACAAGCCTGCCTCAGCCTCTCCTTTTATAGTTAGATTTAAAACAACCTTGCCTCAGCCTCTCCTTTTATAGTTAGCTTTAAAACAAGTCTGCCTAAGCCATTTGGTGTATGATGTATCTTTCCTTCATTTAATAAAAAGGGCTGCACTTTTTACTTTCTGAATCTTTCATTTCTCTGCAATAATTATTTCATGAGTGAGTGTGTTGTTGTTTTTCCCTCCAATGGAACTTGGAATTAGTGTTGTTGATGGCAACGAAAAATTGTCACCTCGACTTTAACAAAACCGACGGTAGCACTCAGCCGCTAAATTTAAATGAGCTAACAACGTAGGAACAATTAGGAACATAACCATGTGCTCTATACCGCAGGCTATGCAATCATCAAAGAATGTTGCCAGTGCGCATTGATTTTCCCGAAGCAGGAGGTCCGAGGACCCGGCCTGGCTAAGGTTCTGTTTAACAGCATCAAAAAATTCCAGGATATCAATATATTCCTTCCAGGCTACCAGACTCGCGAGAACCAGCCCCTTGGTAGAGGTACGGGGTGTATACTTGATGTCAGAAGCCCCCAGGACTGTCACCCATTTAGCAATCCTCCCCGCGTAGTTAGTAATTCGAAGCGTATACTTGAGCGGAGGCTGAGTTATGGCAACAATTGCGTGTACGTTCTTGGAAATAAAGGGGAAGCTTCCGTTTAACATCCACCGCTGCCAAAATGACCCTCTTCAGGGACTCTTACTGATGGGAGCTCGATCTTACCATGATTGACCGTTGCACTCACTAACGCACAAGTTCTTCCCACAGACGACGCCAATTGTAGAGACTGGGTTTGAGTACTTCTGCTTTTGGATGAGTGGACTCAGACCCAACTAGCCCAATACAATGAATTTGTAGAGAATAAGTTCAAGAACTAGGCCTTAATAAAGATTACAACAACTAAACATGACTACGAGTGGGTTAAATAACAAGGAAATAGATTCAAAGTGTAAAATTCCGTCCTCGGCAATCTCTTGAGGAGCTTATAGTTTTTATTATTTTCTCAAGTGCTTGGTTACAAAAGTTTCCAAGATGATACGAATTGCTACAATGTTTTTTCCTTCCTCCTCTCACTCTAGGAGATTTCTTCCATTATATACTCCCTCTTAGTTGATCTTGGCCCTCCATTTGTTGATCGTGCAAGTTACTACTTGAGTGCTTGTCCCATCAACCACCTTCTTCAGCTTTCTGTGAGCTGCAGCAACCTAGACAACTCTGTTTAGGGGTCATTTCCTCATTAATGCGGCCAGAATGTTAGTTGTGGGCATTTAATGTGGAGGTGATAGTCCCTCCTTGAATTGCCTCTCCACCATGCTTCCATGGCTGACCCATTGTACTTGTCTTTTCCTTGGGATGCTTAAGGAGGCCACCTTTGGTGGCGTGCTGCTCTTCCTTTCTATGATCTCGGCTGGCCAAGGACAAGATCGTCCTCGGCGATGTTTCTTGGCAACTTGGGCTTTCTTCGTTCATCCTCAGACGTTTCTTCATCCTCGACGTGGGCCTTGGGCTTAATATAAAGTGGCTGGGGTTGCTAGATTCTTAGGCCCCACATAAATAGATATAGATGATTAGTATTCTATTTCTTTTTTTCTCTTCGTTTGCTACAATAAACAAAGAGTTACTTGTGATGACAAAAATTAGTATTAAAAAGTCAGTAACTTTACCACCGCACAACCTTGGTACGATGATCACTCTACAAGTATAAGTGCTTGTGGAGTATGGGGGGCAATGGCCGGGGTTCAATGGCCGAGGTTCAAGTCTCCAGGAGGGAGTTTCATACACATATACACTTAGATTAGATTAGAGTAGAATTTCTATCTTGTATTAAAAAAAAAAAAAAAGTCAGTAACCTTAAATTTTTTTTTTTAAAGAAGATAATATAGTTAATCTTTTATTTACATGGCATGACTACATAAAAAAAAAAAAAACATAATTTCAAAATTTAGGAAAATAATATTTTATTTTGAGAATAGACTAATATTTTATTTTAGAATAAATGAATTTAGTTTCTATTAACTTTCGACGTTTCATTCAGCAATCTAATGGTTAGGTCTTAAGCTGAATAGCCCTTCTAACAAGAAGGGTTGGTCCGTTTGGACCACAATTTTTGTGAGCAGGGGAAGAGGATTTTGGCAATATTATAGCCGAAATTCAGTTTTTCTCTCTTCCTTTTTATTTCAGTTTCTCTTTCTTTCTTTTTCTTGTATCTCCATGACAGAAAATTATTGTGTACTCTCGAAGTACCATAAATGCGTACTCCCTCAGTACCATAAATGCGTACTCCCTCTTCTCATATGAATAGTAGGTTTTACTAATTAAATTCATTATGAGACCCACCATTCATGTGAAAGGGGAGACTACACATTTATAGTACTCCAAGAGTACTTAATAATTTTCCCTCGGCAACATGGTTACCGAAATTGATGTAACTTGTCAGTTTCTCTCTCTTATTTTTCTTATATTTCTTACATTTCTTCTCATTTAACTAAAAAACTTTGCACAATATACATAAAGCTTATAAACTCTAATTTTAACAATATTTAACCGAAAGACTCGTGCGTGAGAGTATTTTGGTGGTGTAGAAGGGGATTACAGTCCTGAGAATTTTGGTAACAAATCAAAGTCTTTCTCACAGGGGCATTTTCGTAACACAAACCATATTCTGGTAGGAAAGAGCAAAAAAAAAAAAGGCTGGGTTGGTTTTGGCTGTGTGCATATCAAAAAGAAAAAAGAAAAGAAAAAAAATAAGAACGATATGTTATGTTTTATTTTTAGAATAACTCTGTTAACACTCAATCAATTAAGTTTTTTTTTTTTTTTTTTTTGAGAATCTCAATCAATTAAGTTGAGTGGCTTTCAATTAACCTTTTAAGAAACAAATAATTGGCATTTTAATATGAGTGAGAGACTGAGGGATGCCAGCTATTGAATTTGAACCCACTGCACCAAGGGAGAATCTTTTTTTGATTTATGTATAATTTTTTTTGAGGAAGGATATGTATATATTTTTTAAAATTCTGAGAGGTCATGTCATAGGATAACCCTAGAACTAAAATAGATATGAAAAGAGCTGCTCAAAAGGAGAAAGGTATTGTAAGGTAGCTTCTGTGATTCAAAGCATCATTTCCTATTTGACGCTTTGAATTCCATAGGAGTATGAGGATAAGACAAAGAGTGGTTCCCCCCCTCTCTTTTTGATATTTTGATATAATAAGTACAAGAATTGCCATAACGATAAGAATTTAAGGTACCAATAACCAATAAGATACCATTAAGAGTTGATATAAACCATCAAGAGCCTTCTGCTTAACTAGCACTTCTTAGCGTCTTCAATAAAGATGTTTAGGGTTTGAGTCCCCTTCTATTGTATCTATCGAAATATCAAAATGTCTCAATTTAAAACCATTTCCAAAAAAAAAAAAAAGAAGAAAAAAAAGATCAATATAAACCTAATTCTATACCATGATCAAGGTGACACATTAATTAATTAACGCACTGTCCTTATGGCCAGCACCAAATCAGTGTGACAGTGTCTTTCCAACAGTGGCAGAAGTTTGGCAATGGTTCATTTGATTTCCAGGATTTTGCTAGAGAATAGATATCTTGAAATTTTAAAGATAACCAAACTGATCCCAACTCCTTATTACTAAATTAATTGTTAAGAATGTACTTCTCATAGTGCATATGGTGCAAGAGGAAGTAAAAAAAAAAAAAGTATGAAAGGGGAAAAGAACTAGGCACCAAATATTCATCACTAATTGAGGAAGAACTGTATGAAGTAAATTAAAGAATGAAAAGCAAGCATTAACTAGCATACACAAAAACCTTAAAAATTGTTTGCGCTCGGTTCTTGTAAGATTGAGGTGCACTCCCCTTCAGTTATTTCTTGTTAGGCACTATGACAAGCATGGAACCAATATTTAGGCCATTTCTTGGCATTTGTGAGAAAATCTCATGGTGCTAATCAGGACTTTAATCAGGATTGAATTACTCAAATAGTCTAGACGGACCATAATTCCCCTAAAAAGGAGTCAAATAATATATGGAACTTAGTAGTTATTACTGCAGGGATACTTATAGAGGAAGTGGCCTTTCAATACTTGCAAACTATTTATTTGAGAAACAATGAATAATTTAGAAGTTAAAGCAATCAAATTTTTGAGAGTGACAAAACAGATCTGAGACGAGTGAAATAACAGTAAATTAGTTGACCATTTTCACCAAGGTTGTTCCAACTTTCAGCCAGAATTAGGCACCACTATGAGCCTGCATGCATTCATGGAACAACAAGAAAGCAAAACCAAATATGTTATTCAAAATTTAAATGCTTAATTGGTGACCATTGCAACGTATAACAAATTAACTGTTAGGACATATATGTTTTAACTTGTTTAAGAACATATGTCACTTAGTTATGTAAATTGGCTAATCCTTTGACAAAACGCACTCTGCTTGTAATTGGGTAGATCTAGGTGTTTTTGATACTTCAAGAAACAATATTTCAAGGTCAAGTGTTGAAGTCATCAAGTCTGTCCAAGAAAAAGCAAGCTGAAGTGCAAAGTTTTTAAAGCTCGACACTTCTCGATAGCTACCTCGACACCTGCTATCTGTCGAGATTTAAAAAGTCAGAATTCCAATATGATTTTCTTGGGATCCGTGAATATGTTTTTGGGCTTTCTTTTCTTCTAACCCTAAACATATAAAAGGATTATTTTAAGAGCCGTTTTGGTAGACACAAGTTGTATTATCATTGAGAAATCTCTGTTTATGCAAATTGTGCTCAACAGACGAAGTTCTTGACCTAGTTCATCTTCCATCAAGAAGTTGCTGTGTATTTGCACCGTAGGGTTTTGTAACCAAGCATCTTCCTGCTATTCATCACGTGGATGAACTGAAGAACTTTACAGCCAACCATTCTTCCTCAGTTGGTGTTCTGAAGTCGCGTACTTGGATCCGCGCATTGGTTAGTCACGTACTTGGGAGCCGTGCATCAAAGGTGGAGACTGTCACTACAGATCAAGTCCAATTGGGTATTGGGGTAAGGGTTCAACTGTAGGTTGGTAAGGTACTTGGGATTCCTTTACTTGTAACCGCTTGATTTGATAATAGTGGAGTTTCGGGAGTGGTGACCTGAAAATCACCTGGTGGGGTTTATGCCATTAGGGTTTTCCCAATTCGTAAACAAATCACCGTGTTATTTATTTTCCGCTGCGTATTTAGTTGATTGGTGATTTGTTTGTGCTTCCATAAAATTGCATGATTAATATTAATTAATTACTTGGCTAAATTAATTAATTAGGGTTAATCACAAGGGGTCATTCAGATTGTGACCAAACAAGTGGTATCAGAGCAGGCACACTCTGATTAGGTTTAATCTTTGCTGTGTTGATCCATTGACCCCTGTTTTTCATGGATAGAGGACAATCTTTAATTATACCTCCTTTATTTGATGGCACTAACTATGCATACTGGAAAGTACGCATGAGAACTTTCTTGCAGTCTTTAGATGAAAAAGTGTGGCAAGCTGTAGAGATTGGCTGGACTAAGCCAACAGAAGATCCGGCCAATTGGGATGATGCTAAGATCAAGGCGGCCAACTTCAACAGCAGAGCGCTGAATGCCATTTTTAGCGCAGTCACCAATGAGGAGTTCAAGAAGATATCCTCAACTGAAACTGCTAAGGAGGCTTGGACCATCCTCCAGACAACCTATGAAGGGACAAAGGCTGTCAAAGATTCAAAACTTCAGAGACTCACGACAAGCTTTGAAGAAATTAAGATGGAGGAGGATGAGTCGTTTGATGAGTTCTATGCCAAGCTCAAGGACATAGTGAACTCAGCCTTCAATCTTGGGGAAACCATCTCTGAACCCAAGATTGTAAGGAAGGTGCTCAGATCTCTACCTGAGAGATTTCATGCCAAGATTACGGCAATTGAGGAATCAAAGGATATAGACAAGATTCCTTTGACTGAGCTGGTTGGAAACTTGCAGACCTATGAAATAGGGTTATCTAGGATTGGCAAGTCCAACAAAGGTAAAAGCATGGCCTTGAAGGCGAAGAGCAGTGATACAGATGAGTCTTCTGACGATGAAGATTCCAAGATGAAGTCCTACATCACTCGGCAGTTCAAAAAGTTCATGAAGAATGCCAATGGAAGGAGATTCGACAAGGACCGCAGGCAGTTCAGTTCTTCTCAGTTCAAAAGCCAAGATAAAGGGAAGAAGGATGCTACGGAGGGCGGTCAGTATACTGTTCCCGCAGGACCAAAATGTTTTGGGTGTCATGGGTTCGGACACATGAAACATGAGTGTCCTACATATTTGAAGAGCATTGGGAAAAGCAAGGCCCTTGCTGTAACCCTAAGTGACACTGAGCCTGAAGATGATTCCGACAATGAGGATGACGGAATCCTAAATGCCTTCACTGCCACAGTCAATCCTACTGAAGGGATTGTTGAAGAAGTGGATGAAGAAGAAGAATTGGTGGAGTCCAAATTTGAGAAGATGGATGATCAAGATGATATCCATTCAGCCTATGAGAAGCTTTACAAGCTCTCTGAAAAGCATGAGAAATTATATAGGCTGGCCACCAAGAAGCTCAGTGAAGTGGAACTCGATCGTGAAGAGCTGTCCACGAAGTTTGATGAGGCGAATCAAACTATTGGAGCACTGAGATTTGAGAACAACTTTTTGGCTGAAAAGACCAAGAAGCTTGAAGCGGAGCTGTTTCAAGTCAGAGCTCAACTGGAGAGGACTTCAAGTGCAAAGCTTGATGAGATGCTTAGCAATCAGAAATCTGCTTCGGATCGAACTGGTTTGGGGTATGGTATTTCTTTCTCAAATTCTGCTTCTACTAGCAATACTGTTTTTGTTCCTCCTGCTAATAACATTGAAATTGAGAACATTGTTATTGATTCCGTTCCGTTCCGGCCGGAACGACCGGAATTTTTCGTACCGGTATGCAAACTGGTACCGGAATACTTCACATTCCACCTCGGGTCAAATTCCGGCCCATTCCGGGCCGTTCTGGTCATTCCGGTCAATTCCGGCCAATTTCGGCCGAGATGCAAATTTCGGCCGGTACCGGATTTGGCCTATTATTAAAATAAAAAAAAAAGAAAAAGAAAAAAGAAAAGAGTAAAGGTCCAATAGGTGTTGGTAGTTCTTGGGAGTTCTTTTAATGATGAATTTGATCATTCTCTCATGGATGATGATGAGAAGGAGGAGTAAATCTTGTATTTTTTTCATATTTAGTTATTGTCTTATAAATCTTTTTATTGTGTGATGTTAAATTGATGTTATATTGATTTTTAAGACTTAAGAGTTAAGACTAAATAATTTGTATTATTTGATATTTAGTTATTTATTTATTAGAATTGACAATTTTATGTTCAACAAGAATATATATAAATTATTTTTTAGAACCCCGAAACACCCTGAAACGGTACGCCGAAATCGGCCGGTACCAAAATATTCCATTCCACTGGACAAACCGAAACGGAGTCCGAAACGGTATTAATAACAATGATTGAGAATACTTATGTTAAAACTGAATTAGCTAGTGAGAACTTAGACAAGGGTAAATCTATCTTAGGAGCACCCCCGAAGCTAGACAAGAAAGATGTTAAAAATCCTAGGGCTAAGAAGGCTAACTCTCAAAAGCCTAAACAAAAGAAGCAGCATCTCTGTCATTATTGTGGAGCTGCCGGTCACGCTCGACCAAATTGCTATAAGTGGTTAGCCACTCAACAGAGCAATGGCATGATAGCATCTGGAAGCCAAAATCAGCTTCAATCCTCTCTTGCTCCTCTTGGAGATCTTCTGAAAGCCCTCATGTTCCTTTCGAACTTGAACGGTTTAAATTCTTCCCCCTCATCGCCTGTTCAAAGGTTCTATCAAAGGAAAGGTTCTTCCAAGGAGTGGAAGAAAAAGGACTCTAAGTGATTACATCACTTTCTTCTCCCTTCTTGTTTTTTTTCTCTTGTTTGTTGTATTGCTTGTGTGTCTTTTCTTTTCTGCTGAGTCAGTCTAGTTTTTGTTTTGCTTTGATAACATGTTTTTGTTTGTTTATTTTCAGTTTTGCTTATTTTTTTTTAATATAAAAATAAAAAAAAATTAAAAAAAATGAAAAATTGAAAAATACAAAAACAGTGTGTGTTTTGTGTACTTTGGTACTTGTGTACCTTGGATGGCCAATGAAACAAAGTTTTCTAAACTTTGTATCTCTTGTAGCTTAGATGAGCATCTCTATGCACAACTAAGCAAGTGAGCTTTGTGACTCTTATTTGTGATGAGTAAGATTAGGTTATCTCTTAAAACTTAACACTCATATCACTCTTTTTGACGGGTAGGACTAGAAAATCCTAAGAGAAAGGCATAAATGATCATCTCACCACTGTTGCCCGCCAATCATTGTATGACACCTGTATGCTTCGGCATAGCAAAAGTGCAGTGTCATAGACACCTATATGCTTCGGCATAGCAAAAGTGCAGTGTCAAAGACATTCGTATGCTTCGGCATAGCAAAAGTGCAATGTCAATGCTTAACATCTTGGGTATTTCTTTTCTCTCTTTTATATACCCATGTATGATATGCAAAAATAAAAGAAAATATGCAAAGAAAATAAAAAGCAAAAAGATTAAAAATGCTTTAAACATGATTGCAAGCGTGTTTTCTAGGAGATGTGGGAGTCATAGGATGTACCTTGAAGGTGATAGTCCCCATCAAACAATTATGATTGTGTGTGAGTTAAAAAGTTATTTACTCATATCTCAGATTGTCATAACATCTATACACATATGCAATCTTGCGATGTTTTTCACACACAACACGCAATATTCTTTGCTACTTTTGATACATGTGCAAGTACAATGTGATTTGGCCATCACAAAGGTTTTACATGTGCTAATGTATGCTCACTAAACTGTCATAACTTGTTTTTGAAATATAAAATTGGTTAGACTTGTTTAGTGTGTGTGTGTGTTTTGCATGATCCTTGTGCTTAATTTCTTGTTGAGAGATGTTTTGAAAGGTTTATATGTTGAGTGGATCTTTGGTAGAGATGTGTGTTGGATTGCATTCATGTCTGTGTTTTTCCCTTCTCGAAAAACTGACTTTTTGAGCTGGCTCGACACCTTCCTCGACACCTCCTCGATACCTGGTCATCTGTCGAGCTTCTCAAGTTGTTTCTTATCGTAGTCTCGACACCTCCTCGACACCTGATGGATCGATCGAGAAAGTCTCTGTCCTCTCGATAGATTGTAGACACCTGTTGGATCGATCGAGATTCACTTGTGCTGTTTGTGTCTTCTTTCTCGACACCTGTCTCGATACCTTGTAGATTGATCGAGATTTCTTCTGTCTCCTCGATACCTTCTCGACACCTTCGTGATCGATCGAGCTTCTCGTATCTGAAATTCTCCTTGCATCTCGATACCTCTCGATACCTGCATCTGTCGAAGGCTTTTTCCTCGATACCTTCCTCGACAGCTTCCTCGATACCTCTCAACACCTCAGCTGTCGAGAATTATTGAGGTGCCTATTTAAGTGCAGATCGCGATTTTCTTCATTTCTCACTCGATTTCTCTCGATCTCTCTGTGCCTGTTCATCTCCTTTTCACTCTCCTTTCACTCAAATCTTCAACCCACTTGGATTTTGCTCATTTCTTGCCTCAAATCACTTGGTAAGATCTCTATTCTCTTCCTTTTTCATGCATTTCATGTTTTGAAAACCTAGTTTTTGGGATTTTTCATAAAAATTTGGGGTTTTTCAAAATTGATGAGTTTTTATTGAAATTTTGGGTTGGGTTTGTACTTAGATGATTTCAAAATGTCATACATTGCATTTCATTTGCATTATAATGATATTTACATGCATTTAGATGTGTGCTTTATGTTTGTGTGCTGCTAGGATTGGATTGGGTTGAGCCCATGAAGTTTTTTCCTTTGCATGTCACATGCTCATGCATTCCCATGCATACGTACTTCTTGTTCAACATATTTGATATATTTGAACTGTGTTGGTACTTTTCTGATTGTCTCCCTCTCTCTCTCTCTTTCTCATTCTTTTACGTTAGTAGTGTCTATGGCACCTAAACGTAAATCCACTCCCGCTCGGAACCCTCTGCGTTCTGGAGCTTCTACTTCTTCTGATTCTGCTCCCTTTAACATTCGATTCCGTGATGGAGATGCTCATAAAGCATTTTCGGAGAACTTTTCTCGACGAGGTGTTCATTCGGAACGCCAAGTCATTCTGGCGGACTTCGCTGATACTGACCTTCCCTCTATCATTCACAGTAGGGGATGGGGGTCACTGTGTGACATCCCGGTCACTTGTCCTCTCGTGCTGATACAGGAGTTCTACTCCAACATGCACGGGATTGATCTTTCAGTACCTCATTTTATCACTCGCGTTCGAGGTATGCGCATTCCTGTCACACTGCAACTTGTTGCGGATGTGCTTAGGGTTCCTAGGATAGAGTTTCCAGATTACCCCTCTTGTGGGCGTCTGAGGACTGTGTCCAAAGATGAGCTCATTTCTGCTTTTTGTGAGTGCCCTGCTGATTGGGGTGAGCATCAGTTCACATCATGTAGTCCTTTTGCTAAAGGTCCTAGATTCATTAACATGGTGATGACTTTTGTTCTCCATCATTTGTCTCACTATAACTCTATCACAGAGTCTCGTGCTCGATTTTTGCTTTCTCTTCTTGAGCATTTGACCATAGACTTCCCTTCTCACTTCATCCGGTCTATCATAGATGTTTATCTAGATTCGGCGTCCCGTGATAAGCTCATCTTTCCTTCTGCTATCACGCAGATTCTACGCCATTTTTCTGTTCCCTTTCCTGTGTCCGACCACTTCACACACATATCTGCCATAGATGCCGCTACCGTAAAACGTAGTGAAGCGCAGTTCAGGTCGAGACAGCCTGGTGCCACTCCTCCCTCCCGTTCAGCACCATCCAGATCAGCTCCATCTACATCTGCTCCTTCTTCCTCTTCGAACGATGTATCCCTTGGTGATATCATGGCGCAGCTGCAGCGCATGGACACTCGTCTTGATACACTCTCTGCTGAGTTGTATCAGGTGAATGTTCGTGTGTGTCGTATTGCACGACGACAGGCGATCATGGGTGGATTTGCTCCAGAGGCTACTCCTTCACCACCTACTCCAGCAGTGTCAGATTCTGAGGATGATGAGGATGATGAGGATGATGATGATGATGATGGGGATGCTAGCTCTGCCGATGAGATGTCTACATGACACTCTACTCTTTGTCACTCGTGACAAAAATGGGGAGTAGTTTTGGGCTATGAGAGTAGTCATCTTAGGGGGAGAGTTAGTATATGACATTTTTTGATAGGGGGAGTGTTCATTTTTTTTGAGGGATGTAGTGAGGCTATATGTATTTTTTTCTTTTCTTATCTCTTAGATACATTGGTCTTGTATATGAGGTCCTTTGACCATTCTTACATACATTGTACTTATCTTATCTCTTATATATGTTGATGTATGTTTTCTTTCACCTCTCTCTTCATGTGTTGTTTCTTTTCTATCTTTATACACATGTTCTTTATACTTGTATGCAATCTATTTATTTCTGTTTCACACAAGATGCCTTGATGAGTTTTGTTTAAAGTGTTTCAGAAATACAGGTTGTCAAAGTCTACTTATCATAAGCTCTCTTCTTGCAAAGTTTTTCAAGAGTTTGTGTTAGGATAGATTTTATTGTATTCAACAAGTGAATATGAGTTGAGTGATTTATGACTTCTCTCATATGCTCATTTGTTTGTTGTGGTTTTGTCACGGATTGCCAAAGGGGGAGATTGTTAGGACATATATGTTTTAACTTGTTTAAGAACATATGTCACTTAGTTATGTAAATTGGCTAATCCTTTGACAAAACGCACTCTGCTTGTAATTGGGTAGATTTAGGTGTTTTTGATACTTCAAGAAACAATGTTTTAAGGTCAAGTGTTGAAGTCATCAAGTCTGTCAAAAAAAAAGCAAGCTGAAGTGCAAAGTTTTTAAAGCTCGACACCTCTTGATAGCTACCTCGACACCTGCTATCTGTCGAGATTTAAAAAGTCAGAATTCTAATATGATTTTCTTGGGATCCGTGAATATGTTTTTGAGCTTTCTTTTCTTCTAACCCTAAACATATAAAAGGATTATTTTAAGAGCCGTTTTGGTAGACACAAGTTGTATTATCATTGAGAAATCTCTATTTATGCAAATTGTGCTCAACAGACGAAGTTCTTGACCTAGTTCATCTTCCATCAAGAAGTTGCTGTGTATTTGCACCGTAGGGTTTTGTAACCAAGCATCTTCCTGCTATTCATCACGTGGATGAACTGAAGAACTTTGCAGCCAACCATTCTTCCTCAGTTGGTGTTCTGAAGTCGCGTACTTGGATCCGTGCATTGGTTAGTCACATACTTGGGAGCCGTGCATCAAAGGTGGAGACTGTCACTACAGATCAAGTCCAATTGGGTATTGGGGTAAGGGTTCAACTGTAGGTTGGTAAAGTACTTGGGATTCCTTTACTTGTAACCGCTTGATTTGATAATAGTGGAGTTTCGGGAGTGGTGATCTGAAAATCACCTGGTGGGGTTTTTGCCATTAGGGTTTTCCCCATTCATAAACAAATCACCGTGTTATTTATTTTCCGCTGCGTATTTAGTTGATTGGTGATTTGTTTGTGCTTCTATAAAATTGCATGATTAATTTATTAATTAATTACTTGACTAAATTAATTAATTAGGGTTAATCACAAGGGGTCATTCAGATTGTGACCAAACATTAACAATACCACAGCAAGACATAACAACAATGGGAATGAGTCAATCATTTTTACAGAAAATGAAAAATCTAAATTTTGATTTTTAATTACTCTGCACGCCCATTGACTTTAGGTTTCAGCATCTTTAGAAGGAATATCTATCAACCAAAGAAAAATTATTCCTATCTTAGTCTTTATACCTGCGAATTCTATCTTGCTTCCGAGATAGGAAATGGTACCAAAGTGTCATCAATGGATGCAACCTTATAAATCTCACGTGCTTATGATTCAAAATCACAGATTCAGTTCTATAATTGCAGAAGAAAAGAAACCCACACTTACAATGTTGAAATCAGAATAGAAGTAGATAAATGCTGTAAAATTTCAAATATAAATGCAAATCACTAATAGCCAATCACAATAAAACTTAAAACCAGATATTTTGAACACATAATCTCTCAATTTAACTGTGATTTTTATAGCTACTGCTAGCTTGTAGTAGAGAAGGTCCAACACAAGTGTCTCAGATATATGTTCTAAGTAGAGCTGCACAGTTCATGTAACATTTCCAGAATGACCACACCATCATTGTCTCACAGTATTGAACATGAATTTTTGTAGCGCAAATACATAGAAAAAAAGAGCTTGATGAAATCATGCCTAACAGATCTTAGTAAATGTCAATTAACCTAAGACCATCTCCATAATGAAAGCATGAAATTTAGCTAGAAGCAATTGGTAAACAATTGTAAGCAATACATGGAATGTGTGTTATAGCATCATTGAGATTAGTTGAAACCAATTGGCTGCAGCCTGCTACTATGGGACAGATGAACATTGCACCTTGAGTTGTTTTCATAGCCGGTTGTTATATTCTTCTTTCAGCTCTGCGAGCTCTTTCTCCAGTTTGCTAATCCTAACTTCAAGATCTTGTTTTGACATAGAAGTCATAGATTGGCTTCTTGGTTCTTCATCATGAACCTTAATGGTCACAACACTCTTGACTGAAAACTTTGTTCCTCTATCATTTGCAACTTCAGTGGCTCTTTGTGATCCTCCCACCACCTTGCTTAAAACCGGTAGCTTCTCCTCTCTCACTATTCGACCTCTAGCATTTAAAGATGCTAGATACTGAGATTGAGTGCCTGGAGAAGGCTTTCCATCACTGACCCTTATGAACCTTGTACTTTTCTTCTCAAACATTTCCAGGTGTTTAAAATTTCTTTCCTTAACAACATCACCGGCTTCCTTGTATCTTTTTGAGTTATCTGGCAATGTTGTTTCAGTTCCTGAAGAAGGCTTTCCATCACTGATCCTTCTGAACCTTGCACTTCTATTCCTGTCAAACATTTCCGCGTGTTTAAAGTTTCTGTCCTTAACAAAACCACCAGCTTCCTTGTGTCGTTTTGAGCTCTCTGGCAATGTTGTTTCAGTTCCTGAAGAAGGCTTTCCATCACTGACCCTTCTGAATCTTGCACTTCTATTCTTGTCAAACATTTCCGGGTGTTTAAATTTTCTTTCCTTAACAACATCACCAGCGTCCTTGTGTCGTTTTGAGCTCTCTGGCATTGTTGTTTGAAGTCTTGGCTGCTTCGTAGAACCCTTAACTGCATAAGTTTGAGGCAACATTGATTTCTTCCACCAATTCATGTATCGTGTGGAAACATCTGACTCGAAGAGTCTATGAGGTATGTATAACTTTAGATCTGAAATTGGTCTGCAGTAGTTTCTCCAAGCAGTTTGGTGACTCAAATTGAATCGAGGAACACAAATTGGAATGTCTTGATCCATTCCAAATTGCATGGCCACTCGATGTGGAAGGTATTGCTCTATGCACTCTAGTCCAACCAGCTCACATGCCCTCATGCATAGAGCAAATGACTCTATTTCTTTATCCATATTAGGACCAACTGATACCCACTCTTCTCTATTTCTATAAAACTTTGGAGACAACCAATTCGTCAAGACTGCAGCATAAGGCCGCCATTGAAAACTATCTCTAGCAGAGTCCATGACTAATCTCGCCTTCTCAATGTTCCCCCTCTTCACTTTGTGCCACCTAGCCACTCTTGGCTCACCGCGTTTGATTAAATTTTGTATTGGACGCAATCTTGGGAATCTCTCCCAAATCCAAACCTGCACTAACTGAAATGGTGCCCAGAGATCAAGTTCGAAACTGTCACCTTTATACTTAATTGTCCTTACTCTTGTTGCATCAATTTTTTCTTTCAATAAACGTAAATCCCGGTAAATGGTAGCAAGGACTGCAGGCGCTAACGCCATCCTAGTCCCCCGTGATAGGCATATAGCAATCGGAAAAAGATGTTTTCCAACGTTATCATACAAAGATGTAGGGAAAACATACCTTGATAGCCAAAGCGAGAGAAAGGCTTCATGCTCAAGTTTATGGCCAGACCCCATGAAAAAGTCCATCCATACGTAATGCCTTGCTGGTGAAAGTCGTCTATGAATTCTAATCAGACTATCTTCGATTTCCAACATATCCTTGGTTTTAATTGGCTTTTTAACAGAGCTCCCCAACACAGAAAAACCCCCCAAAACCATCATATCCTCTAAGGTGATTGTTGCTTCAGCCCAAGGAAAGATAAAGCTATTAGTCTCAGGACACCACCTATCAGCAATTCCAAGAACTAACTCATTGTGCCTTATGACTTGGTATGTGGAACTCCATATAGCATCATATATACCAGCTTTCTTCCATGTAGATTGATGCTTGGATTGCAAGCTATACACCCAGTCTTTCCAGTTCCTTTGTGGGTTTCTCCGACCTCTGTATAGGACATTCAAAGGCAAGTTCTTGACGTCACGAATGGTGGGTTTGGTTGGAGTGGGAGTGGGAAGTGGAGGAAGTGAAAGGTCTGGGTCTTGAGTAATTGTTAAAGAGGGTTTAAGAAAGTGGGCTGTCCTGAAAGTTGGTTTACTATTACTTCTTATTGAAATCATGCTCTCTTCTCTTTCCTCAATGATGGTGTGTGCTAGTTCACACATTGGAAACATCTCAAACAGCTTTGAAAAGGGTCTCTGTTTGATTCCCAAGAAAATGAGGGGAAGAAGAGGATTCTGCTACCTACTGGACTCAAAAGCTACATGGAAGACAATGGTACATTGGTATCTGGTGCTCTATAGAGAGAATTGTATTTTTTTTTCTTTTCTTTTTGATGAATATAGAGAGAATTGTTGAGGTATGAGAGGAAGATGACAACATATTTCAACAATTTTTGAGCTAGTATGTGATTATTTCATACACCAATCACAACCTACCATTTGTAAAATAAATTGTGAAATTTATTCTATCATTAGACCTTTTATTCAAAGTCTATCATCTGTTTCAGGAAAATGAGGAGAGATTATAAGGAAACGGTCAAAACAATGGTTTAATTCTGGAAAAAAAAACGGTTTTTTCACAATGTCTATCATTAGAATTCTATTTTATAGAACAGCTTAAAGTCTTAGTTTTTTTTTGAAAAAGAAAATTGGTTTTGGAATTTCCCTTCAGCTAATAGTTCCACACTAAAAATCCCTTTGCTTAACTGAGTTTTGACAAGATTCCTACTTTTCAAAATGGTCTAATGGAATCATCAGTATGATTCTTCTTAGTTTGTTTATATATTACACAAACCAAGAATCTGTATAATTGTTGTATAGTTGTCATATCGTAAATTAACTTTTTATATCATGTATCATATTGTATTATGTATTGTAAAATATATAAATACTTTATAAAATTTATATAAAAAATATTATAAATATATATGTAAAAGGTAAATTTATTATAAAATTGGAACATATTCAACTAAATTATATAATAATATTTAAATAAACTAATTGAATAAATCAAAAATAAAAGTATATTTATAAATTTCAAGTTCAAATGGGTCAAACTCAATGTTAGCTTATACTTTGAAAGAAGATAGAGTTTTGTTAGAGGACTCTTTCATCCAAAAAAAAGGTTTAGGGGCTTAAAAAAATCTCATTACATTTTTATAGCTGTCTTGTTTTGAGTTGTGATGGACTTAGGCGTAATCTTTTTTATTTTATTTTATCCTATTTTGACTTACGGTGAAGTGACACCTCATCTTATTATAAAAATGTTGCAAGATTGTGTTGTGGATATAAAATTTCTTTTTTTATCCCCAAAAATGGCCAAACTCAAAAGTGATAATGCATTGATGCATGTTATATAAGTCAAAAATAAATTTTTTCTTCGTATTTATTATCTTGCCTAATCAGCTTTATCTTTATCTCCATAGTCCAAGAAAATATTACCATCATCTTCATCATCTTTCAAAATCTTCTAATCATTGGAATATTTTTCCTATCCATTTTCTTCATCAGCATCTCCAACATACTACCTACTCTTGTTATTCTATTTCAGTAACTTAAAAAAAAAAATATATATATATATATATATATATTTCTTTTAGAATTTAAGTTTCTTACACTTATAACATAAACATTAAATATTTGTATTTTCATTTAGTACTTCATTATATTATAGAAAAGAAATTTACTCTTTCATATAAACTATACCTCTTTTTCTTTTGTAGAGAGAGTAAGAGAAAGAGAGCTAAAAAAAGAAAAAAAAAAAAAAAAACTCATGGACATTTTATTTTATAGAGCTCAACTGCAATAATTTTGTGTTAAAAAATAAGGCTAACAACTGATTGAACTCAAGTCAAAGCATACATTTTAGAAAATAAATTCAATTTAAACTCACATGTCTATGTATCATTTGATAAATATGATTCATACGCTACGATAACATTTATGCGATATGCATCTATGTATTTTACAATTCATGACCATAACCAATACACACTTATAATATGGTACTTTTTTAAGTTCAATTCAATATGTATCATATATCATACAATACTAACAACTTTGTTTGACTAGAATGATGGTAATAAGATTCCCACTAAGTGAGAATGTGTACGTGGGTGGGTTTAGGGATGGCCAAATCTAATGGGTAATGGGTACCCGATCTGACCCAAAACTTTCAAGTATTACTTGATATGTTATGGGCAATACTCGTACCCAATCCATTTATTAAAAAAAATAAAAAATAAAAAAACCTTTTTTTTTATTTTTTGAGAAACAAAAGATTTGAGAACAACTTAAACAAAATACAATTCTTTCCGTTTAGAAAGTTCCTAAACCAGTCTAACTAAATCACTTATCACACTCACCTAATATGTTTAGCACAGAGTATAAAACACACAAAAGAAAATTGGATTTTATAATGAAGTTCTCTTAATGCATAGAGCAAACGCAGAATGTAGAATGTAATTAATAAGCTTTTAGTCAGGGACGGTTCTATGTGTTGGTGAGGGTGGTCACATGACCACCCTCACTTGAAAAAAAAATTATATACCTTTAAAATAATAAATGTTAAATTAATATTGGCTGTTGACCACCCCAAAAAAAATTGATCACCCTAAAAAAAACTTTGAATACCCAAAATAAAATTTGACCTCTCCAAAATCTTGGTCTATTGAAGGTTAATTTTAGTAATTTGCAATTTTGCATTGAAACAACAATTTTAGATCAATAGCTCAATTGTCATGCTGCGATTTTATCAAATGTTTAATTGTGATTACTAAATTGTGTTTTCAAAAATCATATTTTAAATCTCTATTTTTTTTAGAAAAAGAACACACCTTTTCAAATGGCTAGTCCGATAGTATTTGTTTTAGTCTTTAGCTAAATTTGTTAGATTTATGTGATACTTTTGTATATACACATGTGCACTAAGATAATGTTTGAATTCTTTATTGAATAAGATTAATGTAATGGTAGAATGCGTAAGTTGAGTATGTTAAATGACCTTATAGTTTATCATTTATTCTTTTGCTAGCATTATGGCTGAACTTCTTATAAGCGAATTTGTATTAACTTGAACAATCTTCTTTAATCTTAGGATATGAAAAAAGATCTCATATTTCCATCATAATGATCAAGATGAAATAAGAAGAGCATATTTACAAAGAGGTTATTGTCAACCTTTTAGCCATGATTTCCCTAAAAAAAATTATTGAAGCGTTGTATCGATTTAATCTTGATTGGTTTAAAGAATACAAAAATTGTTTGGAACAGATCGTAAAAAATAAAAAAAAAAAGGATGATTCATTTTGTTTACATTGTTAGTTATTTAGGAAAAATTTTAATTTTATGTATTTTCATGTTTTTTTTTTTCCTTTTGTGATGTCAATATATTCAAGTTTTATTTTCATTCATTTAAAAAAAATTTAATTTCTTTAATTAACCACCTTGAAGAAAATTTCTAGAGCTGCCACTACTTTTAGTTCTTATCTAAAACGGGAAACAAATTTGGAAACTATCTAAATATGGAACTATAAATGTGAATAACATTCATTGGCAAATAAACACAGGTAATGAATAAGAAGGTGAATATAGAATGACAAAGAGGAGAAAAAACAACAAAGATTTAGTTCTATTCTTCTAGAAGAGTTATGTGTTGTAATTTAGCTTAGATTTTGAATTACCTCATGTGGGTGTAGCCTGTGCCAAATCCAATAGGTAATGGATACCCAACCCAACCTAACCTGACTCAACCCAAACCTTTTGGGTATTTACCCAATATGTCATGGGTAAAGAGAATCGGGTACTGGTTTGGGTAATACATGAATCCAAGGGAAAAAAAAAACTATAACTTTTTTTTCAATTAGCATTTCACTACCTTACCCACTTTTAATAATTCCCATTATGTCATAGACTCTGAAACCATGAATTTGCATGAGTATTTGTTTTTGTTTTGTTATAACGGGTTTGGAGCATGAATCTTCGTTAGAACCCCAACAAAGATTTCATCTTTGAAGTTAGGAGCTTGAAGAATTTGGTCTTTATTGTGTTTTGGTTTTTGCATATTATTATATTTTTTTTAAAGCCCAAAAATTATTATTAAAAAAAAAAGGCATGAGTTGGGTATGGATATCCATGAGTAAAAAATGATACATAATGGGTATTGAATTACGGGTATCTATGAGTAAAAGTTTTGGGTCGGGTTTAGGTATACCTGACCCAATTCTAATCCATGGCCATCCGTGGATTTTTGTGAAATGGTAAAAATACCCCTTAAATGCATGTTTTTATAGAGGTTTAATGACACATTTAGTCAAATTTTCCCCAAATTTCAAAATGGTCCTCATCTTTATTCCATTTTAATAATTAAATTTTCAATTTTTGTTAAAAATGTGAGAAATTATTGTGTACTCTCGGAGTACCATAAATACGTACTCCCTCTTCTCATATGAATGGTGGGTCCCACTAATTAAATTCATGGTGGGACCCACCATTCATGTGAGAGGAGAGAGTACGCATTTATGATACTCCAAGAGTACCTAATAATTTTCCTAAAAAGGTCCCTAACATTAACTCTTGCTTTGATTTTGAGTTGAGATTGTTTAGGGAAATCCCAAGAATTTTGGTAATAGTAAAGAAGGGAAATGATGGGTTATTCAGATACTTTATTTGCTTCTTTTATGTATATTTAGGGATAGAGAAAATCAAAGCAAGAGTAATGGCATATACTCTTTGATACAAACTTATAAGGATAAGGACTAAAATAAAGTATTTTAAAGGATGAATACCATTTTGAAACAAGTGGCGAAAGTCAATTACTAAAGGTGTAATTAACCATTTTATATGATATTTTTGCAAGGGTATTATTGAAAATCCAGTATGTTATATCATAATAATTTTCAAAATAGTTGAGTCGGCGGGTTGTTGATTTTTATCTAGCCAAATAGTTGACATTATTTTATTATTTTATCATTATCACCACCCCCCCCCTCCAAAAAAAAGACATTATTTTGTCATCTATCATTAACAACTTGCTATCTCAATATTTGTAACCTTCAACTAATTCCGACTAGACAAACTTTCCTATCATCAAAGCTTCAAATGATGGCAGGGCCACGAAGGTGAGAGGGGGCAATCCCCCCCAGCCCCCACAAAAAAAAAAATCCTTTAAAATATGACTGAATTTAGCACCTAAAAAGTCTAGCAATAAATTAGGAGTAAATTTAGATTAGTTTGCTCTAACCGAAACTTTAGCTATAAAATTGGGATAAATTTAGGTTATTTTGCATTTAAGGGAACTTTTAGATGAGTTTACCTCCAAAAGATAAGTGTTACCCACATTCCTATCAAAAGATAAATATGACCTTATAGGGACTACTAATAGAATCTCACCATACCTAATAGAGTATTGAGTATAGGTTTTAGTGTTTTACAACTTATCTTTAACCTATAAGTTACGTTTTGAGATAAGTATATCATGATAACATAAAATTAATTGACTAATGGAGCTTGTAATTTTTTTCAATAACTGAAATTCAATATATCATATCAGAACATTTTAAAGTTCAAATAAAATTCCTCTATCATTACACTTCAACTCAAAGTAGTGGATCACATATTTTAAACTTAAAAAATAATTATTAAAAACAAAACACAACACTAATCCATAATTCTTTAGTCCTTCTACTTATCTTTTTCCTCCTCAATTTCTCGATCCTTGCAAAATTTCAAACTCTAGGTTTTTCTCCCCATAAACTCAACTTTTAAATAATTAGAAAAAATATATGGAAAAAAGTTGAATTTTATATTATTTCAAAAGCAATCAAGGTAGTGAGGTGATATATAGAACTTTCAAGATGCATCGCAATATATATTTTTTTTCTATAGTGTTGTGTTACTTTATGTAATACAACACACCTCCTTGAAAAGGGAGAGTTCTATAAGGCTTAATTAATCTTCGATCTTGAAGAATGTTAATCTAGAACTACAAGCAAATTTGTGATTTATGTCGACACAGTCATAAGCCATTAAAAAAATGTCTTCAACTTTTCACTTTTATTTTTGGGGTTTGAAGTCTTTTGTTTTTAAACTTGATATAAGTGATATTTTTAGTCATTTTTATACATAAACACACATTAAATTCTATATTTGAATAAATTTATGAACAATAATAATTTATTAATGGATTGTTATTAAACTTGATATTTCTTTAAATGAATTGTTGACCATTGCTTTAAAGGCATCCGTTAGCATTTTCCTTTATTAATTTTAATCTTTGTTGGTTTTTCGAAGGGATGGTAACCTTGAGCAATGAGGTTTTTTGGATATTGCAAGTTGCAACAATCTAGTTATTTGCTGCCAAATCCGAATGATATAGTTGGCTAAACTAGTTTTGAGGAGCCTTTTTAGGAGAAACAATCCCTAAACTAGTTTTGAGGAGCATTTTTAGGAGAAAAACAATCCCTAGAGAATCTGCTAAATTTGAGGAACCTCATCGGTTGGCATTAAAAGACTTTTTTGGACATATGGCAGATTATTCAGGTGGTATTTTGCTTTTATTTATTTATTTATTTTTATTTATTTATTATGTTTGTAACCTACACATGAACTTCTTCATGAGTCATGAGCTCATAAATTTTTCAAGTATTTCAAACCTACTTGGCAAAATCCACTTCTTGGGCCCATGACTAAGCTCGAATAGGCCCTACTTTTTACCCTTTATACCACATTCTTTCGTTGAACAACCATTAAAAATACATGGGCTTGGATCATGCAAAAAAATAAGAAAATAAAAAGAAATAATAGGGGCTTGCTAACAAATACAAAACACATTAAAAAAATATAGAAGAGAAGAAGAAGAAGAAGAAAACCTTATATATCACCTTGGCTGTAATCTACCTGCTTATTTTGAAAGTGAGACTATGGAACAAACTCAGATATACATCACATACAATATATATTCCTGCACTACAGCAGAATTGCTCACCACAAGCAACACAACCATCACCTTACTATCAAGTATCATTAAATTTAATCTTGCCCAATGCTGTAAACGAGTTCCTATTTTGCTCCACATACGTTTAGGCAGTAAGCAAAATACATATTAGCCAAAACTATTAAATTTCATCTACCTCGTTTGATCTGTCTTGAGAGACCAAGTAATTGCATGGTGCAACTATGGCTTAGTTAGTCCTCCATTTGTTGGATTTTTCACAAACTTATTTCCACCCCTCGCCTCTTTTAGCTTAGAAACCACTTTCTCAAGCTGGCTAATCCGAGCTTCCAGGTTTGATCCTGGTAACTCAAAAGTACAAGATCTACTGCTTTCTCCTTCATTTCCATTGAGACCTTCTACATTATATTCCGGGCTCCCTTCTTTACTCTCATTCCAATCTTCCATATCTCCTTTTGATTCTCCTACCAATGGTTCACTTTGCATATCTTTAACAAATTTGGTCAATGGCTCCGTCTTTATAACTTTTCCATCATATGCAGTTGATTGTGATCGAACATGAGATTTAGCGACTAACAAAGGCTTGCCATCCCCGACCATTCTGCTCTCATCTCTTTTACAAGATCTCAATTTCCTTCACTGTCAAATTTTCCTCTTGATCAGGGTTCATTGATTCAAACTGTTTACAATTCGGAGGAGAATGAGGAGGAATAGAATCATTGTCATCTATGATCCTCTGTCGAACACTTTGATGATCTTTTTGAATCATTTGAACTTATTTGATGCTGTGCAACACCCTTAACTGCATCTTGCTCACCCAATTTTGATTGCTTCCACCACTCCAAGTATCGCAATGTAACACCTGCCTTGAAGTGTCTGGATGGAATATATAACATTTTGTCATTCATTGCCTCATTGTAACTTCTCCAAGCAATTTCAGGACTCTCATTGTTTCGAATAACAAAGCCTGGCACATCTTGATCCATGCCAAATTGCATTGCTACACGATGCGGTAGGTACTGTTTTATACAGTCTATTCCAACTAACTCACTTGGCCTTAAGCATCGGGCAAATGACTTAAATTCTTCGTCCAAGTTGTGATCAACAGGAATCCACTCTTCTTTTTCACTATAAAGCTTAGGAAATGACCCATTAACCTTTGTATAGGGTCGCCACTGAAAACTCTCTCTGGCGGAGTCTAAAGCTAACCTCACAAGTTCAAGTTTGGACATTTGTGATGTGTGCATCCGGGAACTAGGCTTCTGCCACAATGTTTCAAATCTCTCCCAAGCCCAATTTCTGACTAATTCAAATGGTGCAGAAAGAGTAATTGCTAGACCATTATCTTTTTCATTGTAAGACTCCAATTCAATTAAGGCAACAATTTTTGCTTTTAACACACTCAAATCCCTATAGATGCTAGCAAGAACAGCAGCTGCCAATGCAAGTCTAGTCCCTCTAGCCAGATGAATTGCAATGGGAAAAACAAGTTTCGTAATTGTACCTTTAGAAATCCCAGGAAATACAAATCTTGACAACCATAGTGAAAGAAAAGCCTCATGCTCCAACTCGCTCTCACTCTCCATGAAATGCATCAACCATGGGTATTGCGAGCACTCCTAGCTGCACTACATACGAAATCTTTTCTAGCTTGGATTAGTCTTTCTTCAATTTCCTTCAACTCTGGGGTTTCAACTTTCAAGAGGACTGAAAATAGGGGACCCAAGAACAGAGAAACCCCCAGAAACCATTATGGGTCCGTTTGGATTGAACTTATTGTTGCTGAAACTGAAAACTAAAAACTGAAAACTGAAAACACTGTAGTAAAATAATTTTTAAATGTGTGAATAGTACTATGAGACCCATTTCAATATTTTTTAGTGCGTGAACAGTACTGTAAACAGTGATGAACAGTGCTGCTACAGTGTCAAAATAGTGCTATTATAGTACCGTTACAATGCCTTATCTGTCAAATTTGAACCGCGTGCAACCAAAAAAAAAAAGAAAGAAAGAAAGGAAAACGCAAAGACATAAACACAGATGCCCAATCCAAACCCCACCTATGTCTTCCAATGTAATGGTTGCTTCTCCCCAAGGAAAAACGAATGTATTAGTCTCACGACACCACTTCTCTGCAAGCACAAGAATCAAGTCTTTGTTTCTTTGGTTTTCACAAGTAGAACCCATTATTGCTTGGTAAATTCCAGATCTTTTCCATGTGTACTCATACTTTGAATGCATGTTGTTACGTATCAGCTGCCATATCAGATTTGGTTCTTGATTTTGAATTTACTTAGGAGTTTATCTTTATCTTAGCTATTGATTGTTATCTAATATTTCAATTATTTGTTATTTATTGGGATAACAATTGTCTTTATCCTTATCATATTAATAGGCTAGGTTGTAGGAATTGTTTCTATCGTTTAAGTGTTGTATTTGTTTTTACGTTCAGTTGTAAGCCTATATATAAGGCCTGTTATGATTAATAAAGAGATATGAGAATATTTTAGTAAAAATCAAGTTTTGCTTATTAAGGAGGTCTTAGTTATTCCTCGAAATATAACCATAAATTTCCTCTTGTCTACTGTTTTATTTATGAAAATCCTTAGATCTAACCATAGCCCCTCAAGGGAAAAGAGGATCTGCATGCGGCCATGGAGGGGGTCGTATCACATGTGGTAAACCCAGGTATTCCAGTTTTTGAGTGGACACCCGGTGAATTTTACGTTAATTGTAGACTTTCCAGGCTCGGAACTGGTGGTGGTAGAGAAGAAGGAAGGTGAAGGAAGTTGAACTTCAATGGAGGAGGAGGGTATCGAAGGTCTTAGAAAATGGCCATTTCTGAGGGTTGGGTTTCCACCAGATGGGGAAACAATGAGCTCTTTTCTGACTTCAATGATGGTCTCAGTTGGTTCCTCCATTGTTGTTGAAGTTCATGAAGAATGATAGCAGTTGCATGTAGACACGTTTTCGGGGAGGTAGCTAGGTAATCTACTTCTTGTGAATCTCTGCGTGAGTATTGAGAGGGATAGAATAGAAGATAAAGGAAAGTGCACTGTATTTGGGTGGGTGTGTCTACTTGGGAAGTGGGAGTTTAGAACTGTAAACTCTGGTTGTGTAATCATGGTATCATGGAAACTGAAGACTTTTCAGAATCCATTGCATGCTCTCGGGGTATGGTCCAAGAAATGACTTTTTGAGGCAAATAGACAAAACTTATAAACAGCGAATCATATTGCTTTAATGTTTGATTTTTTACCAATTTTATATAAATAGGAAAAGTTATATCCCGTTATAACGGCAGGTAGGTCAGTAGGTGTCATACAGTCGTAGGAATTACCTGGTGTGAGAAAAATAATATATATCCGAAATATAATATATAAAACTAATAAAAGTAATTTTTAAAGTTTTACTTGTCACTTCAACAATTATAGGACTTATATGTAGTAAGAGCATCCTTATTAGATGTTACAAAAATTATGTCATTTTATCACACTAAAAATCTATTTTATTATTTTACTACATCATTTTATAACATCGCATTTATCAGATATTTTATCATTCAATTCTATACATTAAAATAATATTTACTATACATTAAAATAATATATTATTCCCTCCCTATTTATCATCAACAACAACAACAACATCAATGGCACAACCACCAGCCACCAATATCCACTATTGCAACAACACCGACAGCCACCACCGGCCATCACCCCCACAGCCCACCACCACTGCCACTGTCATCGCCCACATCCCACAGCCCACATCCCACCACCACCCAGATCAACTGAACCACCACCTGCCACCTACAATTTAAAAAACAAACACAAAACCCATACTACCCCCACAGCCCACCATCACCCACAGCTCACCCATCATATCAGAACCCACCATCACCACCACTACAACCCACCTCTACTGCAAACTAACCACCACAATTACTCACCAATATCAGATCAACCCAAATTGCAGCCAAAAAAAAAAAAAAAAAAACCCCCCACAACCAGAGAGAGGCAGAGTGAAAGGCGGACAGAGAGGAGAGTAGAGGAGAGGGAAGAGGGTGAGATCGACGGCGGCCTTGAGGTGAGATCGGCCCGTGAGTGAGATTGGCGAGATTGAGCGTAGCTGAGGGATATTAACAGCGGCTGGGTGAGATCGGCGGTGGCGGCTTCAGAGGGTGAGAGAGATTGAGAGGAATCGGTGAGAGGAACAGAGGTAAGAGAGAGGGAACTGGTGAGTTCCGCAAACAAACCACTCCGAGTTTGCGTGTTTCCAAGAAGCTGTCCTTCAAGCCCTCGCCGACGGAGTGCGTTGTCGTCGTCGGAGCTATGCCGTCGTCGCTACCGGTGAACATCCTGGATTGGTCAAAGATCTTGAGAGACGAGTACAGAGATAATAACGTATAAGGAGAAGAGAGAGGGAACTGGTGAGAGAGAAGAGAAAAGAAAAAAATGAAGAGAGAGGAGAGAGAAAAGAGAATAAAAAACTATAAAAATTTATGCCATTTCTATCTGTATCGTCTCATATTTGAGACGGTACTGTAGCCATGTTGCAAAATTTTTGAGATTTGGAACATCTGATAAAACTCAATTTTTGTGTTTGGTGTGGCAAATGTGCCAAATATTTGGCATTTGGCACATTTGCCACATCTGATAAGGATGCTCTAAGAGCATTTCCAACCGGTTTTGCCATCCTATTCTACTTTACCATCTCAAAAAGTTATTTTATCAATTATATCATACCATTTTACAACACACTCAACATCCCAAAATTCTATTTTTCCCCATTTTATTTAAATATTCTTTTTTTGCTATATCTCTTTTTCTATTCCTTTTCCTCTCTTTCTCCTTCAACCTTTATCATTCTAGCACCAGTTTCAACACAGAGCCACACACACACACACACAGACCCATGATACACTAATCCACCTATCCAAACCCATCACCACACACACAGAGCCACAAACACACACAAACACAAGTAATCACTCTTTTGAAGCAAACTATTTCATTCTTGAAAAACCATGACAAAAAAGACTAAGAATCAAGATTCATAAGTTTCATTTTCTCTCTGTTCTTCCTCAACTTTCTAGAAAACCAAACAGTTCACAAACAACAACAAAACCCAGAACCTTCTCTTATTTTCTTTCATCTCCACACCAAACAAAAACAAAATACAATTGAAGAGTTTCAAACCCAAAAAAAAAAGACTAATCAAACATGCAAAAGAAACCCACCACCGATGCCTCGTCAGAATCATGATTGGAGCCATCGCAGCTTCGATTCAAACCCATCGAAGCCCTCACGCCAATCCAAACCCAGCCCACCGACCCACCGTCATGAAAACCCACAATCTCTATCGTTGTCAAAACCCACACCTCCAAAGAAACCACCACCGATGCCTCGTCAGAATCACTATCGGAGCCATCGGAGCTTTGATTCAAACCCATCGGAGCCTTCACGCCGACCCATCCGATTCCACCATTGAGGAAGCCACGGGGTCTTGGGTTTGAAGAGAGTAGAGAGCAGATGAGAAAGAGAGAAGGAAGAGAGAGAAAAGAAGAGAAATAATGAGAGAGGAGAGAGAAATTCCCAAGTTAAAAAGGGGAGAGAGAGTATTAAATTTTTTTTTATCCAATTCAGCTATAGTACCATCTTACATTTAAAATGGTACTGTAGCACTATCTCAAATTTTTTTTTTCCTTTCCCAAGTTTAGCCTTCCTGTTGCTGAGCATTTTTTGGACCTGTAAGAGAGATGATATATACACCTGAAACATGATACATTGTCTCAGAATATAGAACCAATAAAACTAATTTTTAAAGTTTTACTTGTCACTTCAGTAATATTTTCAGTCATTTTATTAATTTATACCATTTTTTTATTTAGTGAATCTCATAGTAAATCATTCTTAACAAGTACCTTATCGTGTCTGTTAACATTTCCCATAATAATAAATATATATGAGTGGAGAAATCTTTCTCTCACAAATTTTTGTGTTATAATTTTGTCACATTAATGTGAAATTAATAAACAATTACTCACATTATGCTACATAAAAAAAATGACAAAGTTGTGGTTAGAATTATTCCATATGAATTGTTTTGAAAAATGTTTTTTTTTTTTATCTTTTTTTTTTTTGTTTTTTTTTCCAAGTAATCTATAATATTTATTTTACTTAAAAAATACATTTTTAACTTTTGCCCAATAAGAATACTCTTATCATGCCTCGTTAAATAAATAATATTAATAAATTTCCATCTACATTTTACTAAAAAAACCTATAGCGTATAATAACATTAGCATTGGGGGTGTAAAACCTTCCAAATTGTTATTTTAGTTGGACTATGCCCAAAACCAAAAACATTCGGGTCAGTATATCTATCTTTTTTTACTTAACGACCCCGTCCAAACTGTGTAGATATTGTCCGCTTTGGGTCCCAGACCCCTCACGGTTTTGTTCTTCCCCAGGTTGCGCTAGGGAAAAGGCCTCTACACATTAAAGGGAAGTCATTCCTTATAAACACATTTTCATGTGCTTCCCTAGGCGATGTAGGATTCCATGGAATGCAAGACCCCCCTTTTTGGGTCACTACAATCCACCCCCCTTACAAGCACACGCGTCCTCGCGTGTGGGACCCACACTTCCGGCTAGGGCATGGCTCTGATACCAACTGTAACGACCCCGCCACAACTGTGTAGATATTGTCCGCTTTGGGTCCTAGTAAATGGGTATCAATAGCAATAACTGTAGCTGGTTGATAAAGTGTAAATATAATTTTTATTCTTTCACAGTAATTTTCTCTCTCTCTTCCTTTAATTAAAAAAAAAAATCACTCTCCTTTCTTTTCTCTGTCTCTCACCCAACACCTTTCCCCTCTCTCTCCTTTCTCATTATTCTTCTCTCTCTCCCATCTCAGCTCAGTCTCTCTTGGTGGCATTGGCGACGGTAGAGGATTGAAGACTAAAGGTGACAATAGTTTTGGCTTGAAGATGGGTTGTTTTTGGGTTTTGCTTGTCGTTTTTGATGGGTTGTTTCGGTGGTTTTGTGGTGGTCATGGGTTTGCCACTATGGGTCATGGGTTGTTTTTGGTTGTCGGTCTTGAGTTGGTTTCAAAGTTTTGGTGGTGCTATTTCGGTGGTTGCATTGGGTTTGAATCGGTGGCTGAGGCTTGGGTTTTAATCATTGCGATTTGTGATTTGGATGGCTGGTTCGGTGGTTCAATGGTGGTGGTGATTTGATGGTGGTTGGTTATGGTGGAGAGAGAGACAAAGAGGAAGAGATGGAAGAGTGAGAGAAGAGTAGTTTATATTATTTTATTGGGTTGTATGTAAGAATAAAAAATGAGATGTTGAGTATATTGTTAAATAAGTTGGTAAAATAGATAAAATAAGTTTTTAGAGTGTAAAATATGTATTTTTTTTTAGAAATTCGGATGTGAATGGTCTAAATGTGTAACTGTATAAGCCTTAATTTTGCAATCAAAAATGGAAAATCACACCCAAAAAAAAAAAAATTATTAACAAAGGGTTATCACAGTAAAGGAGTTTAATTATTATTATTACTATTTTTTTTTAATCTCTACGTTAATGAAATTTTTTGCTAGAGGCAAGAAAGAGTATACAGAATATGTATGTGTTTGCCCTCTTGCTTTACCCCCAAAAAAAAAAAAAAAAAAAACTCCTCTTAAGGTTGGCCACGTGTAAGGCATTTAGTTTATTTTTCCGTTCAATTAAGTAATTAGGGGGAAAAAAAAAACTTTACCAAAAAAACAAGTCTTCAATAACACTCATAAAGTAATTTTCATTCATTTTGAATTAAGGGTCATCAAATAACCCATGACTCACGGCCTGACCTAGAAACTCGGCAGCCCATCGGGTTAATGGGCGGCCCAGCCTGTTATTATTGAGGCCCATAGGTAGCCACTAGCTCAGTCCGTTGGCCCAACCCATTGCCCAGTCCAATAACTTAGAATTTATAACAAAAATATATAGAAGATGTATGAAGGATTGATCTTGAGATATTGTAGAGGAATTTTTTAAGAGAACTCTCCCAACCACTAAGATACTTAAAGTAATTGTGCTAAACTTAGTTTATTAAATATATATTTTTTAGTAGTCTAGCAAATTTGAATTAACCATTTGATATTTTTTTATTAAAGATAAAAAATCAAAAACTATTTGAAGCCTTAATAAAAATAAATAAATAATTTTCCATCAACAAAACAAAAAATTAAATTGTTTTGACTGTAAAAAAAAAAAAAATTGTAATTAAGTATTAAATTCTTTGATTCTTTCCTTTAAAAAAAATAGATTGATTATTCCCTTATAAAAATTGATTCTTTATTTATAAAAATATACAATAATATGTTAACACAATCTCATTGGTAGCCCATTAGGCCCAACCTAGTAGCCTAGCTCGTTAGAGACAAAATGGGCATTGCCCATGGGCAGGGTCGTGGGCTGGGGTTTTCTCTTTCGGCCCAGCCTGACCCAACCCTTTAACTAGTTAATAGCTCATTATGCCCAGCCTATTATACCCCTGGGCCAAGTAAAAATGGGTCGGGCCAGCCCGACCCGGCCCATTGACGACTCTTATTTTGAATGAAAGACGGGTCCTCCAATATTGTGTAATACACAGGACAATATATTAACTAACAATTCATATATACAATATTGTTCAATGTTTTAATTAAACCAATTTTTCTTTAACCATTTAACATTGAAGGCTATTTGGTCACAATTCAACATTTTAAGGAGCGTACAAGAATATTCATCATATATAGTGGCGAAGTCAGGATTTGAGTTAAGAGGGGGGGAATTTGTATATGATATATGCACTTTCACAAAAGAAAAGAAAAGAAAAAGTCAAATATTATAATAGCTAAGTACAGAGGAGTTTTATCAGGGTTTATAATGGATTGTGGCTTTTCAAGCGGTGCACTTTGCTTTCCTTGTTGGTATGCAAGACTGCATTTTAATTTGAAGGGAATGATCAGGGTCTTTTTGCTAAAATGCAGTAGGGAAACATTAAAACTTATGTGTAAGGCATGCTAGTGGAGGGCTTGTAGTTACTTATTTTTTCACTTAGAAGGTAGAGTTATGCTCTGTTTCAAGACTAAAGGAACATAGTGAAGTTTTAGTTGGCTAAATTATCATTAAGTGTGATTGATTAGAGCTTTTGGTTAGATGAAATTCCTCACAGGATAAGGAAGATCTTTGATCTAGATTGCTATTTCTATCAAAAGAAAAAATAAGTTGGGCTTTTTACTAAACATTAGCTATGAAACTAAGGGTTTTTTTTGGCAGGCAAGGGGGGCAGCTGCCCCCCTCGACCCCCCTGCCTCCACCCCTAAGTAGATATATATGTGCCAATGATTTTATTTTATTTCCGCATCTTCTAATTACCCATAAGAGTGATCCCAAGATATTCAATAGGAATTTTGAACCTAATCTCATGAATCTTTCTAAACCCCCCCCCCCCCCCCCAAAAAAAAAAAAAACGTCATGGATCTATAATCATTTTAGTTTTCGGAAATCAGAGGAAGCATACACTGTAATTAAGCCAAAATTACTTCAAATCAAATGCATCAATGATAGTCAATCGAAGATTTGCTTATCTTATTTAATTTTATAGAAAAGTTTCACCATTTTCAACACAACAAAGGGAAATGGACATTAATTCTCATGCAAAACTGCACTTAGAATTTCATTCCAAGTATCAGGAACACGAGCAAGACACCAATGGCTACAGTCCACAGAGATGCACTGCCTCCATAACCACAGGATAATCATCTTTCCTTAGTTGTGTAAGCAACATAATGTCAAGCAAATCGACAGGCTTCGCAGCAATACGCAGTACGTTTTTTTACCACGGCTTCTCCTGGAGTACTAGTACTGCTACTGGGACCTGGAAATGTTGCTCCAAACACTTGTGTCTGTCCTTGGCAATTTTTTGCATTCAGGTCCAATTCTTTGTCACTGAGGATAGGAAATTAAAATAGAAAATGAGTATTACATTAATTGATTATTGAAAATCCGTAATGATAGAGATACATTATTTTTCATACCTTAATGAAGTGACAAGTTATTACATTCGCTTGCCTAATTTCTAAATAATTTTATATTAAAGTATCATAATTTTATTTTATTTTTTCTTTCCCATCATGGACATATGCATCTCAAGGATTCTGATCCGGGTAGGGTAGGATTTACAACTCAAACTAAGAGGTTTGATGATTTATACAATTCGTGTATGTATATAATTGAAGTCTTTGCCTTTGTGTTAACTTTTTCTAATGTTTAATAAACACATAATAAGCTCTTGAACATTTTAACACTATTATATATATATATATATATATATTCTAATTGATTTTAAATTTATTATGAAAATATTTACACCGCACCATGTTTTCATTAAATAGTAGAATATGTAGTTTCATATAAAATTAGTATGTAAATAACTATTATTAATTACCATAATTATTAAATTATATATTTTAAAAAATATAAAAAAATAATATTTTGTCAATTTTTCCGTACATTACATGACTCATTGGTTACATTTTTATTTATAAATGTGGTATCTAATATTTTCAAATGAAAAGAACTTACTAATAATGAACAGCAGAAACTCCTTGGTAGAAAACTTGTGTGTTCAAAGGATTAATGTTGGCGTAGATCCATTTAGCCCAAGTACTTAACCCTATCTTGTAAGCTTGCGTTCGATTCATCTCTTTGAAAATTTTTTGGCCAACTTGGAAGTAATCCCATCTGAAATATGTGAGATTAACAAATTAGCTCAGGTCTTATTTATTAGTGATCCATATAAGTTGCACATTTTCTATGTTAATCTAAGAATTCATACGTTTGAGCGCGCCCAGTGTGAGTCCACCAGTGATTGGTGTTGAAGTTCAGCACGTCTGCTATTTTCCATAGGTTGCCAGTACTGAGGGAATCAAGCTTTAAAACTCTACCTATTTTTGTATCAACCAGGTCGACTAGGAATTCATTTCTCAAGAACATAACTGATACTCCATATTCCTATAAAACAAAGCAATGCCCAGGGGAGAGAATATATCATATTAAAATAAATGTGATAAAAAAAATATTAAAAAATACATGAGACTAAAAATTAACAAATCCATAAACTCAAATGGTGCTACCACATCAATGCATCAAGCCATCAACCACTTCTAGGAGTGTTATAAACTCGTTCTCGACCATTAGTACCTTAAGATCCTTGATGTCACCCTTGACATTTTCTACTCTCTCTCTCTCTCTCTCTCTCTCTCACAGATTAAGTTTGAAAATAAAATGAATTTTTTGATCAATTTTATTAATTATTTTGTTTTCTAACTACACGTAAATTAAACTTTGGGATTGACATATATATATCTTTTCAAAAAAAATCCAATTGATTCATTAATATTAGTTATAGAATAATTTTTTTTTTAAATGGAATTTAATTTTGAGTATGCATTTGGTAACCCAACCCTCTAGCCACACTCTGACCAGATTTGAACTGACTACTCTGGCAGTTAGCAGTGGGTCCTCACCCTTAGAATCTGACTTTGGCAGGTCAGTTGATAGGTTTACTCCTCCAAAACTTGAGCGGACCGTAAAAACTAATAAATCTGGCGAATTTTAAGCGTTTTTCAGTGAGAGATTAGCGTAGATCCAACATAACCGACGATATTTCCATCGAATCTGGTGAGATCTTCACCAAATCTGGTGGTAATCTCATCAAATCTGGCAAGATCTCGCCTAACCTGGACTAATTTTTTCATTGCTTTGCCGTTGCCAGTTTCGACCGAATCGAACAACACCCGACATGTGATTATTTGGGTGTTGTTTTGGTGAGTAGAACTTAATGCTAAGTAATATTGATAAAGCATTGATATAATTATGTCTTTGTTTTGTTTTTGTGTTTAGGTCTGCATGAACTATGATTTTTATCCCTTTTTATTAGGCAACACTAAATGTTTTTCTAAATTAAAAGTAACTTGGATATATCATTAGCTAAATAATATGACTTTTATTTGATTCATAAAACATGAAAAATCTAACTACAATATTTGAATCTTTGATTTTGTACATTGAAACAGATATTGCAGAGTATTTAGTGCATAATAAGTTATAAATGATTTTATGATTTAAAAGAATGTCAAATTCTTTTTAATTGATTATAAAAATTGAAATGTATTAAGAAATAATGATTTTGTGTTTTTCCTTTTCTTTCTTTTTTGTTTCTTAATATAAATTTTGTGTTAGCATTGAATAGATGTTAGTTTTACTTTTTTATGTATTAATTTAATTTTGAATTTTTAGTGTATTTCTCATTCTTGACTAATGAAATCTTGAGTCTGTCTCTACTGGATTTAGTATTCTTTAATTTGTTTTACCAAATTGGAGCATATTAAAAAGAAATACCATTTAGAAAATTTTGCAAAAGCTTACCATGCAGAAAGGATATTGTGTAATCTCGAGTCTGTCTCAGCTGGATTTAGTGTTCTTTAATTTTGTTTTACCAAATTGGAGCATATTGAAAATAAAATACCATTTAGAAAAATTTTGCAAAAGCCTACCAGAAAGGACGCTGTGTAGAGTTGACTCTCGGTGTCGTAGGTGTAATTAGAGTTTGGTGCTGCAGTATAAAGCTTGCACGTCAAAGACTGCCACATATTGTAACTTAAGGAGTCCCCCACAAACATGATCTTTTTGCCTCTTTGCCTCATCAAGAATTCACGAGCATCAAAACTATACCACAATAACGTGAAAACAATGTTTAGATAGTCCATGTGTGCACTTGCCAAGCTCTAACAGTAAGTATAGAGTATAACATTTTTACTGTAAACGTACAAATAGCACAGGTTGATTACGTAAACTGAGCAAAATAGAAGAATATCTATACAATCGTTTACCTTGGGATGAGACAACTATTGGGCTTCCATATGTATTTCAGATATTCCATATCTGCAGGTCTACCATTCTTCTGGCAATAATTAAAATCTTTTTTTGTGAATGGACAACGAGCTGCATCATAGAGCGGGTAATGATTATCAACAACCCAACTCCCTTGAAAATAATTGCAGCTAGAACATATTTTTTTTCCATGCTGGCCTATGTTTCCTAAATGATCACTATGCACTTTGTAGGACATGGTTACCACTAGGAAGATGAGAGCAATAATCTGAAAAGAACCAAACCCCAAAGTCATTTGAGAATGTTGGAATTGTGAATAGATCAGTAGATCAATACCATATTTATAGGGATTGTGAGGGAGGGACTTCCCCAAGGGGGGGGGGGTTGTTCCTTTTTACTTTAAGCCAATTAGTCAAGGACTTAAATTTCATTTACAAATCACATCTCAAAAAAGAGAAAAAATATTCATAAAATGTGATATGGTGTGTTTGATTAGTTGAGTACTATGAATAATGATATGCATTTTGGCCAAGGTGGTCAATTCAATCAATGCGGTCAAAAGCATCAAGGTTGCGCTTGGATACTTAAATTTGGATTCAGATTTAGATTTTAAATCAATAATCTTGATTTAAAATTCTATGGAATTAGATGTTACTGTATTTCAAATCCACTGATTTCAAAGTTTAAAATCCTTGAAAAATTTGGTCAAATCCAAATCCACATGTTGAAAATCATGCTAGCCAAATGCACCATTGGATATTGCCCAAATTTTAATTAAATTGAGCCATTAAAATCTTGCAAGTTGTGGCTTAAGGAAGTTACCATAGCGGACAATATTCGTATCTGATACATATCAAGATTTGTTTTTGGGGGTTTTTTGTCTTTTTGATTTGGTCAAAAATATTTTTCTTGTGAGCATAGTTTGTAACGTACAAGATAGAATATGTACGGTATAAATAAACAACTTTGTAAAAATAAAGCATAAAAAACGGAAATGAAAAATAACATAAATAGACGTACGTACAGCGGTACATACGACGGTACAGATATATTACGAATTTGAACAAAATATTAGTGACTGAAAACGATTAAATATGTTAAATTATTACTTTTATTAAATTTAAATTTAGTAGCATACTTATATTATCTTAATATAATTTCATAAGAGAATTTATTAAATTTAGCATATATTCATCAAATTTTAGTTGTGTTTTTAAGAAAAATAAATAACAATAGTGAATGAAAGAAATAATATTTAATATATTATTTCATGCACTTAATTACTTTAAAAAAATAATATTTATTGTCTTGTGTTATTATAATTTCAAATTGGTTTATTTTTGTTTAGTTTAAAAAAATATCTTAATAGATGAAAATAAAATTGCAAGATTATAATAAAAACATGAAAATGATATCTAAATAATAAAACATGAATCTAAAAATATTAATTTTGATAATTTATTTGTTATATATAATGACACGTCTTAACAAAATAAATAATTATATCCTCAATAAAAGTATTGAAATTCAATTAAGTTAAAGTATTTTTGTACAAGTATAATACAACAAACGTTGAGCATGTGTTTAATTATTAAAAAAACGTTAAAAAACAAATTTATGGTAATATTTAAAAAAAATACGTACATATGTGTAATGTACGGTGTACTACACATACTTTACTAACTATGCCTGTGAGTGTAGACTAGGGAGTTGAGATTAGATTCCATTGCATCCACTCAACATATATATACAGTAATTTTTTTATAAGAATATATACAATAAACTTCTAAAAAAAGAAGAAGAATATAGGAGTATACAATAAATACAGGGACATAACAAAAATTCAAAACAATTTTACAATATTTCTAAATTAGCCTATCACCTTATACGTAAGCCCATCGTAATCTGCAAATCATATTATTTTAATGATCTATACATGAGATGGTAGGCTAAATTGAGAATGTTGTTAAATAATTTTTACTTTACAAACAGTTCTTGCTCAATGTGCAGTGGCGGTGCCAAGTTAAGGGCAGAGTGTCCCAGGACCAACCTGATTTGAAAAAAAAAATTTATTTGAATACCCTTTAAAAAAATTTTTGGGAACACCCTCAATTTTTTTTATGCTAATAAAATTAAATTTTGCTTCATTATTTGTTCTACTTTCAAGCAAAAAGAAAAACCCAATTTTTTTTTAAACTAAAATCTTAAAAAAAAAAAAAAAACATAATATAACATAACAAGCCCACCTCAGGGAAAAAAAAGCCCAACATCAATCCTAAACAAAACTAACCCAAACGGATTCTTAAAAAAAATTTAGTTAAATTTTTATTAACTAAATACGGCCCAACCAAAACGGATTCTCAAAAAAAATTTAGTTAAATTTTTATTAACTAAATACAGCCCAACCAAAACGGATTAAATTTTTATTAACTAAATACAGCCCAACCCAAACGGATTCTCAAAAAAAAAAAAAAAAAAAATAAAATAAAAACCAGCCAAAACCCAAGTTACCAATATGTGTCCGCCGATTGATCAAAATCATCAAATGGTAAAGCAAATTAGCAAAACTGAAATTAGAACTGAACTCCTAACCTAAGCGAAAAAAACGTCATCAACGACCAAGCTCCAAGCACATTGGCGCGATGGCGCCTCCACCTAGACTGCCTCAAACTTGAGCAACAGAGCACATCAGGCCTCAAACTCAAGCAACAGCGACGGCGAGATCAGAGATCGGATTAAAGATTGCTTGGCTTGCCTCATTGCCTCGACCCTCGTCCCTCGATTCCTCGCCTCGATATGTTGCCGTGACGCCGCCCCTCAGGCCTTAAGGTATTTCAACTCTTTACTTCTCTCTCTCTCTCTCTCTCTCTCTCTCTCTCTCTCTCTCCCTTCTTCTTCTTCTTCTTCTTTTTTCCTATCAGTCTATCTTATCTAAATCTTACATCTTTGGCTTGCTAATTGCTATGCTCTGGTCTAAGAGTGACTCAGTGAGAGCAGAGCTCTCTCTTTCTTTCTCTTTGAACTGAAATGAAATTCTCTTTATCTCTCTGTTTCTCTATGTCTAAATGTCTAATTGCCTTTACTTTATAACTTTATTTGACATTTTGACTTTATTCATTTATTGGTTTGTGAGTTTGTCGTTTTGTGTATTGTGAATGTTTTATATGTTTAATATTTTGTGGAATGTTGATTGGCTCTTGTGACTCTTGTCTGTTGAGTGGGCAATGGATGGGGGCCATGGGGTGGGATATTTGAATTGGGGAAGTGGATAGGTAGAGGTAGAAAAGGCTGAAGGCATGCAGATGCAGTATAAAAGACAAAAAATTAAATTATGTTAGGCACTATGTAGTGAGTTGAGCTGTAGATAATGCACATGGAGTGTGTGCTAATGCACAGTGGAGTGTGTGCTAGATTGCTAGTAGTCAGTAAAGAAAAATAATGAAGCAACTAAACAACAATAATTAATAATTTAATTAACCAATACATTATAAAAGACAAACAAATTAAATTATGTTAGATAGTGGGTTGAGCCATGGATAATGCACAGTGGGTTGTGTAATTTATATTTCTTAAAGAACACTCTGAAAAATTTTTTTAGAGCCGCCACTGTCAATATGTCACCAAGAAAAAGAGTCATTCATGCATGCTATTTGGACGTGTGCGCCGCAAACTGTGTGTGGACAGCTGGTACAGAGAAGGTATAAAAATGAGTCTAGAACCTAGTGACTACTCTGCAGCAAGAAATGGAGAAGAATAGACGTGGGGGACTGCATATTTCATATGGCTCCAATGGAATCGGCTGATCTTTGTTGATGTTCTGGACAATCCATACTTTGTGGCAAAATGAGCATTGAAGTTCTTTCATGATTGCCAGATAGCTCAGCTTCCCCAAATAGCCCTAGTGCTTCAGTCACCACACCAGACGAGCGAGGAACGACGTGGAAGCTACTGCCAAAAACTGTCTATCAGATTAACTGGGAAGTGAACAAGTGGTGCAGGGAAAAGACAGATTCAATGCTGGACTGGGATAATAATTTGAAACCGTATGGGGCAATTAGAACTGTAGAAGTAGCCATGGGCAAAGAGAGTGTATCTAATCTAAAAGACACAAACTTTGTGGTGACAAGGCGACAAGGGCTCTATGTTTTGAAATTTTTTACTTCAATACTCTAATACCCTCTATTAGAAGGTGAGTTCCACCTCATGACACAGTGATTTTTTTGTAATTGACATTATCAATTTGCATATCTTTCTTGGCAACCAAAGCTAAAATAACAATTAACATAAGACTGTTCAAGTAATTTCTTGGGTTTTGGGAAAATTTCTATTGACACTTCCAGCAAAGTTGGAAATTCTCAAACAGAGAGCTAGATAGAAAATGGCATGAGAAGTGGTAATTACAGAAATTAGTTGCTCAACTTACCAAATTACAAGATGGAAGAATTATAAAAATAGGCAAAAAAAGAAAAAAGAAAAAGAGATGCATAAAACAAAACAGGCAGCTAAAAAATTTCTACAGACTCAATTTAAACAATGAGACACATCATTTGGGTAGAAGCATAGCATAAAATATACATGCTCAAATTAATTACAGAACATAAGCAGTTAAATAATTTATAGTCGTAACTTCTTTACACAACTTTGGCACCAAATGAAGCACAAATGCATTCCATTCTTGAAGAAATGTTGTACCAGCGGCAGCAGTCTTTATTCTCCATTCATATATGTTTCCTTCCCCTCCTCTTTGCAAGTCAAATACAGGAAAGATTTATTCTTTTTTTCCCTCCCTAAATTTAAAATCACCTATGGAAAATCAGTTTGTTTTATCTTTGCTTACCATTTCGACTGTTTTGCCCTTATTCTTTGTCTTTCCTCCCTAAGGTACAACCAAGCACAGTGTGTGAAATTCATGAATATGACCATATAAAACCACTACCCCTTAAGGCCTTATCCATTATAGTGGGTTTTGGAGGCCTCAAATCACAACCTTCAGTTAAAATTTAGCATAGTTGAACATAAGAACATAACCTCCCTACAGTAAAAAAAGTAACTCAGCTTTAGTTGTAGTACTTAACCAATGAGTTTCATACAATTTAGTGGGTCTATTCACACAACATTATGAAAATTTTGGAAAAATTAGACAGTTGTGAATGCACTAGCTTGTCACATAGTTTCATTGATGTCTTACAGGACTTAATCACAATTAGCATTTTAATAGACACGTTGCTTGTACTTCTATGGTTTCATGGGCTATTAACATTCTGGTCTGCAATCTGGGATTGCCTTTAAAGTTTCACAACCTTTTGAAGCATCACTCCAGATTCTACTCCATGTTTCCAAGATATCTTCGTGTAGCAAGAGCAATAACTTGGTTCTCTCCCTTCAACTTACAAATGTCAAAAGGAGCAGGATACGGTACTCCTATTAAAATTGAACCAGCTAAATAGTAGCTTTTGTTAAGTCATTGGGACACATAACAAAACAAATGATGACGGGATCAAGTAATTCAAAGAAGGAAACTAATCATAGCATGAATAATTTATCAAGTTTTGCTCTTGAACTACAAGCTGCCATGGTAATTTATCAACTTATTCTCAACTTATTCCTGAGAGAAATAGAATCTAATATTTCCTTAATAATATCAATGAGCTCCCATAGTAGCTTCTAAAATAGCTGCATCCACAAGATATTATAGGGCAAGAGAAGACAAATTTTTCAAGAGCCACTAAATATAGAAGTCAAATATTTCTGTATTGTAATATAATTCTCATCTTATACATAGGGGCTACATTCAATCAAATCTGACTAGTTCACCAGACTACCACTAATGTTATAGACAAAGCACCATCAATTCATATTTTGAGTTTTGTCAAATTTAAGCTCGCCAAAGCTGTAGATCAGTTCAAAAGTTGTTCAAAATATTGAGGCTGTTAATTTAACAAAATAACATATTAGGAAAAAAAAAAACCAGAATTCACCTACCTCGCCTGATATGTATAAGTCTGTGTTGAGACCAAACTGTAACCAGATGCTGCACTATCGGCCAGAGAGTCCTTCTTTGGTTTGGATTTTTCTCAAACTTGTAGCCAAACTTTGTTGCTTTTAACTCGTTCAGCAGTCACTTTCTCAAGCTTGCATATCCGTGCTTCAATTTCCAACCCTGGCATCTCAAATGCACAAGATCTACTCCTTTCACCTTCATTAACATTGATGCCTTCCATAGAGAGTGCTTCACACTCTTCCTTCCTCTCGGTTGCATCTTCCATAGATCCTTCTGCATTCACTATCACAACTTCACCATGCATAATTTTCCCAGCAGCTTCCATTAGAGACTCAATCATTCTATCTTTTCCATTATCTGTAGTTAATGATGATAAGACATGAGATTTAGCATCTGATAGAGGTTTTCCATCGCCCGAAATTCTGTTCACAACTCCATTATTAATGTTACAAGATCTCAATAGCTCCTTCACTGTTAATTTATCTTCCTCATCAGAGTCCTCTATATTAACTCTAATACATTTGGGAGGGAAACCAGGAGGAACAGAGGGCTTGTTGCCACTCATACTCCTTTTTGAACTCTTTGATGATTGTCTTGAACTATTTGAATCTCTTTGACAATCTGCAACACCCTTTGCTACATCTTTCTTCCACAATTTTCTAACAGGGCCATTATCAGAAGTAGAAGATGAAAGACATTCAAAATGACTGAACGAATTCCCAGCTTCACAATGCTGTTTTCCCTGGCTATTCGTAAACTTCTTATGCTTGTCAGTAAATTTCATCCTTTCTGCAATGGTTAGCCCATCTTCATCATTACAATTCTCCACTCCCACCCAATTAAACTTGGGAGGAAAACCAGGAGTAATGTGAAGATCCGATAGAGGTTTTCCATTACCCGAAATTCCATTCCCAACTCCACTATTAATGTCACAATATCTCAATAGTTCCTTCACAGTTAATTTATCTTCCTCATCAGAGTCTTCTATATGAACCCTATTACATTTAGGAGGGAAACCAGGAAGAACAGAGGCATCGTTGCCACTCATATGCCCTTTTGAATTCTTTGATGATTGTTTTGAACAATTTGAATCTCTCTGACAATCTGCAACACCCTTTGCTACATCTTTCTTCCACAATTTTCTAAAAGGCCCATAATCAGAAGTAGAAGATGAAAGACATTTACAATGACTGAATGAATTCCCAGCTTCACCATGCTGTTTTCCCTGGCTATTCGCAAATTTTTTGCACTTGTCAGTAAATTTCATCCTTTCTGCAATGGTTAGCCCATCTTCATCATTACAATTCTCCACTCCCACCCAATTAAACTTGGGAGAAAAACCAGGAGTAATGTGAAGATCCGATAGAGGTTTTCCATTACCCGAAATTCCATTCCCAACTCCACTATTAATGTCACAAGATCTCAATAGTTCCTTCACAGTTAATTTATCTTCCTCATCAGAGTCTTCTATATGAACCCTATTACATTTAGGAGGGAAACCAGGAGGAACAGAGGCATCGTTGCCACTCATATGCCCTTTTGAATTCTTTGATGATTGTTTTGAACAATTTGAATCTCTCTGACAATCTGCAACACCCTTTGCTACATCTTTCTTCCACAATTTTCTAAAAGGCCCATAATCAGAAGTAGAAGATGAAAGACATTTACAATGACTGAATGAATTCCCAGCTTCACCATGCTGTTTTCCCTGGCTATTCGCAATTTTTTTGCACTTGCCAGTAAATTTCATCCTTTCTGCAATGGTTAGCCCATCTTCATCATTACAATTCTCCACACCCACCCTATTAAACTTGGGAGAAAAACCAGGAGTAACATGAAGATCGTTAAATTTCCTCTTTCCTTTCAAATTCTTAGGTTGTTTATTTGAACTCTTTGAAGGTCTTTTTAAACCCCTTGGTTCTCTTTGTTGTTGCACAGCTCCATTACTTGCATCATGCTGACCAAGAATTGATTGCTTCCACCACTCCAAGTACCTGACAGTAACATCTGCCTCAAAAAGCCGGGGTGGAACATATAATTTCATATTACATGCCGGCTTACTATAATGATTCCAAGCAATCTCTGGAGTCTCATCTAATTGAGGAACACAAACCGGAAGGTCTTGATCCATTCCAAATTGCATTGCCACTCTATGTGGAAGGTACTGTTCTATACAACCAAGCCCAACTAGCTCAGCCACCCTTAAGCATCTAGCAAATGACTGCAATTCCTCATCCAAACCAGGACCAACTGATATGTACTTTTCCTTTTCTGCATAAAACTTAGGAAATTTGCAGTCATTAACAATCAAGGTATAAGGACGCCATTGGAAACTCTCTCCAGCCGAGTCTAAAGCCAACCTCACATTCTCAACTTCGTGGCTAATTACTTTGTTCCATCTAGCTATTCTCGGCTCACCATAATTGATAACATTTGGGTTTGGCCGCAACTCTAAAAATCTCTCCCAAGCCCAAATCTGAACTAAATGAAACGGTGAAAAAATGGTAAGTTGTAAAACACCATCGTCATCATCCTTACAAGGCACTAATTTAGATGAAGCAATCATTTTTTCTTTGAACAAACTCAAGTCTCTATAAATGCTGGCAAGAACTGCGGGCGCAAGTGCAATTCTTGTCCCTCTAGCTAGTTGAATTGCAATAGGAAAAAGACGCTTGCTAATTGAGTCCCTAGTGGTTATGAATACGTACCTTGACAACCAACAGGCGAGAAATGCTTCGTGCTCGACTTCACTCCCACTATCCATGAATTTCTTCATCCATAAGGCTTTGTCAGCCTTCTTTCTTATAGTTCTTGCAATCTCTCTCCTTGCTTCTTCCAGTCTCTCTTCTGTCTCCTTCAGTTCTTTACAGTCAACAGAGCATAAAACAGAGTCGCCAAAAACAGAATAACCTCCCAAAACCATTGTATCTTCCAATGTGATTGTTATTTCACCCCAGGGAAATATGAATGTATTGGTCTCAGAACACCATTTCTCTGCAACCCCAAATACTAAATCATTGTCTCTGACTATTTCGTACGTGGAATTCAAGACTGCTTCGTATATGCCAGCTTTCTTCCATGTAGTTTCGTGCAAAGTAGCCATCTTTTCCACCCATGTTTTCCAATTATCTCGCGGGTATCGCCATCCCCAGAATGAGACTCTCAGAGGTAGTTTTTTGTGCGGCTCAATATATGGTGGAATGGAAGAGGGAGGGAATGGTGGGAGGTTAAAGACTGGATCTTTGATAGTGGGTGTGAGAAAATGGGCAATTCTGAGAGTTGGGTTTCCACCCGTTGATGAAACCATAAGCTCTTCTCTGATTTCAACAATGGTGTCTGATGGGCCGTCCATCTTTGTAGAACAAGAAAGAGAGAGCTGAGAAGGGACTGTAGGGGAAGGTAGCAACTCCTAGTTATTTTCTTTGCACACAAAAAGAGAGAGGAAGTGAAAGGGCTGTGTAATGTGTTCAGTGTTCACTGCTCACCGGTGCAGCAAAGAAAAAGTGTGATCATATCATATAGTCTCTCAGTTGGGCTTTTCGCTTACCAATAAAAGAAAGGGGGGAAAAAAGTGTTTTTATATACATAAGGCCGTATAGTAATAAATGTGATATTGATTCGATATTAATTAATGCATGAGTAAAACAAAATCCGCCCCACTTAGCCAAGATCTTTATAGATGTGTTTTTGTTAGAGATAAAGTCTTCTTGGTCCTCTTATCAAAAAGAAAAAGTCTTCTTGGTCCCTGTAAAGTTAAATGGGTGATGTATTTCCAAAATTCACTCCATTTGAAATTTCATCATTGTAGTTCAAGAATGAACCTAAACTGAAAAAATTCACTCCATTTGAACTATCAAGATAACTCATTGGATCATTATGATCAACAAATCTGCCAAATGTTTAGGTGTATGATAGGTACATGACCAAATGATTTTCCATACAATACCTATAACACTTATTTTCATAGTCTTTTGATGGTTTATTCTGTTAATCCTTATCATTTTCTTGTCTTATTTCATTTTGATTTTTTGATGTTAAGGTGTCTTGTGCCCTTTTGAAGAATTATGAGTAAGACTCTGTCTATATTGATTGTTCCTACCACATCCATATCCATATCTACATCCACATTCACGACCATTATTTCCTCCATGATTATCAAATGGGTTTTCATTTGCTTCAGGGAATGGGGTAGAACCGTTCAAGTGAGATTGCTGGTTTTTCAATGAAAGTTCATTATTTTGTTCCACCACTATAAGAAAATATATTAGTTCAGGATACTTTATGAATTTATACTCTTGATATTGCTGCTATAGCTTATAGGAGCACATTCGAGGCATGAAATATGGTATATGTTTTCTCCAATGTACAAGACATGAAACATATTATATGTTTTTTCCAACATGTCTTTAGTGATCTTTTTCCCACATAATTTTAATTGTAAGCTGATTTTAAAAAGTGCAGAATTGTACTCATCCACACTTTTAAATCTTGCAACTTTAGGTGGAACCAATCATAATGAGTTTTTGGGAGGATTACGATCTTCTGATTCTCATATTTCTCCTTTAAATTTTTCCATAAGTGGATAGGGTCTTTTTAATGTAAGGTACTTAGTTTTTAATTCTTCATGGAAATGATGGCGAATAAAAATCATTGCTTTTGCGTGATCTTGCTAGAATGCTTGGTTGCCATCCTTAAGTGTATTTCCAAGATTCATTACTTCCAAATGAATCTCAGCATCAAGGATTTGTGATAAGTAATTCTTGCCTAAGATTTCAAGGGCAACAAATTTAAGTTTTGTAAGGTTCAACATGTATATCAATGTGATGACAAATAAATAGGATAATAAAATTACTAATTATTGGGAAGAAAACTTACTGTGAGTTAAGAGCACTACAAAAATAACCTTTAATGTTTGAAGAACAAAATAATTGGTTTAGCAATTATTTTTAAAAAAAATTTATGAGAAAAGAAAAAAAGAACTAACTTTTTTTTTTCTGCTTTTTATATTTTCAACAAAAATGGTATTAAAACTTTCCTAAGGATACCAGTTAAGTGGACTCTAAATTTAATTTCTAAACTATTTTTATGTTATTAGTGACACGTCATTAAGAAGGATTAAATATATGTAGTAAAATTTATATCAGGATCCTTGCATCACTCAAAAATAAACAAAATAAATAAAAGTAACTAAAAACCAAGTCATATGGTTTTCATGTCTCATAAAAATGAAAAGAAAATCGCATTTCCAATTAGCTTAACTGGTAAAATCTTGGATAGTAGAATAAGAATTTGGAGTTCAATTCTCACTACATCAAAAACTGATTAGTGTCGTGGTTTGATGATAAAAATCTATCATCAGAAGTGGATGTCATAAGTTGAAACTCTTAAAAAGAAAAAAAAAAAAAAAAAAAGACTATTCGCTTAGTTCTTCCTAAAGAACCATGTCATATAAAAGCTTTGCTTTTGCATTTCCAATAAGAAAAATCACATTAGAAAAAAAGGTTTAATGGCATATCTAGTCCTCAACTTTTGCACCATATTTCAAAATGATACCTTATTATTTAAATGTTTCAATTTAGTCATTTGTATTACTAATAACAGGATTTTCTGTTTATGTTTCATTTTTTTGCATATTAAAATATCCTCACACAAATTCTTAAACTCTATAAAATACCCCTATCTTTTAGTTAAATAATTTTAAATTAAAAAATGCAAAATGGTTAAAAGAGTAATTTACTGTTTCTAAGTTTTAAGTTTTTTCATTTCTCTTCTTTATTTGAATTACCACTTTTTATTTTAAATTCAAAATTTCAAACTTTAAACCCACGAACAAATAACTTTAAAAAAAAAAAAAATCACATAGAGAAAGATTATAAAATTAGGATACTATCTTTATCTCACTTTTAAACATTAGTACTTTAATGACTGTTTCAAAAATATCTACCCTTAATGGGTGGATGGAAATTGAGATAATTTTGTTGGCGCAAAGTCCTTGTGTCAATTTACATTTAAATATATATATATATATATATATATATATATATTGTAGGGACACAATTTGCGGTCCAAGCCCAAAGAATAATTAGGTGATAGCCCAATGAGCTCAATACAATAAATTTATAGAGAATGAATTAAAGAACTAGGTCTTAATGAAGTTAATAACGACTAGTATAGATTTAGAAGATGATCAAGCAAGAACAAGACATACAAGACTGGATCAATTCACTGTTCGAGGAGATCTTTCTGAGTATAAGTCAATATGAAAGTTTACAAATATAATTTGGAGTGCTACAGTATTACTTCCCGTGTTTTTCCTCCCCCCTGTCTCATGGGAGGTCTTTTCTTATATATAGTTCCTTTCCAACCATCTTAACCCTACACTTATTAATCATCTAATCTCTCACTTGAGTGTATATTCCATCAGACACATTCTCTGACTTTCTGTGAGTTGTGATATTTGAGATTGCAGTGTTCATGGATCTTCTCCACATAAATGCGGCTAGAAAGTAGCTGTAGTGCATTTAATGCAGTAGTAGCAGCTTTTCCTTTAGATATTTCTGAGTTCTAATCATTCCAATACATGCATAAAGCTTATCCTTATTGTGTAAACCTCCTGATAGGTCGCCTAGGTTGCTGGACTATAGATTCGAACTGTATTTGTCATGTCCGAGGAGGAATTACTCCTCGGACCGTTCTCCATCCGTTCCTTCTTTGTGAGACTTTAAACTTGAGATCTCTCTCAATCACTTACCCTTCCTCGGACACGCCCACGTTCCAAGATAAAGTCCAAGACCCAATATACAAATTTGGACCTTTATCCCTACATATATATATATATATATATATATATATATATATATATATATAATATTTACTATTTATTGTTCATGTACTCCTGTTAAGCTACACCATTAGCTATGTTATCTTATCCTTCTTCTTTTTTCCCTCTATTTTTTTTTTTTTTTTTTTTGAAAATATGAAATATTCAATAGATAGTAAAAGTCTCACATCATGATAATGAAAACAAATGGCTTTACATATTCATTTTAAATAGTTTTAACTTTACATATACTTCACCGTTGGTCCATTACACATTAATTTACTTTAATCCAAATGATTAAATGATTATAACTGAAAATTAATAATAATAAAAACTTGAAAAAATAGTAAAAACTATTCGGTTAGTTAAAGTGCTTTCCTATTTATTTTTTTCTTCTAATATTTTTGAACAATAAAAAATATATGAATTATTTGAATATTCAATAGATAGTAAAAATCCCACATCATGATAATGGAAATGACTTTACATATACTTTACTCTTAAATGTTCATTTACTTTAATTCAAATTTTTATAATTGAAAATTTTTTTTTTAAATAGTGACCTTGGCTTAATATAGTTAGTAGTAGTAGAATTGTTGTCTTAGGTTAACAGCTAAGTAAATTTTATGAAGTGCCATATTGTCCAAATTAGATAAAAAGATTTTAACCAATTATAACAATTCTCCAAATCTTTCTTTTTTTGATAGGAAATCTTTTTTTTTTTTTTTTATTTTAAAAAAAGTCGTTTTTCTATCCATTATAAGAAATCTTACGATAAGTGCATAAGTAAAAAAGCACCATTTCGTTTCAGTTTTTTTTTTTTTTGGTCATCTTATTAGGAAACAAATAGAGCTCATCGAGTGTATTCTTTGCAGCCAAATTGACCATTTTTTTTTTCTCAAAAGCCTGTGAGAACCACATCTCAAGCCTGCGCTGGGGGAAGGGGTAGTTTGAGTCCTCGACAATGCTTTATCCTTAGTTTAGGGTTTCATACAATAGTCACCACTTAATTTAGTTAAAGAAGGAAATTAATTAAGAAAACCTCAAAATGTATCTTTATTGATTGAATATTTGAAATTTCATCATTGTAGTTCAAGAATGAACCTAAACTGAGAAGTCCATGGTTCATAATCTAAAAAGAGGGGGCCGGGGGGCTGGAATTACATTAATTGACTCGTTTTCCTAGCTACAATCTAGAAAATAAAATTACATGGATAAGACTTAAATCTAGAATCCACAAATTAAGTTTAGAGGTTAGGTAATGAAATGAAAAGATGTTGTCACACATTCCAGCCCAACTCAAAAGTTGGTTTTCTATGATTTATTGGGCATATCATCTTATGCACAAATAATCAAATATATATACATCCATTTATGTCATCATCATTTAAGCATATCATCAAAGGAAAAAAAAAAACATTTGAGAATAAAAAGATCGTGCGATCATATTCATATTGCAATCGTTATCATCATAACGTGATCTAATATTCATGTTCTTAAAAATCATTTCATCACGTTAGGCATTTATTCAGAAAAACATATGATTACTTAGCCCATATCATCAAAATGAAGAATCCACAATGTATTATACGGCAAGTGAAGATAAAATTTTTCAAGAACAAAATAACTTGAGTCACATATCTCTGTATTGTGGGATAATCTAGTCCGCCAGACTACTGCAGATATTATGGACAAATCAACATCAGTTCAAATGTTAGGTTTCGTCAAGTTTAAGCTTGCTAGAGTTGTACATCAGTTCAAAAGTTTTTCCAAATATTGTGAGGCAGAGGCAGAGGCAGAGGCAGTTAATTTAACAAAATAAAAGATTAGCCATAAAAAATAGAATACATCTACCTCGTCTGATATATTAAAATCTGTGTTCAGACTGAGACCAAAAGGTTACCAGGTGCTGCCACTATGGGCGAGAGAGGCCATCTTTGGTTGATTTTTTCTCAAACTTGTAGCCAAACCTTGCTGCTTTTAGCTCAGCAACCAGTTTCTCAAGCTTGCTTATCCGTGCTTCAAGTTCCAACCCCGGTTTATGATCAAGTGTACAAGAGCTACTTCTTTCACCTTCAATACCATTGATGCTTTCCATAGAGAATTCTTCACTGCCTTCCTTACTCTTGTTTGTAACTTCGATAGAATCTCTTGCATTCCCCATCACAGCTTCACCATGCATAATTTTTACAACAGGATCCATCAAAGATTTAATCTTTCCAACTTTTCCCTCTTCTGCTGTTGATGATGATAAGACATGAGATTTAGCACTAGATAGAGGTTTGCCATTACCCAACATTCCATTTCCAACTCCATTATTAGTATTACAAGATCTCAATAGTTGCTTCAGTGTTAATTCATCTTCCTCATCAGAGTCCCCTGCATCAACCCTATCACATTTGGGAGGGAAACCAGGCGGCGCAGAGGCATCGTTACCTATCATCCTCCCTTTTGAGCTATTTGAATCTCTTTGACACCCCACAACGCCCTTTGCTACATCTTTCTTACCCAATTTTCTAACAGGCCCACTATCTGAAGAAGAAGATGAAAGACATTCAAAATGACTAAATGAATTCCCAGCTTCACCATCCTGTTGTCCCTGGATATTTGAAAAATTCTTATGCTTGTCAGTAAATTTCATCCTTTCTGCAATTCTTAACCCATCTTCGTCATTACAATGCCCCACTCTAAACCTATTAGAAAATCCAGGAGTAACATGAAGATCATCACTTTTCATCTTTCCTTTTGCCGCCTTATGTGGTTTTTTTGAGCTCTTTGAAGGAATATAGGCATTGTTGGTCCCCTTCTTTCCTTCTCCATGTTGTAACACAGCTCCAATACTTGCATCTTTCTGACTAATAATAGATTGCTTCCACCACTCCAAGTACCTGACAGTAACATATCCCTTGAAATGCAGGGATGGAACGTATAATTCCATCTTATGTATTGGCTTACTATAATGATTCCAAGCAATCTTTGGAGTCTCATTTATTCGAGCAACACAACCTGGAAGATCTTGATCCATTCCAAATTGCATTGCTACTCTATGTGGAAGGTACTGTTCTATACAACCAAGCCCAACTAGCTCAGAAACCCTTAGGCATCTAGCAAATGACTGCAATTCCTCATCCAAACCAGGACCAACTGATATGCACTTTTCCTTTTCTGCTGCATAAAACTTAGGAAAATTGCAGTCATTAGCAGCCATGGCGTAAGGACGCCACAGAAAACTCTCTCCACATGAGTCTAAAGCCGACCTCACGCTCGCAATTTTGGAACCATTTACTTTGTCCCATTTAGCCATTATCGGGTCCCCATTATTGATCACATTCGGGTTTGGCCGCAACTCTAAAAATCTCTCCCACACCCAAATCTGAACTAAATTAAATGGCGAGACAATGCTAAGTTCTAAAACACCATCTTCAACATCTCTAAACAGCACTGATTTGGCTGAAGCAATAATTTTTTCTTTAAACAAACTCAAGTCTCTATAAATGCTGGCAAGAACCGCGGGTGCTAGTGCAATTTTTCTACCTCTAGCTAGATGAATTGCAATTGAAAAGGCACACTCACGAATCGTTTTAGAAGAATTTTGTAAAACATACCTAGACAACCAATATGAAAGAAATGCTTCGTGTTCAAATTCGCTACCACTGTCCATGAATTTCTTCAACCATTTGGATTGGCATGCCTTTTTAGCTTTAGTCCTCAATATTTCTCTTCGGCTTTCTTTCAGACTATTTTCTGTCTCCATTTGTTCTTCCGACTCAACAGGGCAAAAAACAGAGTCTCCAAAAACAGAGTAGCCCGCCAAAACCATTACATCTTCCAATGTGATTGTTGCTTCACCCCAACGAAATATGAAGGTATTGGTCTCAGAACACCATCTCTCTCCAAATCCAAATACTAAATCACTGTCTCTTCGGATTTGGTATGTGGAATTCAAGACTGCGTCGTATATACCAGCTTTCTTCCATGTAGCTTGGTGCAAAGAAGCCATCTTTTCCACCCATGTTTTCCAAATATTCTGAGGGTATCGCCAGCCCCAGAAGGAGACTCTCAGACGTAGTTTTTGTGGCTCAAAATATGGTGGGAGGGAAGAGGAAGAGACTGGTGGGAGGTTAAAGTCTGGACCTTTGATAGTGGGTGTGAGAAAATGGGCAATTCTGAGAGTTGGGTTTCCACCGGTTGATGAAACCATGAGCTCTTCTCTGGTTTCAACAATGGAGTCTGATGGGTCATCCATCCCTGTAGAACAAGAAAGAGAGAGCTGAGGAGGGACTGTCGGGGAAAGGTAGCAACTTAGTGAACAATCTAAATTCTAGTTTAGTTTCGTTGCAGAGAGAGAGAGTGACTGTTCGGCTGTGTTCACTACGTTTGGAAGTTGGGAAGTGTTCATGCGAGGTAAAGAGTTAGAGAAGTGTGCTCGTAAAGAATATTCTTCTTGGGCTTTTCACTTTTTTTTTTTTTTTCTCTTGGGCTTTTCACTTATCGGTAAAAGAAATTATTACATACAGTAAAGGAAATTACTATTACATTTGGCTGACAAACTTCACATTAATAAATGCAATTTATATTACGGCTCATTATTGAGTATTTAATTTCCCTTATCTATTCAGCAAAAAAAAAAAATTCCCTCATACGATGTCACTGGTTCGTTTGGATAGCACTTATTTTTGCTGAAATTGAAAACTGAAAACTGAAAACTGAAAATACTGTAATAAAATAATTTTTAAATGGGTAAATAGTGCTGTGAGACCCGTGAACAGTGTATGAACAGTGACTTTTGTCCTCTGCACAGTGCTCACCTGTGTTTGTTACTGTTCACAAACAATGCTTTGTCCCCTGTCACATGATGTTACTGTTTATGCTGAAAAAAAAAAAAGAAAAAAAAAAAGGAAAAACGTGCCACAGGATTCAGCGGAAACGCTGAATCCAAACGGGCACTATAAATAAAACCAAACCGTGAAATCAGTTAGTAGTCGCAATATTGTGTCACGTAAATTTGGCGATTACATATTTAATTTAATTTTTAATATTACATATTTATTTAAATCCATTATCAGAATTTTCACACATCATATTATTTTTAGATAGTAGAAAAATATATGAACAAAACTTAGTTTCAACACTCCAATGCACTAGAGCCGACATTATACAAACATGTAAATAGGTGTTTTTAAGACATTTGATCATTGGAGTTAAGCCATGTCCAAAATATATAGTTTCATAGATAAAAACAATCCTAATAAATGTTTATTATTAATAATTACTATTATTATTGTAGGGACTCAATTTGGAAGGACCCTCCAAAATTAGAAGGGAAGCAATTCTGTAGGCCCCGAACAATACATTTCTAGAGAGTGGGTTGAAAAAATTGGCCCTTGCAGACAAACAGAACCCAATCATGGACTCATCACCATTGTAGGCCGTGCACCTAAATTCCTTTTTAGAGTTGCTCCTCGGCATTTATCCGAGGAGCTTGACCTTCGTCCCTCTCCTTTGCTGTTCTGTTGATCCCCCTTATGTAGTCCGCTTCCTCCCATCTCTCTCTTCCATCTGTTGATCATCCATGCGCTTTCCCTCTGACTGTCCGTCTCATCAACAGCACTATCAGCACTCAAGTAATTCACAATAATCAAGGTTGCCCTGTCCAAGAGTCACATCTCCATTAGTGCGGCCAGAGGGTTAGGTGAGTGCATTCAATGCGGAGGTGACAACCTGTCCTGGGCCCGTTTCCCCATCTGAAGCTAATCTCGATCCGCCGAGGACAGGGTTATCCTCGGCGGGGTTTTTCGAGTTTAGGCTCCCACGCATCGTCCTCGGACGAACCTTCTTCCTTGACATGGGCCCTGGACCGGATGTAAAGTAGGCCGAGGTCACCAGGCCCTCGGGCCCCACAATAACCGCTCAAAATCCTGCTGTCCGTGTCCTCAGACGGGGGGGAGGATTTTGATGTTCCCGGGCCCTCCACATGATTCGCCAAACCTCGGTCCACGTCAGCGTTGGAGTCTTTTTTCGGTCACATGTAAGTTTTTGGTGCTTCGAGACTCAGTGCGCGTTTGCAATAAATTTTGGCGACTCCATGTTTCCCTCTTCCAATGGTGTGATGGTAATCCCCTAGCAGGGATTTCCTGCTTTTATGGGCGGGAAGTCACATTTGGTTAGCTTTAATTGGAGATATAAATATTCGTTTGAATTTTCTTGCCTGGCACCTCCCCTCCCCTTTACGGCGTATCTACTTTGATTGGCAGGCTATCCAGGCTGTTTTCAGGCTGGATGAGGAGGTCGACGGCCAGGGTAGCGCTCTGGCAAAGGAATGCGATAAGTTCTTGAGGGCTACAAATACCCTTAAGAAATCTGAGGCAGATCTGAGGAAGGCTACTGAAAGTCTTGAGGAGATGACAAAGGCTAGAGACATTGCAGCCTCTGGCCTAGTCGCGGCCATGAGGCAGGCCGAGGATCAGACAAAGCGCTTGCATGATGTCGAGGGCCAATTGTTGTCTTCCAAAGAGGACATTGCCGATCTGAAGAAAAAGTTAGCCGAGGCGGTCTGGACAAAGGGTGTCGCCGAGTATGCCAGGGCCAAGGCTGTGAGGGCCAAAGATCTGGCTGAGTTTGCGAGAATAGACGCAGAACGCTCCGTAGAACAGATGGAGGAAGAGGCCTTTGCTGAGGGGGTGGCCAAGGCTGAAGTTACCTTCAAGGCTCAAGTTTCTAAAGTATGCAGGCGCTTTTGTTCCCAGACTTGGAATGAAGCTCTCAACCAAGCGGGAGTTGATGCCTCGTCAGACCTTAGGAGGGCAGAGAGGGTATATTACCCCCCCGTAATCCGTGAGGTTGTCCCCACCACCTCCGAGGAAGGTTCTGCATTACCAGCGGTCAGTGAAAGTCGGACCAACACTGCCGAGGACACACCTTCAGCCGGCAGACCTCTTGAGGAGGCTGAGCCCCATAGAGCGTTGGAGGGGGTTGGAACTGACGGTCAAGAAGTGCCCTCATCTGTCCCCCAGATTCCCCCTACCCTAGAGGGGTCCTCCGAAGGAGCTTTTCCGAGTCAGGGTCCCTTGTAGTTAATCAAAGTCTTTCAACAGGCTCCTCAAGATAAGCCTCCTAGCGAGTTGGGGGGACGGGGGGTAAGCCACTTCGTTGGACCACCCTGTTGTGACAGCGTGGGGCATTCTTATTTGTTTTCTTTTTCATTTCATTTTGCTTTTCACCTTGGCGACATTGTAACGAAACTACATGCCTTCTATTTGAAAGATATATTCAATGGTTTGCTTCTAGCTCATTAATTGATGCTTCCTTTTACTTGTTATACTTTAGTGTTTTGCTCAATACCTTGATTCTGTTCTGGACTTAGTCTCATGAGATAATTAGCTGTCTTTCGAATTTGCATCTGAGGACCGTACCACAACTCGATCCCGTCTAACGCTTTTATTCTTCCGCCAATATTTGATTTTCCATAAGTTCGAGTCTGAGGACCATGTAATACATTGGTTCTGTCTAGTACCCAGGTATATTTAAGTGGTTAGTTTCCCATAGGTTTGAGTCCAAGGACCATGCAAGACCCTGGTTCTGTCTAACACTTCTGTTCTTTTGTAAGTAGCTAGTTTCGCCATAAGTTTGAGTCTGAGGACCATGCAATACCTTGGTTCTGTCTAGTACCTAGGTATATTTAAGTGGTTAGTTTCCCCATAGGTTTGAGTCTGAGGACTATGCAAGACCTTGGTTTTGTCTAACACTTCTGTTCTTCTGTAAGTAGCTAGTTTCCTCATAGATTTGAGTCCGAGGACCATGAAATACATTGGTTCTGTCTAGTACCCAGGTATATTTAAGTTGTTAGTTTCCCCATAGGTTTGAGTTCGAGGACCATGCAAGACCCTGATTCTGTCTAACACTTCTGTTCTTCTATAAGTAGCTAGTTTCCCCATAAGTTTGAGTCCGAGGACCATGCAATACCTTGGTTCTGTCTAATACCCAGGTATATTTAAGTGGTTAGTTTCCTCATAGGTTTGAGTCCGAGGATCATGCAAGACCCTGGTTCTGTCTAACACTTCTGTTCTTCTGTAAGTATCTAGTTTCCCCATAGGTTTGAGTCCGAGAACCATGCAATACCTTGGTTTTGTCTAGTACCCAGGTATATTTAAATGGTTAGTTTCCCCATAGGCTTGAGTCCGAGGACCATGCAAGACCCTAGTTCTGTCTAACACTTCTGTACTTCTGTAAGTAGCTAGTTTCCCCATAAGTTTGAGTCCGAGGACCATGCAATACCTTGGTTCTATCTAGTACCTAGGTATATTTAAGTGGTTAGTTTCCCCATAGGTTTGAGTCCGAGGACCATGCAAGACCCTGGTTCTGTCTAACACTTTTGTTCTTCTGTAAGTACCTAGTTTCCCCATAGGTTTGAGTCCGAGGACTATGCAATACCTTGGTTCTGTCTAGTACCCAGGTATATTTAAGTGGTTAGTTTCCCCATAGGTTTGAGTCCGAAGACCATGCAAGACCCTGGTTCTATCTAACACTTCTGTTCTTTTGTAAGTAGCTAGTTTTCCCATAGGTTTGAGTCCGAGGACCATGCAATACCTTGGTTCTGTCTAGTACCCAGGTATATTTAAGTGGTTAGTTTCCCCATAGGTTTGAGTCTAAGGACCATGCAAGACCCTGGTTCTGTCTAACACTTCTGTTCTTCTGTAAGTAGCTAGTGAAAGCTCGAAAACGTGTTGAAAAACACAAGAGCTGTTTAGACCCCCGATTAAAATTACGGCTCGATAGATTTTACACAACTTTAATATAAAGTGCGGAATAGTGTAAAAGCGAGCGGATGAACAATATAGCTACTCTAATCCATAAACTAAATAACACAGCAGTGTAATGGAATATAAAAGAGTAGGGAAGAGAGATGCAAACACAGAAAACACCAAGACGTGTTTTCGAAGAGGAAACCGAAGAATTCGGCGAAAAACCTCTCCGCCGCCCTCCAAGCGGAAATCGATCCACTAGACAATCAGTTGGGATACATGAGTAAGCAAGAGACCCTCCAAGCCTAATCTACCCGATGTACCTAAGCCCTCCAAGCTCCTACTCCAACAAGGCTTCTCGGAACCGTGTCTTGTCTTAGTTCTCCGGATCCCGCAACAAGCTCCATGTTGCATCTGCCATTCCAGGCTTCTTCCAATGCTTCCCAGCAGCACCAAAACGTCACACAACACTCTCAAAAGGTGTGGTAAGTGTTTGGGCTATCAACCTCTCAATGGTGTGGAAATGGAGAGGGAAGGGTTGAGGAGATACCACAAGCAAGTGTATAGAGAAAGGTGGGGATGACAATCTCTAATTACAAATGTGTTTGGCTAGGGTTTTCTCTCTGAAGCATTCCTCAACATTTGTGGGTAATGGGGGTTTATATAGGATAGGTGCAAAATGTGTGAGTCAGTCAGTACAGGCTGGCAGAACAGCATGTCTCGCGGGTGTCTCGCGGGAAGGCCTTACCCGCGAGATACTCGTGAGAGACAGCTGTCTCCATCTGTCATGACTCTTCGCATTCCAGCATGTGCAGGGCACATGCTTCACTTCGCGGGAAGCTTAGTAGCGAGATACCCGCGAGATTCCATCAGCTTCCAAATTGCTTGAGTCTTCACACACTCTCTATCACACACCCCTTACAATAATTCCCACAACAAATATAGGGTATAAACAATTGATAGTAATTACAATCAAATTTGGCACGGAATAAAAGCCAACAAAACACATAGTTGTAAATCACAACTTTACAATCTCCCCCTTTGGCTATTCCGTGACAAAACCCTAAAACAGACTCTAGACTTAAACGTGAGTTTGGGAACACAGGCAAAACTCACTCACACCTAATTCTAGATTCTGATAAGCTCTTGAAACATATGAACAAGTAACTCCTGAAACACAACAACAAAATATTATCATTGTATGCAGAAAACTTGAAAAGCATATGGAGCAATAAGCACATGATCAAGCAGAATGAAATAGAAACACTAAATCATGGCAAGATCAAACGAGTAATCACTATACACAAGCAATTACTATGCTCATTCACACAAGGAATGAACATCCGGATATGCAAGATGATAAGCTCATATGAAGAGTACCATTTGCACATCCAACACTCAACCAATGCAAAATACTTGAAGAATTTGCATCTAGGAACAATCCTACTAGGGCACAAGAGTGTTCATCACTCAACCAATGCATAGAACGTATATGCATCTAGGAACAATCCTACACGGGCACAAGAGTGATGTAGTGAAGTAAATGTATGACATTAAACTTCAATAGCACAAGCATAAAGGCTGCATAAGCAAAGTATTGCAAATACATGGCACAAACCATAAAAGCCTACAAATCATGCAATGAAACAAAACAACCCTTAAAGCTTACAAAAGCAACATGGGTACATGCAAAGAGTGCTACAAAGCATAGAGAATATCACAAAAGAAACATCTGAAAATAAATACTTAAATAAAGCATAGTATCAAAGCTTTAAACACAAAACAAGTAAACATAGGAACTGTTGACTTCTTCTCCCCCTATCTCCATACTCCCCCTATCAATGACATCATCTCCCCCTTTTTGTCATGGAATAGCTAGTCATCCCCTTCCAGCTTCCGTTGAATTTCGTCCATCTGAGTTTGGAGAGATGTGAGCTGTGAATCAAGACGTCGGTGGTGAGTGTACATGATAGTCGCAAATCCGGACATCTTTGTACTCATCTCTTGAAGAGCAGTAAAGATATTGTTGATCTGTTCATCATTGATACGAGCTGCAGAACTCGAGGAACCCGATGGTGCATGAGTTTCTTGCTTGGTGTTCTTCTTGGCATGGCTCATACTAGCATGGAGAGACCGAATGTTGATTGGACTTGGCCTTGGATATGGACGTTCATCATCCAATGGACGGACGCCTTTGAGCTTCAAAATCTTTGAAATAAGGCGAGAGAAAGGAAGACAATTCCTTGAAGCAGTGCGGTCAACTGTTTTTGCCAAAATGTGAAAGATATGAGAGCACACATCAATCTCGACATCCGTGATCAGATCGTTCAAAAACAAAGCTCGACCAAGGTTCATATATCCGGTGCTGGACAAGGGATAGAGATTGCTACACATGATCATTGAGAGAAGTCGTAGCTCGGAAGAGAGAGATGCCACATTGATTGACTTCTTAGTGGATGAGAATTCCAAATCAGCTCCTAAAGACTGTCTGAGATATTCTTCATCGGGGTTCAGCTCATCATATACCGGCGGTATGGGGAGTATTGGTCGGTTAATGTGTAGAATTTCCGTCAAGTACATTGGTGTGACAGAAAAGCTCTTTCCTCGAACCCAACATTTAATCTCATCGCCGACGACACTGGCATTGGCATAGAATTCCTTAACCATGTTCTCGAATGTATCCTCGAAAGTTGACAGCAGATAGTTCCAATCTTTCGTGGCAAACCAAATAGGTATTTGTGTGTCTTTGAGTGATGGCTGGTCAACCCCCCTTTCAACTATCAAAGGAGCACCCTGAAAGTGGTTCTTGAAGGATTCAAAAGCAGCATGAGACTTGAACAAGTGAGGATCAAAAGTTCCTGTTGAGCCACGAGTTCGCTTCGGTCTAGGTGAATCAGCATCAACATCAATGATCGGTTCTTTCCCTTTGTCGCGGCCTCCTTTCACAGCTGAAGTCTTGAATGGAGACATCTGTGCAACATAGTACACAAAACACACAGGAGACAAGAGCACAACCCATAGACCACAGAACACAGAACTTGATTAGAGTCAAGTTAGGTCAAAGTAGAAGTAACACTGCTGAATGCATAGACACAATGCATGGAACAAAGCAAATGTGCATGTGTATGTATGTGTGAGCAAGTGCAAGGTGCATGAGACACACTATCAATGACCAAATTGAGTGAAATAAGGTCAAACATGTGAAAGTCCATGGATTGAAATCACTTGATTCCGAATTAACACAAAAATGTCACTCGGACATTTTGACAAACACCTAGCATGCACAACATCAAATAAGACATGAGCAATGCATGAACATGGGAAAATCTACCCTCAATACAAGATAAAATGCCACAAGGGGCCAACACAGAAGCAGAAACAACCAATGGGACACAGCCCAAGCAAAAGATTTGACAAAAATTCACCCAATTTTGAAAACCAACCCAAAGTTTCGAAAATCCCCAATTTTGAAAACCCTAACAAAAATTCTGCATAATCTAAGCAAAAACTTAAGAAGAAATGGTTGACAAACATACCTTGAAGAAGAAAATGCAGAAAAAATGCTTGGATTGAAGGGAAATGAATGGAATAGTGATTTTGGGTTGAGAAAGTTTGAGAGAGGTTGAGCGAGGGAAGTTTGATAGTTTTGAAAAACTGTCACATCAGCTATATAAAAACTGAAAACACGCGTTTTTCGCGGGTTAGAGAGGGGCGAGACAGTCGCGAAACAGTCGCGAGAAGAGCCACTGAAGCACAAAATTTTCGCGAGAAGCATTAGGTCGCGACACAGTCGCGAGATAGTCGCGGTAGCTTCTGTCTGAAATTGGAAAAATCCAATTTTTTTTAGCCAAACAGCATTTCGCGAGTAGCTTTTGGTCGCGAGACAGTCGCGAAAGTTTCTGTGTGACATGATAAAAAAAAAAATTCCCTCAACTCCTTTTCGCGGGAAGCTCTAAGTCGCGAGCTTCTCGCGAAACTACCCCTGAACCAGTTTTTGAAGAAACACAAAAACATGCATTTTAATCAAAAACAAAAGACAAGAAAGTATAAAAACACTTTCAAAAACAAATAAAACACTCAAAAATCTTTTTGGGTTTGATCAACAAAGATTGAGCATGTGAAAACACATTTAAACAAGTACAATCACACAAATGAATAAGGCATTCATTGAACATAGACTTGTGTGTTGTGTGTGGATATCAAAAATGAGATAGTCCTTAGTCCAATGTGAAGCTTCAATGATCAATTCAATCAAGGCATACACAACTAGCACTAGATTATGTGACCTATCTCAATTATAGAAACATGCATATATGACCTCCCACACGTACTTGATAACAATTCATTGAAGCTTTTCATTTGGCTCCATATTTAACATATCATTTGCGACTTTCGAGCAAAGAGAATCTCATTTAGAGAAAGATGCCTGAAATTTTTGATATTTCAATTTATGAGTTAGCCTTTGGCTTTTTGGGCATCATACATTTTATTTTGGTCGCTTTCCCTTTTTCCGAGTCGAATACTAGTTTATGCGACAGGCTTTTGCAGCTCTATATCTCTTTTCATTTGGAGATTTACAATTAGAGAGCTCTTTTAAAGCAGAAAATAAAAGTGGGAAGATATATAGGCATGAGTCTATGCATGTCTCAAGATCAACAAAACCATTCACTAATCATTCATGACAAGGTTGAAGATCTATTTACAACAGTCACATAGATTTTAGGATTTCTTCCACAATGATATGAGTGCATGAGAGACAAGCTAAGCTCGTTAAATGCACAAAGCCATAAGTACAAAGGTACAAGGCAAAACATGTTTTTGAGACAAAAACTCAACAAAGTGATCAAACTTTTTGGATTTTCTATTTTTATGTGTTTTTGAATTTTTGAACATACCCAAAACAGAACAAGAGAATAAAGATTAACAAAAACAATCGGTACAAAACACCAACAGTAAAAATAGAGCAATGCATGAAACGATGCAACAGCAAAAGTCCCTAAACATTGAAAGAATTTATGCGTGGACATGTTATGATGCTTATGCATGAGTACCCCTCTTCACCCACACGTCACGTGCGTTTGGGGTGATATCCTTAACGGATTGGGTACGAGAATTTGGACTGTCAAACCTTCTGGTGAAACTCTCCAAGCAAGTGGTGAAGGCACCAATCATTTCCATCACGTCCATCATGCCAGGATCACGATTCTGACTTCTCGGTTGTTCACCACCCCAAGACCTCATGTCATTTCTCCTTCCTCGTGACCGAGGTGCGCTTGAGTTGTTGTCTGATCTCAGCTTTTGACAGTTAGGTCTGGTATGTCCTTGCATTCCGCAGTAGTGACACACATAGTCCGTTCTGGGACCCCGTTGAGATCTTGGGAGAGATCTTCCTCTGGTTTCATGTCTACCTATGGAATGATTTCGGGGCTTATTCACCATCCGTTGCTCACTCACATTCTTCTTCTCAGCCTTAACATTCTCAAGAATGGGCTCTTCTACAATAGGCTCTATGGCCTTTACAAATTTCACTTCTTTGGTGGCTTTGGCTGATGAGCTGCTTCCTCCGGTGTATCCTAACCCAGACTCGTCTGAAAAAGGTTTTTGAGATGAGATAACATCATCTAACTTCTGGGAGGAGACTCTTTCTATCTTGGCATGAGCTTGCACTACCTCTTGCTCAAGAAACCTCACCTTCGTATAGGCTTCAGACAACTCGCCATTTAGTGTCTCAATCTCACACTTAGCCTCTTTATATCTGATCAAGAGACTTCTATAATCTTCCTTAGCTTTCTTCATTTTCCTTACAGCCGCCTTGGCTACTCTGGTATACCCTCCCGACTTCTCAAGTAATAAGGAGTAATTTTCTTGAAGATTAGCTGTATTCTCTTCTTCTTCTTCAGCATCTGATTCTTCCACATTCCCAATAGACTCTGAATCAGAATGCTCACCAAGCTCCTTCACAAGTGCACCCAAATCATCCGATGACTCCACATGAGCAATGGTCATGAATGCGGAGTAGTTTCCCTCTCCGTCACAACTCTCTTTCGAGTCAGAATCAGAGGAGTCTGAATCACTGAGTGTCGTGGCATAAGCTTTGCCTTTTCCCCTCAGAAAATTTGGACACTCCTTCTTTAGATGTCCATGGCCATTGCACTCATAGCATATAATTTCTGAAGAAGGTTGAAACTCCCTCCCTTCTTTCTTTGTAAACTCTTTCCTATCACCTCTTGAAGATGAAAATTTTCCTCTGTTGAATGGTTTCCCACTGTTCTTCATCTTCAGAAATTTGCGGAAGTTTTTCGCAAGAAATGCTACCTCCTTCTCCACCCCATCTTCTTCGGAGGAATCACCCATCCTTTCGGTGATGGTTTTAAGAGCAAGTGATTTACTCATCTTATGGGAAGGCAGTCCCATCTGATATGTTTGGAGAGACCCAACTAATTCTTGAATCTTAATCTCATCCAAATCCTTGCTTTCCTCTATGGCTGTAACTTTTGCTCTAAAACTTTCAGGCAAGGACCTCAATACTTTTCTCACCACTTTAGCATCTTCAATCTTCTCCCCAAGATTGAGTTTAGCAATTACAATTTCATTGAGCTTCCCATAGAATGAATCAAATGGTTCATCATCACCCATCTTGAGCTCTTCAAATTTGGTGGTAAGCATCTGAAGCTTTGTGTCCTTAACTTTCTTTGTACCCTCATAAGTGGTCTCCAAAATCTCCCAAGCTTCCTTAGCAACTGTCATATGAGAGATCCTGTGGAATTCATCAGGTGACACAGCACAGAATATAGCGTTTAAAGCTTTACTATTTGCATTGGCTGCTGCGAGAGCTGCCTTATCCCAATTTGCCTTAGGAGCTTCCGGCTTAGTCCAGCCGAGCTCTACCGCATCCCAAACGGTATCTTCTATAGAGCATAAAAATGCTCTCATTCTGACTTTCCAGAATGCGTAATTGTTCCCATCAAAAAATGGTGGAACATTGAGCGATTGAGACCGGTCCATCTCAAATAGGGTCAAGGATCACACTAAGGTATTTAAACCAAGCAAGTGTACCCACTCTGATACCAATTGAAAGCTCGAAAACGTGTTGAAAAACACAAGAGCTGTTTAGACCCCCGATTAAAATTACGGCTCGATAGATTTTACACAACTTTAATATAAAGTGCGGAATAGTGTAAAAGCGAGCGGATGAACAATATAGCTACTCTAATCCATAAACTAAACAACACAGCAGTGTAATGGAATATAAAAGAGTAGGGAAGAGAGATGCAAACACAGAAAACACCAAGACGTGTTTTCGAAGAGGAAACCGAAGAACTCGGCGAAAAACCTCTCCGCCGCCCTCCAAGCGGAAATCGATCCACTAGACAATCAGTTGGGATACATGAGTAAGCAAGAGACCCTCCAAGCCTAATCTACCCGATGTACCTAAGCCCTCCAAGCTCCTACTCCAACAAGGCTTCTTAGAACCGTGTCTTGTCTTAGTTCTCCGGATCCCGCAACAAGCTCCATGTTGCATCTGCCATTCCAGGCTTCTTCCAATGCTTCCCAGCAGCACCAAAACGTCACACAACACTCTCAAAAGGTGTGGTAAGTGTTTGGGCTATCAACCTCTCAATGGTGTGGAAATGGAGAGGGAAGGGTTGAGGAGATACCACAAGCAAGTGTATAGAGAAAGGTGGGGATGACAATCTCTAATTACAAATGTGTTTGGCTAGGGTTTTCTCTCTGAAGCATTCCTCAACATTTGTGGGTAATGGGGGTTTATATAGGATAGGTGCAAAATGTGTGAGTCAGTCAGTACAGGCTGGCAGAACAGCATGTCTCGCGGGTGTCTCGCGGGAAGGCCTTACCCGCGAGATACTCGCGAGAGACAGCTGTCTCCATCTGTCATGACTCTTCGCATTCCAGCATGTGCAGGGCACATGCTTCACTTCGCAGGAAGCTTAGTCGCGAGATACCCGCGAGATTCCATCAGCTTCCAAATTGCTTGAGTCTTCACACACTCTCTATCACACACCCCTTACAACAATTCCCACAACAAATACAGGGTATAAACAATTGATAGTAATTACAATCAAATTTGGCACGGAATAAAAGCCAACAGAACACATAGTTGTAAATCACAACTTTACAGCTAGCTTCCCCATAGGTTTGAGTCCGAGGACCATGCAATACCTTGGTTCTGTCTAGTACCCAGGTATATTTAAGTGGTTAGTTTCCCCATAGGCTTGAGTCCGAGGACCATGCACTACCTTGGTTCTGTCTAACACTTCTGTACTTCTGTAAGTAGCTAGTTTCCTCATAGGTTTGAGTCTGAGGACCAGGCAATACCTTGGTTCTGTCTAGTTCCAAGGTATATTTAAGTGGTTAGTTTCCTCATAGGCTTGAGTCCGAGGACCATGCAATACCTTGGTTCTGTTTAACACTTCTGTACTTCTATAAGTAGCTAGTTTCTCTATAGGTTTGAGTCTGAGGACCATGCAATACCTTGGTTCTGTCTAGTACCCAGGTATATTTAAGTGGTTAGTTTCCCCATAGGCTTGAGTCCGAGGACCATGCAATACCTTGGTTTTGTCTAACACTTCTGGTCTTCTGTAAGTAGCTAGTTTCCCCATAGGATTGAGTCCAAGGACCATGCAATACCTTGGTTCTGTCTAGTACCCAAGTATGGGGTGAGGGAGATTATCCTCAGCGTTGGTCATACTAGTTTTGGCGTGATGATGGCCTCGGCCCTGCCTCGTCAGAGGTGGGGCATCTTGTGGACCGGACCATTGACCCCGCAGTGCCCTAGGCCAGGTTGGTTTGGGACTCTAACCTTACACGTGGCAGTAACGCCGCCTTTAGTTCAAGTTTTTGCCCTCATCAGTTACGAGGCGCCTCCTGACTGTTCGCGTTCCGCGCTTGACGTTTCAACACACGAAACGCGCTCTCATTAACATTCTCTTGGACTGATGCAGATCAAACGGCTAATAGGAGCCTTGGAATTTGGTCAGGATTAATGCCGCCGATAATCCACTTTTCGAATTCTGCGTAGATCAATTCCTATCAATCTTCACCCCTTATTTAAGGCTATATAGGGGAAATGTCCTTCTACGCTTCCTGAACCCTCTAATATATCAGGAAACATGTCCTCTCGACTTTCAGAGCCCCTTTAATAACCCTGCCAAAATTGCGATAAGAGTTTAGAGAAGTGGAACGGCCTTGGATGGGAGTGAGGGTGCATAGGCCCAAAATCCTCCTTCCTCGACGAAGAGCCCAAATAGCTATAGCTCGCGTCAGATCTCCGATGCGGCCGAATTTGTGCGTCATCCTCATGGTGCCACGCACAACGGCCAAGAGGGAGGTCCCTAAAGTACATAAAGCTCCTCCCTGGGGTGCTCCCACGCCGGTGGAAGCATGCAAGAATACGTTATGTCTGGTGCCCGAGTGTTGCCGACTCCAACGGCCAACCACCGTGGGGCTGGAAGAGAATCAAGGGAAGATCATAGGGAAGGGCCGCCCGGCGCCCTTGCATCTGCTCCTCTCTTCGCGCCAGTGCCACCACACCAGCTTAGGCGTTGTGGGTAGCCTTGAAACAGGCCTGCCTCAGCCCCCTTCCCTTTAGTTAGCTTTAAAACAGGCCCGTCTGGGCCTTAGTTTGTAGAGTTGACTTTAAAACAAACCTGTCCGAGCCTTTGTTTGTGTATTATGGTTCCTTTTCATCTAATAAAATACTGCTATTTTTCTTCTCTTTTCCTTTGAATCTTCTACTTTTCTGCAATGGTGTTTTTTTTTTAAACGCGTTCTTGTGAACTTTCCGTCAATTGACTACCTAAGGACGATTGTCCGTTGCGCCTGCTAGTGCACAAATTCTCCCCACAGACGGCGCCAATTGTAGGGACTCAATTTGGAAGGACCCTCTGAAATTAGAAGGGAAGCAATCCTGTAGGCCCCGAACAATATATTTCTAGAGAGTGGGTTGAAGAAATTGGCCCTTGCAAACAAACGGAATCCAACCATGGACTTATCACCATTGTAGGCCGTGCACCTAAATTCCTTTTTAGAGTTGATCATCGGCATTTATCCGAGGAGCTTGACCTTCGTCCCTCTCCTTTGCTGTTCTGTTGGTCCCTCTTATATAGTCTTCTTCCTCCCATCTCTCTCTTCCATCTGTTGATCATCCATGCGCTTTCCCTCTGACTGTCCGTCTCATCAACAGCACTATCAGCACTCAAGTAATTCACAATAATCAAGGTTGCCCTGTCCAAGAGTCACATCTCCATTAGTGCGGCCAGAGGGTTAGGTGAGCGCATTTAGTGCGGAGGTGACAACCTGTACTGGGCCCGTTTCCCAATCTGAAGCTAATCTCGGTCCGCCGAGGACAGGGTTATCCTCGGCGGAGTTTTTAGAGTTTAGGCTCCCACGCATCATTTTCGGACGAACCTTCTTCCTCGGCATGGGCCCTAGGCTGGATGTAAAGTGGGCTGAGATCACCAGGCCCTCGGGCCCCACAAGTACTATAAATAAAATGTAAAGATAAATATGTGACTCAGAACTTGCAAATAATAGAAAAAATAAATAATAAATTAGCCTATAAATGCATCCCAAACAACACTAGGAGTAATCAAAAATCCAATCCACATGACAAAACCGTCTGATCTGATTTGAACAGTCACAATTCCAAGTACAAACTCAATCGTGAAAGTAAATTTGAAAATATTATTTCAAATTTTCAATACTCTATTTTCTTTCTTCAACATCACCCTTTCTTCTGAGTCTCAAATGTCTTTTAGATGGGTCTCTTTATGGATTTCATCATGGGAGAAAAAAATGGTTATTTGTGTTGTCACGCCCCGCCCCCGTGTGCATGATATTGTCCTTTTTCCTAGGCAATGTGGTATTCCATGAAATGCAAGACCCCCATTTGGGTTAACTACAATCCACACCCTTTACGGGCACACGCGTCCTTGCATGTGGGGCCCACACTTCCGGCTAGGGCATGGCTTTGATACCATCTGTCACGCCCCGCCCACGTGTGCATGATATTGTCCTCTTTGGGAGGCTCGAAAACACTCTTAGTCCCTCAAGGTTTTGCACTTCTCCAGGATACGTTGGGGAAAAGGCCTCATACACAACAAGGGAGGACATTCTTTATAAGCACATTCTCATGTGCTTCCCTAGGCAATGTAAGATTCCATGAAATGCAAGACTCTCCCTTTGGGTCACTACACCTCATACACAACAAGGGAGGACATTCCTTATAAGCACATCCTCATATACTTCCCTAGGCAATGTGGGATTCTATAAAATGCAAGACCCCCCTTTAGGTCACTACAGTGTAGTAAGTGGCAAAGCCATTAATAATGGATGGATGATGAGGTGAAATCCATGGATAATAATAACAAAATTTGGGATTTGGTTGAGCTGCTTAATGGTTGCAGATCTATTGGAAGTGTGATGCCAAGGGAAAGGTTGAGTGGCAAAAAACCAAAATTTTTGCTAAAAGATTTTTTTTTTAAAAAAAGTACTTATTAGAAAGAGACTTTCTCACTAGTCTCTTTTAAGGACTCTTTAACCATCATGGCCTTGGTTGCACATTTTAATTCAGAACTTCTTTTTTTTAATAAGTCTGTTGCACATATATGATATATGGACTCAAGTATGTGTGTTCTTGTGTACTTATGCATGGTTTTAACTTACAATCTTGAACTCTTTGTTGTTGCATAGTTCTTGTATTATTAAAATTTACAAGATTAGACTACTAAAAAGAGTATTGCCATTTAAATATATTGTAAGTTTGTTATGAATATGAAATAATTGTGTAATCCTTTTAGTTAGGTAGTTGATTGAGATTAGGATAAGTTATTTAGGATTTGAGCACATGTAGCTCATTTAACACATGACTTAATTCATAGAGCACATGTTGAATTAACTAGCCAATTATCTTAAGTCATGTGGGCCAATAACATTAGAGCTAGTCTCCTATAAATACATAATTGTAATTCAACGTTAGATATTAATTGAAGAATAAACCAATTTCTTAGTGCATTTGTGCATCTCTCTCTCTCTCTTAATCTCTCTATTTCTCTATCGGTGACTACCTCGAATTAAGTCAATTTCCCTACAATTCATATCCATTCACATTAGGAACCTTTAGGTTCCTAACAAAGTTTGTAATCGGGTACTTGGATCTATCAATAATTATCACATTAACATGTATGTGCATAAATAAGAAGCTTTACCACCACGCACCCTTAGTGCGGCGGTCACTTCACAAGTATAAATGCTTGTAAGGTGTGTGCTTGTAGGGTGTGGGGGGCAAGAGTCAGAGTTCAAGTTTCTAGGAAGGAGCTTCACACACATATATATTTATGTTATGCTTAGGGGTGTCCACGGGTCGGTCCGGGTCTGGTTTGTGCCCAACCTGAAACCGACCCGCTCACATCGGGTGGGAGGTTGAACGACCCGCCGCCGACCGCCGACAACCTCGGGTTGAGTTGGATCGGGCTTTGGTGGACAACGGTCAGGTCGATCAAAGTCGGAGTGAGTTTCAACCTCCAGATCTTCGCCGAAACTTCGCTAGAAAATGCTAAAACTTCGCCAGTTCTCGCCAAATCTTCGCTGGCTCTTCGCCGGATCTATTGATTTTTCTTCGGATATGTGCGATAACCGTGGGATCGAAGCAAGAAAGACCACCTGAAGCCCAGATTTGAATGAGAACTTCCATCTCATCGCCGGATCTTCACCTTATCTTCACTGGATCTTCGCCGGATCTGTTGATTTTTCTTCGGATTTGTGTGACAACCACGAGATCGAAGCAAAAAACACCACTTCAAGCCCAGATTTGAGCGAAAACTTCCATCTCGTCGCCGGATCTAACCAAAAACTACCAAATCTTCACCGGATCTGAGTGGATCTAGGTAGAACCGGTCTTCTTTCACGGGTTTTGTCGGTCGAATCAGGTTCATCGGATTTTGGAGAAGAAAACCTGCCATCCGACTCGCCTAAATCGGTTTTTCATGGCAAAGACCCGCCGCCGACCGTCACTGGCGTTGGGTAGGCCGGTTTTCAAGTCGGTCTGAACGGTTTGGACGGATGGATCGGTTTTCGGTTTCTGGTGGACAGCCCTAGTTATGTTATAGTAGAAATTCTATCTTGTAAAAAAAAAAAAAAAAGGTTTAGAATGTAAATCAATACTGAAACTAAAGTGACATTAATGATTAAACATTAACTACCATCACAAGTGGGAAAAGTTGAAGCTTCCACCTGCAATATCATGACAGAGCTAATAAGCTCTATATCCTGGTAGACTAGCCTAGAAAAAGATGTCAACTTTACAAAGATTAAGCAGGAGTATAGGCCACTAGTGATACACACAAATATTTGGATTTTTTCACAAGCTTGTAACAATACTTATTTATATCAGGAAAATCAAGTCACAGGAAACTTCCCAGGCAATTGCAACACTTTTAGATCTAATATAACACTCCCAAGAACATGAACTAATTCGGTGAAACAAAGCATTCAGACATGAGTTGTTCTAAAGTAATTGTTGGAGAAAGATTATACTACGGCCTAATCACTTTGCCTCAGGAAGAAAATTGTTAGGCACGACATACATTAATTTTTAATAGAAGCTTTTGCAAATTATATACTAAGGTTCAAGGTTCCTTTTCGCCGCTATTTAGCTCTTGCTGCTTTTAGCTCAGCAACTACTCTCTCAAGCCTGCTTATTCGAGCCTCAAGCTCCAATGCTGGCATCTCAGTTACGCAATGGTTACTGTTTTCCCCATCATTATGTTTGACATGCACTGCAACCTTGGTTGAACGTCCCACTTCTCTCACAGTTGTATCTGCCACACTTTTCCCTGCTACACCCATTGAACCTTCACTCTGCGTGACCTTTGCCTCTGGTATTATCATCGAGTCCTTTTTAGGAGCTCCATCATTTGCCGTTGAGTGTGATATACTTTGAGATAAAGAGACTGTCAAAGGCTTAACATCAATAGCCAGTTTGTTCTCACTCAAAGTTCCCAAGAGGTTAGTTTTTTTGACAGAATCCTTTATGTCCACTTTATGGCATTCCACAGAAGAACTAGGTAGAACAAAGACATTGTAATTTTCTATCTTTCCAGAATAACCTTGGGGAATTCTTGGATTTTGAGGCCGGGCAACAAAATTCCTAATTGCATCTTTTTGATCAGACATTGACTGCTTCCACCACTCAAAGTATCGCATGGTAACATCTGCCTCAAAAAGGCGCGGTGGTATGTATAATTTTGCATCTCCAATTGACCTATTGTAATGGCTCCAAGCAATACTCGGGTTCATACTGTATCGAGCAACATGACCTGGAAGATCTTGGTCAATTCCAAATTGCATTGCGACTCGGTGTGGGAGGTACTTTTGAATGGATTGTACTCCAACAAGCTCACATACTCTTAAGCATCGAGTATAAGACTCCAAACCTTTGTCTAACGCAGCATCAACTGACACCCATTGTTCTTTATCTCCATAGAACTTAGGAAACAACCAATTATGATTCAATGCTATAGCATAAGGGCGCCACAGAAAATTTTCTCCAGCAGAGTCTATAGCCAACCTCACATTCTCAATACCCAATAGTTTCACTTTGTGCCAGCGAGCTGGCCTTGGCTCACCTTGTGTGATGGATATAGGAGTTGGCCGGAATGTTGTGAATCTCTCCCAAGCCCAAAGCTGGACTAATTGAAAAGGCGCAGAAATAAGAACCTCTTTATAACCCAATTTTTTTGAGGCAAATAATTTCTCTTTCAGCAAACCCAAATCAGTATAAACACTAGACAGGACTGCTGGCGCAAGTGCAATTTGAGTTCCTCCAGCCAAATGTATTGCAAGTGGAAAATTTCGCTTTTCAATACGATAATGAGGCATTGGGAAGACAAACTTAGACAACCAATATGAGAGGAATGCTTCATGCTCATATTTGCTCCCATTCCCCATGAAATGTTCCAGCCATGAATGCTGACTGGCTATGATGCTACCGCTTGTTGCAGTTTTTTTGAGTGCGTCAAGCAAGATCTCATGAATTTCTTCCATTTCTTTGGTAACAAGAGGGCTTAAAACAGAGTCACCCAAAACAGAGTAGCCCCCTAAAGCCATCATATCTTCCAAAGTAACAGTGGCTTCTCCCCAAGGGAAGATGAATGTGTTGGTCTTAGGACACCATTTTTCAGCAAGACCAAGAACCAAATCTTGTTGTCTAAAGATTGAATATTTGGAGCACATTATTGCTTCATATATTCCAGCTTTCTTCCACATGGATTGGTACTTGGAATGCAAGTTTCCGACCCACATTTTCCACTTCACATGTGGATTTTGCCAACCTTTGAACTGAACCTTCATAGGCAAATTCTCAAGCTCAGAAATGGTGGGTTCAGCAGAGAAGAATGGTGAAGGAAGTTCATCAATGGAGACCACAGAGGGTTTAAGAAAATGGGCTATTCTGACGGTTGGATTTCCGCCAGTTGGTGACAACATGAGCTCCTCTCTCTCCTCAAAGATGGCATCTTCTGGTTCAACCATTCTTGGGGTTTCAAGGTCTTTCCTAAGCTTCCTTTCAGTAAGGACTAACTCGAAGGAAGATAAAATTTTGGTGGGTTCTATATTCTATATATTATATATTAACTACTTTCTATTCTGCTCAATACATGTCCGTGCTTAGATCCATGGGAAAATTATACAAAGGAAAGAACTTTACCATCACTCTTCAAAGTTAATGATTGTGATTGTAAAGAGACTACAGTATAAATTAAGAAAGTTGGTAATATTCTATATCACTAAAAACCATGTTTGGTTCTTTGGAAAATAACAAAAAGAAAAGGGCTTTACCGCCACTTTGATGATCATGAACTTTGAGGGATTCTCATGGAAGATGATGGATGGCTACCAGGCACCAGCTCATATTATCATTTTTCTTCACTCTTCAGACCCTATCCTCTGCTTGGTTCTTGAGAAAAAAAAAAGGAAAATGAAAGCACAATCCTTTCAACCTCTTTCCTGAAAGTGGAAGTCCTTAACCTTTGCCGTGAGCTAATGGTTGCTAAGAGTTGGTGGGTATTTATACTTGTGTAGATTAAATCTACTAGATTCTGGGCAAATGAGAAAGGAAAGAGCTTTACCTTCACTTCATTTCATTAGAGAAGGGATTCTGTGGGAGATAAAAGACTGGTGGCCTGGTGGGTACTTCATATTTTCTTGTTTTTCTTGTAGGAGTTTCTTTTCTCATAGTGTATTCTCTGTTTGGTTCCCGGGAAAGAAAGAACAAAAGTACGGTAAAATTCTTAAGCCAGGGTTTTTCAATGCTTTATGTATATAGGCTTAGAATTATGTCAGGCACAATAAATTTCATAACATTTTTCACACTTAGTTGGGTTGGCAGTATATAGGGGAAATTACACTTTACCACTCTAAACTATACCCTAGATTACATTTTGCACCTTAAACTATTCGAATACATATTTTGCACCCTAAACTATTACATTTGTTACACTTTGCACCATGACGTTAATTTTACTGTTATGTTAGATGGAAATCTGGAGCACATGACTTGCACATGTGTATTGCTTAAGTGGCACAAAGTCAAAAGACCAAAAACCCCTCTTTCCAATCAATTAAAAACAAAAGCTTATTTCTTTATTTTTTACCTAGCTCTCTCTCTCTCTCTCTCTCTCTCTATCTCCAATCAAAATTTGTGAAACCCTAAATCCCTAAAACAAAATTATCAATGGCACCACCACCACTCCACCATTACTCCCCCACTGTGACATTTTCGTTATTTGGCTCCCATAAACTAAAAAATATTTCAAGATGGCTGGTCCAATTTAAAAACAATGATGATGATGGAAATCTTCTACGTCAGAACAGAACATGGTCCCAAGCAAATATATCGGTAAATTTTGTTATCGGAGCGCTTAGGAAATGTTATACTACACAGAGGTAAGATCACGGTTAATTTGCCATGGAAGAGAAAAGGTCAGTGTGAGCATTTGAAATTATGTCTTTCCATTGAATATTATAATTAAGTTCAAGGTAAATCTGCACTCCTTTTTGCAGTAAGTGGCTATCAAAAAGCTGATATATGGCTTACAAGTTAATATTAATTAAAGATCCAGTGCCATAAAATTGGCAACCTCGTGGAATTGGCAAAGCCACATATTAGCTGCTAAGGAAAAGGTTGTTTTTCACTTTCCCTCATAGACATGTTCAGTGGCTCTTGTAAAGACCATTTAACCATTTATATTCAAGAGGTCAAGTCGGCCATGCGTTGCAGTGGTGGTCCTGGTGGAGCAGTAGTGGTGCCATTGATGATTTGATTTGGGAAGAGGAGTTGCTATGCAATACGCACACACAAGAGGTGGAAAGAGAGAGTTGGGTAAAAAATAAAGAAATAACTTTTTGTTTTTAATTAATTGGAAAGAGGGGTTTTTGGTCTTTTGACTTTGTACCACTTAAGTAATACACATGTGCAAGTCATGTGCTCAAGATTTCCATCCAACATAATAGTAAAATTAACGTCGGGGTGCAAAGTGTAACAGATGTAATAGTTTAGGATGTAAAATGTGCATTCGAATAGTTTAGGGTGCAAAGTGTAATATAAGGTATAGTTTAAGGTAATAAAGTGTAATTTCTCCCCGAATATAATTAATAGTAATTAGGAGTGTTTACGAAATTGCTCAAACTACAAGATCGCACCTAAACCGACCAAAATCACCTGTAAAATAAAGTAATCACACAACATTGTAGGTGGAGGTGGAAAAAACATGCGGTTTGCAATTTTGTGATAAGAAAATTGCAAATATATATATATATATATATATATATATAAATTTTATGTTAAATATATATTATATGAACTAGGTGTTGATCACTTGATCCTTTAAATATAAAAGATGAGATTTTTTACGCTTAAAAACTTGTTGGGCTACTTTTAATCAACCCAAAACAAAGAAAAATCAACTTAACACTTTAAAAATTGGCTCAAAACCAAGGAAAAATTAGTTTGAACTAAGCCAAACTAGCCCAAAATTGGCCCACAACAAAAGGAAAAAAAAAATCAGTTTTGAGACCACCACTATTATCACTTTATGGCACATCAATTACAGACTAACACATCAATATGTTTGAAGTTTGTTTTCAAATTCTTTTGTGGTTTCTTTAGATAATAGAATTTGGGCATGTGGATTTGGATTTAGGTAATTAAAATTCAAATACTTTGTTTGAATAGTTTAAAAATGGTCAAGGATTTGGATTTAACAAATCCACAAAGGATTTTAAACTTTGAAATCCTTAGATTTGAATTAATTCTAGACTCATAGAATTTTAGAAATCCTTAAAACATACTTCAATAAATTTTAAATTTTATAATCTCAAATTATCATAGGTACAAAACTTTTAACAAAGAATTTTAAAATTTATAGATTTAAAATCAAAGACTAGCATTATCCAAATGCAACGTTGTGTACTTAGACTTTCTCATAGGCTTGCATGGTCGGTCAGATAAGAAATGGCACTGTGAAAATGATTTTCCTGTAATATAGCCGTACGGGTTAAGAATGCAAAGTTTTAAATGGAATAAAGGGAGCCTCTTTGGCTGTTCGGAATTTTATATCCTAGAGCGTCATTGTACACCATTTTAAGAAAACATCATCAGGCAGACAGTGACATACAGATATAGTGACTAATGTAGTCATATTATTTTATAATTCTTGTAGAAAGTTAGCCCATATGAGTTGGATAATGGTCATCGCATGTGTTAGATATTATGGACCAAGATGTTCAAACAAACAAAAAAACCTCACTATAGGCCCATAAGCCCTTGACCCATTTTCAATCAAATCCTACCTTTAGTGCCAGTTTGACATGATTAATTTTGTCAACTTATTTTTGCTCATATTCATGAGTCTCACTACACTTTTTGATACTATTTATAAGTTTTACTATACTATTTCAGCTAATTTTTACTTTTATCTACAGTACTTTCAGTTAATAGTTTTCAGTTTCAGCAAAATAAGCTGATTCTAAACAGACCCTTAATGCAAGCTACATTAGGTTTGGACTAATATAACACCATGAAATACCAGACCCCCCCCCCCCCACAAAAAAAAAAAGAAAAGAAAAAGAAAAAGACAAATTGAGAAAACAAGTAGCATATATTTTTGTTTGTTGGTAATTAGGGCATATGATAAAAGGAAAAGGGGGGCCAAGGCTATACAGAACAATAGTAGAGTAGACTAGACAAGTTCAAAGTTAGAAAATGAGATACATCATGATGAGAATTGAAGGCAGAAAAAAAAAAAAAAAAAAAAAAAAAAAAAAAACAGAAGAAGAACAAATTGATTGTTGCTCTCTTGTATTCCCTTTGTGAACACTTTAGTTTCAATTTGGTGAGTTGTTCTCCAATTTATAATGTTTTCAAACTTGAGAACGTATGATTTTTTTTACTTAATGTGTGCAACATAAACATCAATATTTTGAGAGATAATTTCAACCTATGACGTTCGCTCTTGATAATTGACACCAATTAGTTTTTGGCATAAACAGTGTTTGAACTCCAAATTTTTTATTCGACCACATTCTTCAGTTAACTTGGACATCAATATTTTTTGTTTGAAGAAAACCAAATTGGTTGGAATACAATAAAGGTTGAGAGATGGGCAGGATAACCCAATTATTGGTTCTTGATTAATTATTTGGCAGTTAGCACACCTTATTTCTTGTGTATGGGGTCTATTATTACTATATGGACTAAGTTACAGCTCTCTACATATGGGTTAGGTTTTCATATAACAGCATATTAATGTCACGTTGGTTCTTGATAGATCACTGCACGAGTCTCATATTTGGAGTGTTTGGACTAAGCAAGAGGATATGGTATATAATGCATCCGATGTGTGGTATATTTTTCTAGACTAGAGAAAGGGCAGAAGACTATCCTGCAAAAACAAAACGGTTTTCTTGCAGCTTTGGACTCATGTATGTGTTGTGTACTTATGCATAGTTATAATCATGAATAAGTCCTCGTGGTTGTATAGTTCTTGTGGTATTAAATGTTACTCCTACAAGCGTAGTCTAATAAATAGAGTATTGTCACTTTAATATAATGTTATGTACAATTTTTTCATAACAAATTTCACAATTGTAAAAGGATTGTGAATGGTGGATACAAGCATAGACTCACTTTTTTTTTTGAAGTTAGACCCACTTGTTTTCTACCACTTAATAGTTGACGATTTCAATAACTGCAATATATGTTGTGAAAAAAGTTATGTTGGTTTAAATATACAAAAATCGGGTACATGGACATATCAGTAATTTTGACCATGTGTGTGCAGACAGAATGTATACTAATACTGTAAAATGTAATTAAACATTAACCACCAGCAACATGCACAAAAAGCTGAAGCTTCCACCTGAATATCATGACAGAGCTAATGAGCTCTACACCGTCAGACTACCCTACAAAAAGATATTAACTTTGCAATAAAGTAGAAGAATAGGCCACTTTTCAAATATTAGGATTTTCACTAGCTTATGCCAATTCTTATTTATATCAGGCAAGGCCAAGTCACAAGAAACTAGGCAATTGACACATTCATCTCTAATATACCCGTCCCAGGACTAATTCGGTGAAACAAAGCATTCTGACGGGGGTTGTCTAAACTAATTGTTAGAGAAAGATAATAACTGTTGTACTGCCTGGTCAAGTCCTTCAGGAAGAAAATTTTTAGGCACTCAGTACATAACTTTTAAATTTTAATAGAAGCTTTTGCAATTTATATACTTTGCTTTTTGCTGCTACAGTTCCTATTTGGAAGGCTTGTTCTCAAACTAGTCATTAGCTCTTGCTGCTTTTAGCTCAGCAACTACCCTCTCAAGCCTGCTTATCCGAGCCTCAAGCTCCAAGCCCGGCATCTCAGTTTTGCAATAGCAACTGCTTTTCCCATCATTTTCTTTGACATGCACCACAATGTTTTTTGGATGTTCCACTTCTCTCACAGTTGCGCCTGTCAGAATCGTCTCCGCTTCACCCATTGAACCTTCACTCTGGATGTCCTTTGCCTCTGGTGTCATCAGCAAATCCTTTTTAGGAGCTCCATCATCAGCTGTTGAGTGAGACATTTTTTGAGATACAGAGACTGGCAAAGGCTTAACATCAATAGCCAGTCTTTTCTGAACTCACTCAAAGTTCCCTGGAGTTTAGTTTCCTTGACAGTGTCCATTTTAAAACATTCTACAAACGAACTTTGTGGAACAAAGACATTGTAATTTTCCATCATTCTAGAATAAACTCGGGGAATTCTTCTTGAATCTCTAGGCCGGGTAACGAAATTCTTAATTCTTCTTGAATCAAGAACTTTGAGGGACTCTCATGGAAGATGATGGATGGCTACCAGGAACCAGCTCATATTATCATTTTTCTTCACTCTTCAGACCCTATCCTCTGCTTAGTTCTTGGGAAAAAAAGAAAAAAAAGAAAAAGAAAAAAAGGAAATCACAATCCTTTCAATCTCTTTCCTGAAAGTGGAAGTCCTTAACCTTTGCCGTGAGCTAATGGTTGCTAAGAGAAGTTTGACAAATCAAGGAAGCTCTTTTATTGGATAAAGAGAGAAACCGAGGTTGATTCAGCCGCGTTGGTGTTGACTTCCATAGCTCTTATCAAGACCATGTAGGCATTTAGCCCTTATTCCTAGGAGCAAATATCAACACACAAGTTGGCGCCTCACTGGTAGCCTTCGATAGAGTATTTCCTTTTGCACATATTCCAAAGCTAACACCAGATCAAGTGGCCTCACTAAGATTTGCAATATTATCAAGATATATGCAACCTATTATTTTCGGCAAAACTACAGTATTACCCTGTGTGCGTAAATTGGTTCTTTAAGTTTAAAGCATGCATAATTGGTTCCTCAAGTTTTTAAAATGAGCAATATAAGTTCTTTTATTAATTGTCATTAACAATATTATTTATGTGACTAACAGAATAATAACTTGACATTTTATTTTAATGATGTATCATATTTTTAATTAAAAATTACAAATTAAAATTACACGTGAGAAACATTATTTACCAAATTAAAAAACTATTTTCTAAACACCTAGCCACAGCTTAAAAAAAAAAAAAAAACAGTCACGAGACAGAGAAGGGGAGAGAGGGAACAACAAGCCTTAGCCACCCATCAAGCTCGACCCGTGTAGATACTGGACTGGGGTTCGGTGCAATAACAGTCGGGTCACTGAAATCAACGTGTCCGGGTTGAGACGAAGCCGTTTTGGGATTCTAAATCAACAATTCGCTGTGGACTCTTTGGCCAATTTGACAAGTTTGGTGTCTGTCAACGCTTCTGGGTTTTCGCTTCCGGGGCCTATTCCTGATTGGTTCTGCCAAAGTCTTAATGCACTCCAAGTGCTCGATCTAAGGTCTAGCTCAGTTACTGGGTCGATCCCTCCGTTGCTCGGTGGATTGAGTACACTGAGGTATTTGTATCTGTCAGGTAATAACCTTACTGGTAGTATATCTTCTTCATTGGGAAATTTATCTGAGCTGTTAATTCTTGATCTTTCACGAAATTCACTTACTGGGTCATTGCCTACTGGTTTTGAGTCTCTTACTAAACTCACAAGGCTTGACCTTTCTTCAAGTTACGTAATTTGAAGCGGAGATGAGGAAATTGAAGGAGGATCTCGACCGTCGGATCCACGATCAAAAGCTCGCCATCAATATCCACAACATCCCAGACTCGGAGTGTTTCAGGCTGTATTTCAAGGACTTGGTGAGCGAAGAGAGGATTAGGGGCATAATGGTATATGTAGCTGGTGCTAGAGCTGCCATGGAGAAGAGAGTGTCGGGGCTGTGGCCGGCGGCATATAAGGAGAGATTGAGAATTGGAGGCAGCATATAAGCGTCACCTTTTTCTGTGACGATTTAAATTGGTGAGTGAAGAAGTGTGTGAAGAGCTTGCATGTAATTTTAGTTTGTAATTTTTTAATTAAAAATATGTCACATCATTAAAATAAAATGTCAAGTCATTATTCCGTTAACCATATAAGTAACACCATTAATAAAAATTAGTAAAAAGACTTATATTTCTCATTTTAAAAACTTGAGAGACCAATTGCACACACAGGGTAAACTTGAGGGACCAATATTGTAGTTTCGCATTTATTTTATGCTAAATTCTAATTGTAATTAGGAAAGCTAATTGGGGTTTCTTGTTAAAGAATGAAATATAAATTTGGTTTTTTACCTTGGTGTGAAAGAAAAAGCTATTCTTTGGAATTGAAGGAAAGTCTATTCTTTGTTAAAGAAGTAGTGTATTCTTTGTCCACAAAGAAATAAGAATTAAAGATGTGTTTGTATACTGCTTATTTTGCTGAAAGCTGAAAATAATAAAAGAATAATTTTCGGATTACTGTTCACTGTTGAAAACATTGTTCATTTGCTTTAATGCACTGTTCATGTCCCATGAACAGTGCAAGAGGTGCTGGTAAAAAAAAAAAAAAAAAAAAAAGGCAAAACGCTAAACGTGGATGCTAGACGAGGGATCCAAACGCATACTAAGTCTTGTAAATAGACAGTTATACGAAGGAATTGATGGCTTTAATCCAGGGGCCTTCCTTATAGGAGGAGGGAAAGAATCATAAAATTGGGTGTGAAACTAAAAGAGAGAGGGGGGGGGGGGGGAGTAGGGAGAAAAGAAGGTTTGAGTTTTCTCTAAAAAAGAAGAGAAGACTAAAATGTAGACTAGAGAGTGCAAAAAAAAAAAAAAGAAAAAAAAAAGAAAAAAAAAAAAGAAGAGATTTTCTTTAGTAGTGACACTGATGTAGAATAGACAGTATAGGTCTTCCTGGAGTAATAAGGGTGCCAGAAGTCATAGTGCAAGATCAAGGAAGTGCCAATAGAGGCCATCGGAATGACAATGTCAAAATTGCATGAAATTTAATAGGTTAAAGGGAAACGTTATTTTGATCCAGACTCGAGGCTTGTCTTGAGTGTTGCCTAAATTTAGGCAAATTCTTTCATTAAGGCCTTGAAAACAGCATTTTTGCTATTTATAGTAATATTTGTATTTCCTTAATAACTTTTAGTTTAAAATCTAGAATAAGGTCTCGTCTATTTTGGGACTTCTCTTAGAGGCAGTATTTTAAATTTCTGCAATTATTTCGATTTTGCTATTTTTGGCAAAAATCACTATTTTGGCACCTAATTACATGATTAGCATGAATTAGGCTTTCTAGGTGTTACCCTAGTCGCGCTAGGGTTTCTTTTACTATTTAAACATATTGTAACCTCTAGGGCAGTTAAGTTTTTAGATTTATAAAAGTATAGACTTTGTCTATTTCTCTCTAGTGGATTCAAGAATCCTATCACCTTGTGGATTTAAGGGACTCTCATGGATTTGAGGTTTTCATTTAGAAGCTAACATGTTTAGTTTCTTTTTCCATTCAGAAAGTAATGTGTTTGTTTTCTTGTAGCTTCCACAACATCAGACACCCACAATGAAAGATAAATTTGGGGTTTTCTCTAAGGAATGTTTTTCGGATGCTACAACCATGGATAATTGTTTTTAAAGTGGCTAAGGGCCTATTTGATAAGAGGAATTAAATATAATTTTTAAATTTGGAAATCGGAAAATGGTGGATCCCAAACTTTAATATATTGTTTGGCTCATGTTTTCTAAATACAGTTTTCAAAAAATTGTTTCAGATTTTCCATATTCAAAACAAGATTTTGAAAACGAGTGAAATGATGTTTTAAAAAAAAAAAAAAGTTTTCAATGGCATAATAGTAAATAAATTGAAAGCAGTGAACTCCAAATATTTTTCTAAAGTCTTTTATCTCTTAAATTAAAGAGATTATCTTTATCACCAAAAAAAAAAAAAAAAAAATCTCATAATTTAAATTTGAAACTTATCATTATCTGAAAAAAAGAAAAAAGTAATCTACACGTCTGTAAAATATTTTAAAAAATTTATCTCATTTAATTACCCTATATCTTCGCAGTAATTACACCAGGCAAAAAATTTAATTTGTTCTCCATTGTAGCAGAGTAAGGACCATCTCTTATTTTGTTCAAACTATTTTATGTGAAGTTGTACCAACAAACAGAAAAAGCTAAAAGAATGCTGCGGATGTGGTTATTGAATCTTCAAATTACGCTGCCATGTAACAGCAAATTGAGAACCAAAACGCGGTGAGATAGTCTTGTAATTTTGGAAAGGCATGCAGTCTCTATTTTGGGTTTAAAAGGAAGGTGTGCTAAGTGCTTGAGAAAAGTTCCCATTAAATTTCAAATCAGGGCTATTAGCAACCTTATGCTTTGTTTTTGTTTTTCTTTTGTTTTGTTTTTCTTTTTGAGTTTCTTTGGAGAAGAAAAAAAAAAGACAATGGTAACTCGTGAAAGTGTTTTGTTAGCAACTACAATGTATTCACTTATTTCAAAAGTTCAGTTGCATTTACTTCTTCATAAGTCTTCTTTTAGATCAATCAAAATTTCTCATTAATGTTAAAATTCTCTTGATCAAAATTATTATTTTTTAATTAAGGAAGATAGTTTTATTGATGTAAAAAATGAATACAAGAATACAGGAACATGAGCATTGACTGCCTTGTTGGTCACTGAAGAACAACTAACAGCCTTCTAAAACCTTGTACAGTAAAGGTTCTTCTAAAAAAAATAGTACAATACAGGTCATGTGCTTAATTGTTTTAGGTCATGTTCTACCTCAATTGTGCTCTTTTACACCTGTGCTGCGAAGATGATGATATTAAAAAAAAAAAAAAGGTGTTAACTGCGTTAGATTATATATATATATTGGAATTTCTCATGTAATTATTCGATTGACCATTAAAATTTCAAAACAACTTTAGAAAAATTATACCCATATGTGGAAGTGGTGTAGCTCAAAGGAGTGAAGTTTTTGGTCTGATTCCCCCAATTTATTTGTATTGTGGGTAAAAAATATCTAACAATGGGAGGCCCAGAAGATGGCGGTATAGGTACAGCTACTACAAAAAACAAATGAGAGTTACACTTTTAAAAAACGTAACTAAGACGTAACAATGTGACTGACCCCCTTTTTAAAGAAATTTGGATTGGACTCATTTCTTCTTGGGAAGCTTATCTCCTCACTACACTTGAGTCTCTCTCCCCAAATTTTCCCAACCCTTAACCCTCTACTCATCGGTCTCTATTTATAGACTTCCTTTGGTGGGGTCATCATGATGAGAGGGTGGTTTTCCATGTTTATAGGTCTCTCTGAACTATATTCCTGATCAGATGGGGCCCACTATTCGTGACTGACATGACTCTCTTGGAACTTGCACCAAACGCCAATAATTGCTTGGCAGACGAATTCTCCCAAGGCATTATCCCTTGACCTCGGTATAGTATAGGCTGTTTGGTTAGGCCAGGAGCTTGGACCAGGCCCATCTAGGGAGTGGGCTAGGTGCTCAGTTAGTAAGCAACCGAAATGTGCCCATTTATGAGATGTGTCATGAGCTGGGTGCAGGCCGGTAGCCATGGACTGTATACCATAAATTAGTTGCTTACTCTTTACAATATTTGTTAATATGTTTGACTAGTTGGGGGTTCTAATGCCTAATGTAATAAGGAATATTAAGATATTCTTACTTAGTACTCATTTAAAAAAAAAAAAAAAATGGTCGAATGCCTTCGTGGTTAAATCCAATAAAATAAAAAAATAGTGGAATGCCTTTGTGGTTAAATTCAATAGCTCCACAAATGTAGCTCAATTTAGTTTCTTACATCTCATAAACACAGGATTGAATAAAATATCCAAAGAAAAGATTGAAATGATTAGGTTATACTATTTGATTGTTTGAAAATAAATTTCTTCTTCTTCTTCACTTTTGTTGTTATTGTTGTTGTTTTTATTTTTATTTTTGAAGATTATATAGAATATTCTAATTTGACTGCCAAAAGTAGGGATGGCAATGTGGTGGGACGAGGCTGAAGGATGGGGTCTTCATCCCCGACCTGCATGAAGGGGAAAACTTTCTCACCCCATCCCCGCCCCTTGGGGTCTTGCGAAGCCTTGCCCCAACCCATAAAACTCCACTTTTTGTTAATTTGCTCTACAACTAGTACAATTTTTTTTAATGAAACCTATTTCATTAATAAAAATATACTTGAAATTACAATTAAATTTATCTCATCAAATTAAATCAATTTTTAGAAAAAAAAATTGAATAACATATCCAAGTGTTTAACAAAACAATCACAAAAAAAAAAAAAAAAAAAATCTCATAGTATAACATATAACAAAATAAAGGCAGAGGACCACATTGGGTAAAATAAAATAAACTAATATTGATATATTTGTTTTTTTTTTTTTTTTTTTTTTTTTTTGAAAGCCAAATCAAACTTCATTCATTTAAACTAGATAGATCAAAATACAAAGCATCTCGGGCTGGTGGTGGAGTATCTTCCAACCACACAGCCTCCTCATCTAAAACATTTGCATACCGAGCTAGAGAATGTGCTACTGAATTGGCATTGCGCCGAATACAATTAAAAGACACAAAGTGAAGACCTGCTGCTAAATGTCGAATATCATCATAAACAACCCCCAAGCGCGACCAGATTGGAATGTTTGACGCTACAGAAGACATAACCACCGAGTTGTCCCCTTCCACAATCAGCTCTGAAAATCCAGCATCAATAGCGAACTCTAAAGCTTTCCGGCAGGCCAGCACTTCCGCTTCCTCACTGTCAGAAACTACTTCCCCCCTTGATGACAAGGCTGCCATAACCTCCCCAGCTGCATTGCGAATCACTGCACCAACCCCTGAACCAGTATCAAATGTTGCCGCATCAAAATTCAGCTTATATAACTGACCCGGTGGAGGTTCCCAATTCTGCAGAGACCCAGAAGATGCCGAACCAGCTACCAATAAAGTCTGAGCATCACGGTATTCTTTTAGATAATCTGTGGCCCTCTTATTTAACTGCACAGGATGTTGCATGCTTCCACCATATAATAACGTGTTTCTACGGTGCCAAATAAGCCAGCTTTGGACTAAGAATATCTCAAGTTCCTCAACTGATAATTTGGCCATCATACCTTGAAAAAGCTGCATGAAATCATCAAACACTGAACCACACTTCTGTATCCGAGCAGTGGATCCAGCCCAAACGTCTTGAGCGGCACTACAATCCCATATTGCATGGACTATAGTCTCCGGGCTCCGTGTACATAGTTCGCACTTATCCTCCTGCAGCACCTGTCGACGAGCTAGGTTCACCTTTGATGGCAGAATATTAAGGCAAGCCCGCCAGCCAAAAACTTTGATTTTGCTAGGCACATGGAGTTGCCAAAGCTGATTCCAAGTTCGGTGATCTCTCCTCGGTACTGAACACTCTTCCCTCCCATTGGTATCGCCATCCAACATACGAGCCACATGATAACCTGACTTAACCTCATACTTCCCCTTACGACAAAACTTCCACACCAATCTGTCTTGTACCAGTCTCATGCTCAATGGAATTTTAAGGATTGCCTCAGCATCAAACCGATTGAAACACGTATAAATCCTCTCCCTATCCCATCCATGCACTCTCCAATCAATTAAATCTGATACTCTCCATTCCCATTCGTCATTCTCAGTTGGAAATAACACCTTATTCTCAGGATGATTTGGTATCCACTTGTCTTCCATTACTCGAATTGAGGAACCTGTGCCCACCCTCCAATAGCAACCCGATTTTAAGATATTTTGGGCAGCCAACACACTCTTCCAAACATAGGAACTGTTGGGACAATCAGTCGCCTCCAGAAAACTACATCTTGGAAAATACTTGGCCTTAAAACACAAAGATAACAGTGAATTTTGGTCTTGGATCAGCCTCCAACCTTGCTTTGCCAGCATAGCTAGATTAAAGCTCTGAATATCCCTGAATCCCATACCACCTTCCTTCTTTGGTTTTGTCAAAAAATCCCAACTCTTCCAATGAATTTTCCTTTCATCACCAGATTGCCCCCACCAAAATCGTGCACAGAGAGCATCAAGCTCATTGCAAAGCTTTACCGGTAACAGGAACACTCCCATAGTATATGTTGGAATTGATTGGGCCACTGCTTTGATAAGTACCTCCTTTCCGGCACGAGAAAGCAATCTGCCTTTCCACCCTTGGAGTTTTTTCCACACCCGTTCCTTAAGATATGCAAAAGTTTGATATTTCGACCTTCCTATCAAAGTCGGCAACCCCAAATAAGAATCAAATCTATCCACTTCCCTTACTCCCAAAGCTTGTTTAATTTGTTGCCTCTGTCCCTCAGAAGTATTACTGCTAAAATATGCCGATGACTTCTCAAAATTAATACATTGTCCAGAAGCTTCTGCATACAACTTCAATGTGTCAATAATCACTTGCACTTCCTCCTGATTTGCCCGGCAGAAAATTAATGAATCATCTGCAAAAAGCAAGTTAGAAATAAAAGGAGCTCTTCTGCAAATTTGGACCCCATGAAGCTGTCCCTCAGATTCTGCTTTGGAAAGCAAAGACGTAAACCCTTCTGCACACAAAAGAAACAGATAAGGTGATAAAGGGTCCCCTTGGCGGAGCCCTCTTGAAGGGATAATATTTCCAACTGCTCTACCATTAATGCGAACCGAGAAAGAAGGGGTGGAGACACAACTCATCACCCTATTAATCCATTCCTCCGGAAATCCCAGTCTAATCATCATGCCCTTCAAAAAATCCCACTCCACTCGGTCATAAGCCTTACTGACATCAAGTTTCAAAGCTAGGGCTCCGGTTTTCCCCTTTTTTCTCCCATGCATAGCATGTAAGGTTTCATAAGCTAGCAACACATTATCAGTTATGAGTCTTCCTGGCACAAAAGCACTCTGAGTGGGGGAGATTAACTGGGGTAAGATAGTTTTCAGTCTATTAGCAAGCACTTTAGAGATTATTTTGTAAATAACATTGCATAAGCTAATGGGTCTGAAATCTGTCATCTTCTCCGGTGACTTAACTTTCGGGATAAGAACAATATGAGTATAATTTATTTCAGGTAACATAGTTCCAGAATTTAGAAAATCTAACACTGCAGAACTAACATCATTACCAACTATATGCCAAAACCTTTGATAAAAAAGAGCATTCATACCATCAGGTCCTGGAGCTTTAGTAGGTCCCATCTGAAATAATGCTGCTTTTACTTCCTCTGCAGTATACGGCTTAGACAACTCCTCCTTCATATCTGTAGTCATCCTCTGAGGAACTGTATTCAGACATTCTTCCATTCTTTCACAAGTACCGGAATGAAAAATTGTTTCAAAATAATTGATAGCCACCTCGGCCACCTCTCCAATATCCTCCACCCAATTACCATGTTGGTTTTGAATGCCATGAATGAAATTTCTCTTGTGCCTTTGAGAAGCTTTTGAATGGAAAAACTTTGTATTCCTATCACCATGCTTCAACCAGGATACTCGAGAGCGTTGTGCCCAAAAAATTTCTTGCTTAAGAAGGAGATCATCCAATTTTTTGCTTGCAACCAATACCTCCTCCCTACTTTCCTCCGTTAACTCTTTTTTATTCAACATTTCAATCTTTTTAGTTAACATTTTAATTTCATTCACAGCAGGAGCTGTTTTTGCTGAGCCCCAAGCTAGTAAGTCTGCCCCACATCCCTTAATTTTGTCCACTGTTGCACATAACCCACCAACCTCACCACCCGAATTGGTCCAAGAATCCAACACCACTCCTTCACAATCCTCCCACATCAGCCAAGATTCTTCAAACCTAAAACCACGAGGCCCACCCCCCCTAAAATCACGGTCTGTACCTGTCTGGAGAAAAATCGGCACATGATCAGATGCATGACTGAACCCGTGGGTGAGAGTACTAGCTGCAAACTTCTCCTTCCACTCACGGTTTACAACAGCACGATCCAGTCTTTCTCTAGTATTAGCTGCCCCCGGTCTTTTATTATTCCATGTAAATTGGTACCCTTGGAATCCTAAATCAAATAAACTGCACCGCTCCAAAGCTGCCTGAAACTCTTCCATCTGTTTATACTGAGGTGGATGGCGACTTTGCTTTTCAGACTGATGCAAAATCGCATTAAAGTCACCTATACAACACCACGGCCCCTCCACAAATGAGGAAATATGTGATAAAAGTGCCCAGGACTTCTTTTTCTCACTTGCTTCTGGCCACCCATAGAACCCAGTCAAAAACCAAGTGAAACCATCATCCTCAATCACCTTCGCCAATATATGGTTTTCAGTGAAATTAATAACCTCCAATCGAACTTCAGATTTCCATAACAATGCTAAACCTCCTCCAGAATAAGGCTTCTTAACAATAAACTTATTCGGAAAAGGCAATTCCCTACAATGATTAGCAAAACCTTCTTTATCTAGTCTAGTCTCCATTAGGAAACAAACTGTGGGAGCTTGATCCTTCACTAGCTTGTGAAGGCTTCGAACTGTCCAAGGGTTCCCAAGCCCTTGGCAGTTCCAACTGAGGAGTTTCATTGTGTCCGGCAAGGGTGCGTGGGCACCCCCGCCGATATCTTTGAATTAGATTCCACACTGCTTCTCCCTCGCTTCAGTACTTCAAACTGCTCATCCTCAATTTGGTTGCTGCCTTCTCTGTCTGTACTCCTCTTTCCCAAAAGAGACTTAGTCCCTTCTTTAAGAAATTCCACCGGACCAATTTCCATGCGCTTTAGCCTAGTCCACGTTGCCTTAGTTTTTGGGCTTTGAAGTCCATTTCCCACTTCCACACTAACTCCATGCATGGGCTTAATCCCTTCAGTACCACCCATAATGTTTGAAAAGAGGCCCACACATACTTTTTCAGTTACACCTGAACCCATCCCTTCCTTATTCGTAACTTCCATCCCTTGAATCTCGGATGCCACGTCAAGCGATTCCCTCTCTGTTCCGTGATTCTCGCTGCATAATTCCTCACGTAATTCATTATGTTCCGTAGGGTTTGGCACCTTCTCCCTGCCGTCCGCCGCCTCTGTTTCAGGACTGGCTTGAGCCTTCCGATATTCATCCCGGTGATCCTCCCCATCTACTTCTTCCCTTGAAACATTCCTGCGAGGAGGTGAACGATTTCGGCCACCCCAAGCCTTCAGCCACTCACCGTATGGACAGCTCACATCCCCCTCTTTCTTAGTTGCTGTGAAGTATAATGCACAGTGCTTCAAGTCATGTCCCAGTAGTCCACAATAATGGCAAAACAATGGGAGTCGTTCATACTTGAAAGAAACCCAGTGCCTCATACCCTCTGAACCAGCCAAGAAAGCACCCCTTCGAATTGGTTTTGTTAAAGGAACAGCAACTTTAACCCTCATAAAATAGTTCTGCCCCTCCGTTCTCTGTTTCTTCTCCACTTCGACCACCGTCCCCAGTTTACTGCCCACCGCCTCTGCAACTTTAGGCGACACCAGATCAAACGGAGCACCCCATATTTGTATCCATAGGGATATTGAATCAAACTTGACGTTTTCCGCCGTCATCCCTACTTTCCATTGAAGCAATAGCAGAGCCTGATTATCGAAGGACCACGGCCCTCCCTTAAACACCCGGTTCATCGCAAACTCAGATTGGAATTTGAGTTGAAATAGATATGTTCCCACCTCCACGATCTGGACAGCCTCTTCCAATCCCCATGCTCTTTTCAATGTAGTTATGGCCGCCCTCTTATTGAAGGGACGACACGTCAGGAACTTCCCTATCAAACTAAGTGCACAGTTCTCCAGCCCTTCTTTTCTTCCTTCATCCGGAATATCGATAGTCTCCTCTTCCTCTGTAGTCAATCGCATGTTCTCCAGTATACTCGAAACTTCATCTGCCATGGTAGCGTAATTTTGAAAGAAAAGAAAAGTTAAACCCTTAGGAACCCTAAGGGAGGTATATCTCGCACTAACGAGAGAGAGAACTCCTACCAGAGAGGAGAGTTAAAGAAAATATTTTAATAAGTGATAATATTTGTTTAAATAGTAGGGTTTTAAAGTATGAAAATTTTACAATTATAACCTTTAGCAATACGAGATGGGGCGGGGTGGAGACAGGGAGGGGCATGGCGGGGTAAGTCTAAAAAGTCTAAACACATCTCCGCCCTACCCCACCCTGTGGTGTGAGGCTAAAATCTTGCCTCATTCCCCCGCCCCATCACCTTTGCAAGGCGAAAAAAACCTGCGCGAGGCAAAGCGGTGAGGGGCAAAATTGCCATCCCAAGCCAAAAGAAAACTAAGAGGGAGAAGCTGGGCGGGAAAACATTTAGTCATTTTATTTTCGCGCCTTAACAGCGTTTGACTTTAAAAAACGGTGTTGAGTAGTAGTACTTGTTTCTCTGCTCTGTTCTCTCCAGTCTCCACCGCAAACCACTCTGTTTCCGCTACGGCTAAAGGTATTTCCTTTCTCTTTTGGGGTTTGTTTTGCTCTGTATAAATCTTTCAATTTCTTATCTTTTGGGATTTTGGGGGGTTTTCTTTTAAATTCTGAGATTAATCCCAACAGATAAATTAATAACAGTTTCCATGGTTAAAAAAAAAAGTTCATATGGTCATGATCCAGCCATACAAAAAGTTTCAAATCCACCCCAGAATTTAAACCTCAAAAACTGACTCCCTTAGTTAATGTCTTTTCTCTGAACCAGAAGAAGAATTGAAGAAGCAATGGTACGAAATAAAAAGAGGGATAGGATCAGCAGTCTACCTGACCTTCTCGTCTCCCATATCCTTTCCTTCCTCACTATCAAAGAGGCTGTGGCCACGAGCATTTTATCGAGCAGGTGGAAGACTCTCTGGACTCTTGTCCCCAATCTCGATTTGGACGAAGATGACTTTGAGTGGATATTGTCAGATGAAAAGCAAAATCGTAAAAAAAAAAAAAGGTGGGATGACTGGGACGGGTGGGTTTGCCCAAGCGGTTTTACATTTGTGCAGATTGTCTCTAAAATCTGGGCTCTTCGCAATGCATATACCCTACAAAAGTTTTACCTCAACTGGCTTTACGATTGTGACCCAATACATGTCGATAAGTGGGTCAGCACTGCAATCACAAGTGACTTGGAAGAGCTCACTCTTAACGTTTGTCCTAACCTACCTTTCGACATTCCCAGTACCCTTTTTAATTATTGTAAAACATTGGGAAATCTGAGACTATATGGCAATATTATTGTTGGTCCTCCGCCTTCATCCTTCGGCTTCCCAAGTCTCAAAATTTTGCATCTTCTTGGAGTCCAGCATGCCAACCACGACTCTTTCTCAAGATTCCTCACTTGCTGCCCGATACTCGAATATTTGTGTTTAGAAGTAATTGAAATGGACGAGGAATGCAATTTTATAATCACTCTACCTACATTGAAAAGATTAGATTTAAATATGCAAGATTTCTTATACAAACTTGAGATAAACGCCCCAGCTCTCCAGCATCTAAAATTCGTGGGTTTTCTGCATAAAGTCGTATTGTTGGAAAATCTGTCCAATTTAGCTAAAGCGGTCCTTTTTGTTTCTCATGACTCTGAAGTAAGTGATACTGAAGATTATGGAAATAGGGTAATGGACTTCATCAGAGCACTCTATAACGTTAAATCCCTGCATTTGGGCTCATTCACCACAGAGGTAAAGCGCATTTTTAATTTTCTATTATTAATTGGTTGAATAGTGATATTGTTGTTCTGACTTGTGATATTATGTTGTTGTGCAGTGCCTTTGCAATGTTCCTGAATTTGATCCTCCCATGTTTCATAATTTGGCTTTCTTTAATTTTGGTTTTCATTCTTGTATACCGCATGTGTTACCACTCTTGCTTCAACGGGCTCCTCAGCTTGCAGTACTGACCTTAAATAGAGTAGGTTAAGTTCACATGTTGATATGGTTTTTTTTTCCCTCTTCCTGAATTGATTTAAGTAACCATTGTGTCTTCTGTTGTCAGGACAAAAGTCACCTTCATTCTACTAGTGAGCAAGAATCTCTTAAATGGAATTTCTATGAGGATGTTCCTAAATGTTTGTCATCCCACCTTACAGCTTTTCAGTTTAAAGGATTTAAAGGGCTAAAGGATGAGCTGGAACTTATTGGACATATCCTGCAGATGGCAAGAGTCTTAAAGGCAATGACGCTCTCTTCTGATCCTTCAACTGAAAAAGAGAAGATTTGTGTTCTCAAGGAATTAGTAATGTTCCCCAGGCATTCTAGCACTTGTCAAATTACATTTAACTGATGTGTACATTAGCAGCCATTTTTATTGGAGTGACCACCAATGACTTACCACTAAATGCAAATGGTGATTCTTCTTCAACCCCCGACTTTTTCTTCTTTCTATGAAATACTGTATGTTTGTTCTGTGTCAATGTGTGAATGTGCAGTGCTGCAACTCTAATTGGTGTACCGTGTGCAAATTGTGTTATCTTTGTGTGAGATATTGATGATATAAAAGAGAATTACGTGTTTGCAGGAGGGAAATTTTCAATTTTGTATTACCCTTGTTGTTTGTGCTGCCATTTTCCTCTGATCACCTTACTTTTTATTGCTGGTAATGTTGAATCCCACTCTTAATCTGCTACCCCTTCCTTTAGTGCTTGCAGCCAGCTCCTATTACTGTGTGGTAGCTGTTTATTTTGTTGTTGTTGAGGTCACTTTATTGAGAGTGGTTGGTGTGAGTTTCTTGTTCTGTGTGTTTTTACTTTGTGTTTATGATTTGTGGGGCATCACATTTTCTGGTTTTTTATTTTATATTGGTTTTGATGGTGAATGAGGGAAGAGGAAGAGGGTGACTTTTACAAAAATGGAGGATAGTTATAGTTTGTGTAACAGCCCACTCTTTTCTCCTTTTCTAATGGTCGAAGCCGTCCCCCTCTCATTTTGTAACAGCCCAACCACAAGAATGGTTTCACTTTTTGTTGCCACACTTTGAATTACCCCATTATCTTCTTCTTCTGATGGACGTACCTCAAAGAAAAATATAATATGGATGATGTTAGTGCATGTTAAAGTTAGAGCATTCACAGTGGTAGTGCTAAATATTTTAGCTTTTAGCACCTCAAAAAGTTATTTTACCTATTTTGCCACCCCACTTTACAATACATCTAATATCAAATGTTCTATTTCTTTAATCACTTTATTTGAAATATAAACAACTCATTCAAATAATAAATGAAGAAATAGAATTTGAGTTTTTGAATTGAATGAAGGGATATAATCTTAATAAAATATTGTATTTTATTTTTAACAACTTGCTACAGTCAAGTGGTATTTATACCAGTTTACTGTAGCTGCAAAAAATTTAACTTTAGATTATCCAATAACACATGATTTTTTGGTTCTTTGGTGGTAAAATAGTTTTTTTTTTTTTTTTTTTTTTGCAAAAATACAATCACCATTGTGAATGTTTTTATTATTTTTGTTAAATTTTTAGGTTGGATAGTTTCTATTTGGGTTAGGCTAGTTAGGCTAACTGGGGAGAAAGAGGCCCTAAGGTTTTGGAAGGGGTCCAACCACAAAAACGAAATATGTAATAACTATAACTTCCAAAAAACAAAAAAAATTGGACCTAGGGGGTCTCGGGCCCCGTTGGGCCCCCACTTAGTCTTTGCATGAATCATGTTTGCCACAATGTGTACCTAGAAGCACTCATGGGTATGTGTGTTTGTGGCAAAGCCAAGTGTGTGTATGACATCCTATAATGATGGACATTGGTGTGTGTGAGTTTTGCAAAGCCGATTGTGTGTCTCTCTCTCCCTCTCTATTTGTAGGTATGTGTGTTTCTGATTGGTACTGTGATCAAGAAGTTGTGACACATTCAGAGGGGTAAGAGAAGTATCTTCACTTTGTGGTTTAGGCTTGAAGCCTTGAACTCCAGGAATCCAAGGGTCTTCCCATACATTAACTGAGGTCCCATCACCAATGATATAGCACGCACCCTTAGAAACCAAGCTTTTTGCACTTTCTATAGCTTTCCACGATGGTGAGGCTACCTTAGGGGGATCTTTATGCAACCATTCATGGCTTAATTTGTATTTGGCTCTTAACAAATCCATACAGATGCTTTCCCTCTTTAACACTACTATCCAAGCAGGCTTTGCCAATAAGGTAGCATTAACATCTTTTGTTCTCTTGAACCCAAGGGCTCCCACACATTTTGGTCGGCAAAGCTTTTCCCACACTTTCTAGGCAATGGACCTACCCTCATTTTCCTTTGGTTTCCACCAAAATCTTCTAGTCAAAAAATCAGCTTATCACAGTTTTTTGCAAGGATTTTGAAAGATGACATGGTGTAGTTTGGGATAGCTTGCACAACTGAATTAATGAGAGTGCATCTACCAGCCCAAGATATGCTTCTACTTCTCCATCCCATCAATTTTGTTTCAAGTTTTTTCCTGAAGGAAATTGAAATCCTTTGTAGGTGATCTAGAGAGAAAAAGGGGAGCAACTAGATAAATTGCATCTTTCTTGAGACCCTTCATCTATAGCTTGTGCTTGATGCCTCTTCTAACATTTTCTTGGGTGTGTTTGGAGAAAAAAACACCAAACTTCCCTTTGTTGATAATCTGCCACGACCACTTGTAGTATCTTTCTTGAAAGCTTCAAATCAGGTTGCTTTTGAGAAAAGCACAATATCATCAGCATACATAACGTGGGTGAGTGCAGGCCCTCTTATGCTAGCTTTTATGCAGCTGATATTTCTAGAAAAGAGCTCTTGGTCAAGCATCCTAGATAGAACTTCTTGTCCTAGAATGAAAAGATAAGATAAAAGAGGGTCTCCCTGCCTTAATCCTCTGCTAGGCCTAAATTGATCTGATTTACCACCGTTAACCAAGACCTCAAAAGACACTAACGAGATGCAAGTTGTGATCCAGTTAATAAACTTCTCATCAAAACCAAACCTTTTGAGAACGGTTTGGATTAACCTCCAATTGACTCTGTCATAAGCTTTTTTAAGATCAAGTTTAATAGCCATGAATCCTATTTTGACTTTTCTGTCTTGTCTTTGTGTGTGTTTGTCTTTCTCCACCTCTATGTGTATGTACGTGTGTTTCTATCTTGTTATCTGTCTTTGTGTGTGTGTGTGTGTCTCTCCATCTCTACGTGTATGTATGTGTGTTTGTGTGTGTGTGTGTGTGTGAGAGAGAGAGAGAGAGTTGCAAAGCCAATCTTTGCTATACCCATGGACACTTAACTAAAGATTTGTATACTACTTGGTAATGCAGTTTTGTATTTCAATTCATTAATTTGTGTTGACTTAACTCTTTTTTTTTTTGGTATATAGATCTTTTGTTTCTTCTAATCTCAGTGCTTTCAAATACTGCCAAATTAATGCTTTGCACTGTTCCAGGCTAGGTGGAATTGGAGCTCTTCAACAGAGATTTCTTACGGAAAATCACCTAAGTTGGCATCTTTTCACATTCCCATGTTTGCACACTGGAGCCATCCACCTTCTCATCAACCTCTGCACTGTTATCTTCATAGGTGTCCTTTTTTTTACCATGTAGCTATTTTCTTCTCTTTATCTAGTATTTTTTTTTTTTAATAAATAAATTTGTATAAAATTTACTGCTTGTTGTTTTTATTTAGGTTGGGCAATAAGGAGTGGACTAGTACATATAGTATCAACTTTTGTTCAAACCCTGGTGGCTGCACCTTTTTTAGAAACAGCCCAGCAACTGGTGCATTCAAAGCTCTATATGGATTGCACGAAGTTATGGTCCATCTTCTTCATCATTTCTAAAATCCCAGTTGTCACTTTATACCATTAGTTTGATTAAGTGGATGAATAATTGCTTTCTTCTTCAATTGCAGTTTGCAGTTGTATCACCACTTTTCTGTGTCTCTGTGGTGTCTGTGGTCCTCAGCTTGCTATCTTATATAGGCAAATTTTCAAATATCAGAGGTTTTGTATATGGTCTCTTGATTTGATTAGTGCCTTTATTCAGCCCTTAGCTTTGGAAATTTTCTCAATGCCTCTTTAAATATGGCATTAAATATTCTATCAAGTTGAGGTTGAAGCAGAATGTAGACAGGTCAGCCCTGATGGGTTCTTCCCTTCTTATTTTGGTCTTATGCAAGTTTTTTATTTTCCTAAATTTCTTTTCATGGCAAGCTGCTTACTTTTACTACTTGCTTGAATATCTTGGCCTAAGATGTTGACAGAAGACTTTTCTTATTGCAGACTTGTTGGTATTTTGGAGCATGTTGTGTTTGTATTATGAGTATGTTGTGTTTGATTTTGAATTTTTTGGGTTTGTGATTGTATTTTTTTTTTTAATTTCCTAATTTAATTAAAATTTCAGTTTTAAAAAATAAAAACAAAAACTTTTGATTACCAAAAATTAATTTTTGGTAATCAATTTTTTTTTTTTTTTATGGTGGTTTTTGGCTATAGTGGCATTTTGAAATGCTGCTATAGCCAAATTTAAAAAAAAAAAGTAAGGGTCTACAACAGTATTTTACAAATGCCACAATAATAAATAAATTTAGCCCTATAATGGTGTTTGTAAAACGCTGCTATAGCCTAACTAAAAAAATAAATGAATTTGGCCTATAGTATAGGGTGTAGACCTATAGTGGCGTTTTTGAATTTGGCCTAAAGGGTGTAGACCTATAAGTGGCGTTTTTGTAAAACGCCACTACAGGTCTATAGCCGCAGTAAAATAATGGTATTTACAAACGCTACTATAGCAAACGCTGCAATAGCTCAAATGGGCCTATAGTGGCGTTTTCAGGAACTATAGTGGCATTACAAACGCCACAATAGGTCAAGTTTTTTGTAGTGATGCAAGGAAATACTGCAGCGAAGAGGCAGAAGTCTGGGAATGGTAGCTCTGTGCCTACAAAGGAATGTGTGATCAGAGGTGCTCCTCTTGGCAGAAATCAAGGTGAAAAGCCTTGAAGCTCCAAGTCTAATATTCCACCACATTACAAGATGCCAACAAAATTTTTCTTGATTGCACCCATAAAAATTTACAAGTTTTATCTTGCTACTATGGAAACTATAGAAATTAATATGATTTTGCAAATGCCACTATAGCATATGGACCTATTTCTAAAACGCTGCTATAGCCTAATTAAAATAAATAAATAAATTTGGCCTATAGTAGCGTTTTACAAACGCCACTATAGGTAACCTATAGTGGCATTTGTAAAATGCTACTATAGCCTAATTAAAAAAAATAAACGAATTTGGCCTATAGTATAGGGTGTAAACCTATAGTGGCATTTTTTTAATTTAGCCTTATAGTAAAGGGTGTAGACCTATAGGTGGTGTTTTTGTAAAACGCCACTATAGGTCTATAGTCACGGTAAAATAATGGTATTTAAAAATGCCACTATAGCAAACGCTGCTATAGCCCAAATGGGCCTATAGTGGTGTTTTTAGGACCTATAGTGGCGTTTGTAACGCCACTATAGGTCAAGTTTTTTGTAGTGTTATATGCAAGGAAACATTGCAACGAAGAGACAGAAATCTGGGAATGGTAACTCTGTGCCTACAAAGAAATGTGTAATCAGAGGTACTCCACCTTGCGGAAATCAAGGTGAAAAGCCTGGAAGCTTTAGGTCTAATATTCCACCACATTGCAAGATGCCAACAACAATTTTCTTGAATGCACCTATAAAAATTTACGAGTTTTATCTTGCTACTATGGAAACTATAGAAATTAACCTGATTTTACAAATGCCACTATAGGATATGGACCTATTTCTAAAACGCTGCTATAGCCCAATTAAAAAAATAAATAAATTTGGCCTATTGCAGCATTTTACAAACGCCACTATAGGTATGGACCTATAGTGGCATTTGTAAAATGCTGCTATAACCTAATTAAAAAATAAACAAAATTGGCCTATAGTATAGGGTGTAGACCTATATTGACGTTTTTGAATTTGGCCTATAGTATATGGTGTAGACCTATAGGTGGCGTTTTTATAAAATGCCACTATAGGTCTATAGTCGCAGTAAAATAATGGTATTTACAGATGTCACTATAGCAAACGCTATTATAGCCTATAGTGGTGTTTTTAGGACCTATAGTGGCGTTTGTAACGCCACTATAGGTCAAGTTTTTTGTAGTGATTCAAGGAAACACTACAGCTGTTAGTGTATAGATTAGGCTAGATTAGCCCATTGGGCTTAGCCCAGTATACCTTCCTTGTACTGCACTCATATTACTTGTACTGCACACATACCTAGCCTATATAAGGCTCTCTTTTGTACATTATTTTACATACATCAATATACAGACTATTCAGTCTTTCTCTCACTTTATATTGTTAACATGGTATCAGATCTTTTCCTCTGATTTTTTGGGTCCTGTGGACATCTCTGGCGTTCTTCCGCTGCCCTCGCCTTCATCCAGTAGTCACTGTCAGAAGCGAGTCACCGCCGTCATGCCCACAGCCCTAGAACACTCGGATTTCGTCAGTTTGTTGATCAAACCGCCAAAGTCAAGGCAACATTGACAGATCTGACAATCCTGAGCAAAACCCAACCAAGAACGGCCAAAAACCATCTATCACGCGCTCCCACACGCCAACTGAAGTTTCTGCCTCACGATCACACACCACCACGCGCCGTGTTCCTTTCACACGTGCCTCACGCACCGGAACATCTCCGTCTCACGCCTACTCCGTATCACGTCCTACCACGTTAGCCCTAGAGTGACTTCACACAGCCACGTCAGCATACGTTAGCATCCAGTCGTTGACCGTTGACCGTTGACTAGACTGATGACCGTTGACTTTGACCAAAGTCAAAATTTTTCAACAGGACTTGTCTTACTCAGTTTTTCAGGTAGATTCCGATTTTAGGCTCCGTTTCTTTATTTGAGGTCTCTAAATCCCACTTTTTGGTCATTTTTTTCATTATGGCTCAATAAAACGAACGAGATATCATTCATCCTATTACCATTATGTTAGATGGTCCTACTGGCTATCATGCATGGTCTCAGAATATGACTATCTTTCTCAAGGGTCATAAACTGTGGAGATATGTGACTGGTTCAATTCCTAAGCCAGTATCAAACCCTAAGTCCAAAGCCACAGCTGCTGAAGATGCCTCCAAGACTGCTGATGATTATGAAGAACGCCTAGAGGAATGGGAGAGTATTTAGATTAAGATCTTGTCTTGGTTTATCAATACATCTATTCCCTCCATTCATAATCTTCTTCCTCGTCTTGAAACTGTTGAGGCTGCTTGGAAATTTTTGGTCGATCGCTATAATTGTACTAATGATTCAAGCCTGGAGTTTCACATTGAATCAAAACTTTATCAAATACGCCAAGAGCTAGGTCAGTCTATTTCTGATTTTTATTCTCAGACTTCTACTATGTGGGAACAACTTTCTGCTGCAGATCCTCCACTAGTGTGTTTTAAGGACATTGAGCTCTTTGTCAAATATCAGGATCGCCGTAAATTTATGCACTTCATGATGGGTTTACGTGAGGATTTTAAGCCTACTAGGGCTTCTCTGCTTAGCTGGTCTCCTACTCCTTCTCCTGATACTGCAGTCAAAGAGCTCATCTTTGAGGAGAACCGTTGGCCTACTCATCACATGTCATCATCTAATCATGTATTGGCTACACCATCTCCATAGCCTCCCATTGCTGCATTCATTGCTCCTCCACGAATAAACTCTGGGCGTCCCACCTCTCAGTCTTCCAAATGTACTCACTGCAAGTTTTGTCGTGCTAAAGGCCATGACATCTCAGTTTGTCGCAAACTGTAGAAATTTGTGCAAGAGTAGAATAAAGCTTCTCTTCCTTAGGCAACTGTTGTATGTCCTTCAAGTCCATCAGTTCCTACAGGTCCATCTTTGGCTTCCTCACTTACTACAGCTAATATTGAGGCAGTTGTTCAACATGTTTTATCCCGCACTTCCACTGCATGTTGTAACCATATGACTCCTGATGAATCCCAATTTTCTGATAAGGCACCCTTAGAACATCCAATCACCATTTACACTGACGATGGAACTCTTATGCCTATTAGTCATAAAGGAACAATCTCTTCTCCTTGTTTGTCCCTTAGTGACACTTTTCATATCCCAAAATTATCCCTCAATTTGCTTTCTGTTGGTCAACTTTGTGAATTAGGCGTAGTTCTTTTATTTACTAATCATGGTGTGGATGTGCAGGATCCCTGGACGGGTCAAGTGCTTGGGACAGGCCGTAAGGTTGGTCGCATGTTTGAGTTTCATGACTTGAAGATTCCTTCACAAGTTATTTCTGCAGCTACTACCATTGCCACCCTCTCACCTGATCTATGGCATGCTCGTCTTGGTCATCCATCCTTATCTCGTCTTCAGTTATTAGCTTCTCAAGGTCATTTAGGTTCAGTTTAGTTTCAAAATTTTGATTTTACTTCTTGTCATTTTGGCAAACAAACTAAATTGCCCTTTAATAATAGTGACTCCTTTTCTTCTGCACCTTTTGATCTTATACATTCTGATATTTGTGGTCCTGCACCTATTCCCGCTGAGTGGGGATCTAGATATTTTGTCATATTTGTTGATGATTTTTCTCGATATACTTGGATTTATCTGCTTCACCATAGGTCTAAACTTGTGTCTATTTACCAAACATTTCATAAAATGATTGAAACACAGTTTAATCTCACCGTCAAAGTCTTTCGATCAGATAATGCTCAAGAATATAATGATAAATCTTTCCTATCCTTTTTAGACAATCATGGTACCCTTTCTTAGCGGTCTTGTCCTTACACCTCTCAACAAAATGGTCGTGCAGAATGAAAACATCGTCACATTCTTGATGTTATCCGCACCCTTCTCATTTCTGCCTCTCTTCCTGAGCGCTTTTGGGGTGAGGCTACACTCATTATTGTGTACACCATTAATCGTATTCCTTCACCAACTACACATAACAAATCTCCATTTGAGCTTCTCTATGGTCAAACTCCTGACTACTCCTCTCTTTGAGTTTTTGGTTGTGCTTGCTTTGTCTTTCTTCCTCCTCATGAATGAACAAAGTTCTAGCCTTATGCTCGTCTCTGCTGTTTCCTTGGTTATGGTGTATCTCAAAAGGGGTTTCGCTGCTATGATCCCATTTCTTGTAGCCTTCGTGTCTCCCGTCATGTTGAGTTTTGGGAACATCGTCCTTTCACAAGTCTTCAACAGTTACCTACGTCCTCTCCCTCAGAGTCTCCCATTTTTACTAATCTTTTCCTCCCTCTCTATCCTGAACTTGTTGAGGATTCTTCGACATCGGCTGCCTCTCCAGACGACTCATCTCCGGTTTTGTCCCCGGCATATGACCCGCCTGTCTTGGATCTTGTGGCACCACCCTCTCTTGAGTCTCTTGTTGGTCTTGAACTTCGTCGTTCCACTCGGGTAAGCATTCCTCCCCCTTATCTCACTAATTATCACAGCTCTTTTGCTCTTGCCACCCTCTATGAACCTCACACCTATCGTGAGGCCCATACTGACTCTCTTTAGCAGCAAGCTATGAACGAAGAACTAGATGCCCTTCATAAGAATCACACTTGGGATATGGTTGATTTGCCTCTTGGTCAGTCTGTAGTAGGTTGTAGGTGGGTTTACAAGATCAAGACCAAGGCTGATGGATCTGTTGAACGGTACAAGGCTCGCCTAGTTGCCAAGTGCTTTACTCAGGAGTATGGCATTGACTATGAGGAAACATTTGCTCCTGTTGCTCGCCTTACATCTATCAGATGTCTCATTGCTATGGCTGCTGTTCTCCGTTGGCCTCTTTATCAAATGGATGTGAAGAATGCTTTCCTTAATGGAGACCTCTAAGAAGAAGTACACATGCAACCACCCCCTGGCTATCCACACTCAGGCAGTCAAGTTTGTCACCTTCGTCGGGCTCTTTATGGCCTCAAGCAGGCTCCTCGAGCTTGGTTTGAAAAGTTTAGCTCAATTGTTGCTCAGTAGGGTTTCACTTCGAGTCCTCATGACACTGCTCTCTTTGTCCGAAGATCTTCTGCTAGTATCACTCTTATTCTTCTTTATGTTGATGATATGATTATTACTGGAGATGATTCTGCAGGTATCCGCTCTCTTCAGCGCTTCCTTAGTCAGCATTTTGAGATGAAAGATCTGGGCACTCTCAGTTATTTTCTTGGGCTTGAGGTTACCTCATCCTTTGATGGATATTATCTTTCCCAAGCTAAATATGCTTCTGATCTTCTCTCCAAAGCCGGTATCACTAACAACAAGACTATTTCCACTCCATTGGAATACAATGCAAAGCTCACACTCTTGGATGGTGAACCTATATCCGATGCAACTCGCTATCGTCAGTTGGTTGGAAGTCTGATCTATCTCACTGTTACTAGTCTGGATATTTCACATGCCGTGGGTATGGTTTGTAAGTTCATGGATGCCCTTCGTTCTGTTCATTATGCTGCTGTTCTTCAGATTCTTCGATATGTCAAGGGCACACTTTATCATGGTCTACACTACTCCTCTTGATCTTCTCTTGAGCTTCATGCTTATTCAGATGTGGACTGGGCAGGTGATCCGACTGATCGAGGCTCTATCACAGGCTTCTGTTTCCTATTGGGTACTTCTCTTGTCTCGTGGAATAGCAAGAAGCAAGATGTTGTTTCCCGTTCTAGTACTGAGGCTGAGTATCGTGCCCTTACCGACACCACCTGCGAGCTTGTCTGGCTTCGCTGGCTCTTGGCTGATCCACAGCCCATTGCTAGCCCTCTTTATTGTGACAATCGTAGTGCTACCTACATTGCTCATAATGATGTCTTTCACGAACGCACCAAGCACATTGAGATCGACTGCCACATCACTTGCCAGCATCTCAAGAAAGGCAATCTCAAGTTGTTCTCCATCTCCTCTGTTGACCAGCCTGCTGATATCTTCACCAAGTCTCACCCACCTGGTCATCTTCGAGATCTTGTATCCAAACTCCAGATGGCTTCCTCCTTGCCACCTCGAGTTTGAGGGGGGATGTTAGTGTATAGATTAGGCTAGATTAGCCCATTGGGCTTAGCCCAGTATATCTTCCTTGTACTGCACTCATATTACTTGTATTGCACACATACCTAGCCTATATAAGGCTCTTTTTTGTACATTATTTTACATACATCAATATACAGACTATTCAGTCTTTCTCTCACTTTATATTGTTAACAACGAAGAGGCAGAAGTCTAGGAATGGTAGCTCTGTGTCTACAATGAAATGTGTGATCAGAGGGGTTTCATCTGGCAGAAATGAAGGTGAAAAGCCTAGAAGCTCCAGGTCTAATATTTCACCACATTACAAGATGCCAACAACAATTTTCTTGAATGCACCTATAAAAATTTACGAGTTTTATCTTGCTACTATGGAAACTATAGAAATTAACCTGATTTTACAAATGCCACTATAGGATATGGACCTATTTCTAAAACGCTGCTATAGCCTAATTAAGAAAATAAACGAATTTGGCCTATAGTATAGGGTGTAGACTTATAGGTGGCATTTTACAAAAACGCCACTATAGGTCTATAGTTGCGGTAAAATAATGCTATTTACAAACGCCACTATATCAAACGCTGTTATAGCCTATAGTGGTGTTTTTAGGACCTATAGTTGCGTTTGTAACGCCACTATAGGTCAAGTTTTTTGTAGTGATGCAAGAAAACACTGCAATGAAGAGGCAGAAGTCTGGGAATGGTAGCTCCGTGCCCACAAAGAAATGTGTGATCAGAGGTACTCCAACTAGCGGAAATGAAGGTAAAAAGCCTGGAAGCTCCAGGTTTGATATTCCACCAAATTGCAAGATGCCAACAACAATTTTCTTGAATGCACCTATAAAAATTTATGAGTTTTATCTTGCTACTATGGAAACTATAGAAAATTACCTTATTTTACAAATGCCACTATAGGATACCTATTTCTAAAACGCTGCTATAGCCTAATTAAAAAAATAAATAAATTTGGCCTATAGCAGCGTTTTACAAATGCCACTATAGGGTATGGACCTATAGTGGCGTTTGTAAAACACTACTATAAACTAATTAAAAAAATAAATGAATTTGGCCTATAGTATAGGGTGTAGACCTATAGGTGGTGTTTTTGTAAAACGCCACTATAGGTATATAGTCGCGTTAAAATAATGTTATTTACAAATTCCACTATAGCAAACGCTGTTATAGCCTATAGTGGCGTTTTTAGGACCTATAGTGGCGTTTGTAATGCCACTATAGGTCAAGTTTTTTGTAATGATGCAGGGAAACACTGCAGCAAAGAGGCAGAAGTCTGGGAATGGTAGCTATGTGGTTACAATGAAATGTGTGATCAGAGGTGTTCCACTTGGTAGAAATGAGGGTGAAAAACCTGGAAGCTCCAGGTCTAATATTCCACCACATTACAAGATGCCAACAACAATTTTCTTGAATGCACCTATAAAAATTTATGAGTTTTATCTTGTTACTATGGAAACTATAGAAATTAACTTGATTTTACAAACGCCACTATTGGATATGGACCTATTTCTAAAACGTTGCTATAGCCTAATTAAAAAAATAAACGAATTTGGCCTATAGTATAGGGTGTAGACCTATAGTGGCATTTTTGAATTTGGCCTATAGTATAGGGTGTAGACTTATAGGTGGCGTTTTTGTAAAACACCACTATAGATCTATAGTCGCTGTAAAATAATGGTATTTACAAACGCCACTATAACAAACACAGCTATAGCCCAAATGGGCCTATAGTGGCATTTTTAAGACCTATAATGGCGTTTGTAGTTTTTTGTAGTGGCGCAAGGAAGCACTGGCGAAAATCAAGGTGAAAATCCTGGAAGCTCTAGGTCTAATATTCCACCACATTGCAAGATGCCAACAACAATTTTCTTGAATGCACCTATAAAAATTTACGAGTTTTATCTTGCTACTATGGAAACTATAGAAATTAACCTGATTTTACAAATGCCACTATAGGATATGGCCCTATTTCTAAAACCCTGCTACAGCCTAATTAAAAAAAAAAAAAAAAAAAATTGACCTATAGCAACGTTTTACAAACACCACAATAGGGTATGGACCTATAGTGGTGTTTGTAAAACATTGCTATAGCCTAATTAAAAAAATAAACGAATTTGGCCTATAGTATACGGTGTAGACCTATAGGTATAGGTCTATAGTCGCGGTAAAATAATGGTATTTACAAACGCCACTATAGCAAATGCTGCTATTGCCTATAGTCGCTTTTTTAGGACCTATAGTGGCATTACAAACGCCACTATAGGTCAAGTTTTTTGTAGTGATGCAAGGAAACATTGCAGCAAAGAGGCAAAAGTCTGGGAATGGTAGCTCTGTGCCTACAATGAAATGTGTGATCAGAGGTGTTTCACTTGGCGGAAATCAAGGTGAAAAGCCTGGAAGCTCCAGGTCTAATATTTGACCACATTACAAGATGCCAACAACAATTTTCTTGAATGCACCAATAAAAATTTACGAGTTTTATCTTGTTACTATGGAAACTATAGAAATTAACCTGATTTTACAAATGCCACTATTGGATATGGACCTATTTCTAAAACACTGCTATAGCCTAATTAAAAAAATAAACGAATTTGGCCTATAGTATAGGGTGTAGACCTATAGTGGCATTTTTGAATTTGACCTATAGTATAGGGTGTAGACTTATAGGTGGCGTTTTTGTAAAACACCACTATAGATCTATAGTCGCGGTAAAATAATGGTATTTACAAACGCCACTATAGCAAACGCTGCTATAGCCCAAATGGGCCTATAGTGGCATTTTTAGGATCTATAAAAATTTACGAGTTTTATCTTGCTACTATGGAAACTATAGAAATTAACCTGATTGTAAATTTTGGGAGTAACAGTGACCCATTTAGGAGAAATCTCCATTGTAATTGGAGCCGTCATTATATTTTGGTCTTGAAAGATCCAGTTTCACTTTCATTTGGGTCCATTTTCCAAAATATCTGGTATGGTTTGTACAGGTAGATGGCAATAATAAGAGACACTACCTGGACACCTCTCGCAGATGGGACTTCGTGTCTATTAATACAAGCTTCATTGTTGTTGCTCGAAAGTCGTAGCTTGATACTCCATGTCTGTTAATTCAGAATTCATTTTTGGCTATAAAGCCATAGCTCAATCTTGTAGCTTTTGAGTACATTTTAAGGTTTGTAATAATGAATACATTGTAGTTTTTAAGTACAATGTTAGTTGATCCTTCAACTGAAAAAGAGAAGATTTGTGTTCTCAAGGAATTAGTGATATTCCCCAAGCATTTTAGCACATGTCAAATTACATTTAACTGATGTGTACTTTCTTCACTGTCATTAGCAGTCATTTTTATTGAAGTTTAACAAAATATTAGTAATAAAATATTCTAAATTTCTATAAAAATCTCTTTACAAAAGTTTAACCATGGTTAATAAAAAAATAACTAATAGATTTAGAATAAAAATGTAAAAATTATCAAGTACCAAAACACTTGCAATGACAAATCTCTCCATAACTCGTTGAAAAAAGAAATAATAATAATAATAAGCAAAATGCGTACTTAATATTTTTTAAAAACACTTTAATAAAAAATATAAAATAATGAAAATTTTAATTCCAAAATGGAGGATAATCTTTGAAATATGCCCTTAAACAAAGGGTAGGTTAGCATATAAAATTTTTAATACTATTAATTTAACAAAGTTTAATCAATCTGACGTTAAGGGGGGAAAATGTTTTTTTCTCTTGAAGTTTGGGGTGAAGTGTCATTTCTTCAAACCACAAGGGAGGTGAATATAATTATCTCAAATAAGTATCATGTTTGATATATGAGTGGATTGGATTTCACCAAAATATATAACTTACATAAGCATAAAAATAAAGAAAATCAATTTTTTTTAAAACCAAATCTTTAAAAGAACCAAAAAAAGAAGAGGTTCAACAATTTGAGATGAGATTAGAATTAATGAAAATTTTTGAAAGAATTTCAATGCTTGTAGTTGTCTGAATCTCATTAAAAAAATAAGTTACATACATAACATGTCTTTTCTTTAGAAGCTCGTTTTAAGTCTTTTGTGTTTTCTTTTATGAATAATTGTAAATAAATATATATATATATATATATATATATAAAGTAATATTACACCACCCAATAACTTGTTATAAAATTCATATTTTGAAAATCCCATCATTGAATTACATGTTCTATATATTCTTAACAATCACGCTAATTTTCATGTCAATTGGATATTATTTATCATTCAATCCATAAACTTATCTTTTATGCATTATTTTAAACTACAAAAACTTGAATTTAAAAAATCGATTGATGACATGGCTGTTGTTAGGTTCTAAGATCTTAGGAATTTATGTATTTAGAACTCTAATTTGTAATGTTGGCAAACCATGATCAAAACATTGTATTTAGTCTTGTTTAGGCTTGCTCAAAGTTGGTTTATTATTGTAAAGTTGGAATCGAGTGACTGCAGAAGTTCTTGGGACTTTTGGCTTGGCTCGATCGATCGAAGAATAGACTCGATCGATCGAAAATCGCACAGGTTGATTTTTCTGCAGAATTTCCAACTCAGCCCTACTTCATTAAACGTTTAGGGTTTTATGTTTTTATCCTAGGTATATAAACTAAACCCTAGCCACGTTTTTGGAGGTTGTCCATATTGCTTTGTTGCTCATACATTGCTGTTTTGTGTGAATCTCTTGTGAGATCTTTGAGGAGCTTTCCTTTACACAAAACTTAGGGTTTTCAAGGTAGAGATGATTTCAACATCTTGAAGATCATTACCGTTGCAACCATTGGAACTTAAAAGAAAAGCAAGCGGGGAGCTTGTAGCTGATTGAGGAATTCAAGAAAGAAGTAGCCCGTGGATTCGGAGCCTGTGCGTGGTCGTGTCAGGAAGTTCTACTGGTGGGTAGCATTAGGAAGTCGAGCGGGGAGCTTGTAGTCCTTTTGTAAGAACTTTAATTCTTTCATAGTGAATTCTGTTATGCCTTGAGGATCGGTGAGTCAAATCCTCCCCAGGTTTTTACCGTGTGGTTTCCTGGGTGATCATATCTTGTGTTATTTATTTTCCGCTGCTTTATATTCTTGATATGATTGTTTGGATTGTTTTAACCTAGAATTGCTTAATTTGACTAAGTAACAACTTGGCTAATTAATCTAGGCTACGCAATCTGGTTGTTTAAGGGGTCTAAATTCCTGTCAGCTGTTGATCTTTAATCACCTTGAAATTTTGCAAGTATGGAGAATATACGAAAATAATGTAGTCTAACGGTAGATTTGAAAAAATTTGCATCCAATTAAAAAATATTGAGTGGTGTAATAGATGGTAGGAGCAAAATGTAGTTGATGGTGGAATGAGATCGGCTAAATACCCGTTTGGATAACGTCTACGTTTTGGCGTTTCCTTTTTTTTTTTTTTTTGATGCACACGTTTTAGGAGACACAATGCACTGTTCAGTGGGTCTCATGCACTGTTCCCGGGACCCACAAGTACTTTATTAAAAAAAAAAATTAAAAATGGGTCTCACGACACTATTCTCACATTTAAAAATTATTTTGCTATAGTGTTTTCAATTTTCAGCAAAATAAGCGGTATCCAAATGGATTCTAAGACTTTTTGATAGTACAACAAATCAAAGCTTTTTTGGTGCACAATGAATGAGACCGACAACTTTGGGCTTTCAGTGAATGAGACTGATATCTTTCAATTTTCCAATTGTTGTTTTGAGCAAAAATTTGCGAGGATGAAAACCATGTCCGGCTAGTAAACTTGTGGTAGATTTAGTAAGTTAGTTAGACCATAATTTGAATGGTTCCACGGAAAAGATTATCGCTCTGTTTATTTCAGTATTAACGTTTTCTAGAAACTTGTTCATTTTCTAGAGGGCATTTTTTGGAAAACTATCTCATTTTCCGGTGTTTGGTAACAACCTTGAAAATGGACTTGAGAACGTTTTATGGTGTTTGGTATCCACAATTTTTATAACATTTCTTGTATAATTTAAAACACGTATAATGTGTGTGTTGTGTAAACCCACCTAATGTAATCAATATAAATAAATAAAAAAAAAAAACCAAGAATGAATTTGGTTTTCGAACTAAAATTTTAACAACGGATAGAATCATAATTAGCTGTCAAATTTCATGATCTCAAATACTCATCTTGTTCATGTATAGGAACAGTAACATACATAATAATCATTATACCCAATATGTTCCCTTTTATATAGTTCAAAATGCCACATAGGCCAGATAGTTTTGCCGACAAACTAATCCAGTACAAATAGTTTGATAAATACTAAAAATTGTTATAAAACTGTTGATCGATTTGTGAGGAGGAAAAAAAAAACCTTATTAAAGAACAGTGTTATAGAGGGGAGAAGAAATAGGGAGAAAAAAGAGAAGAGAGGCAGATAGAGAGAGAAATCTGTGGAAAGAGAAGAGGCCAGAGGAGGTGATAGTGAGGGTGTGAGTAGAGAGAAAAAAACAAAGAGAAGAGAAGAAGTGAGATAGTTTATTGTGAGAAATGCTGAATGAGTGAAAAAAAATATTGTTTCCTGAATCAGAAGAATATAATATTTATAGGAGTTATGCATCGCATGAGAGAGAGAGATTGTTTTCCAAATTTTTTTTTAGGAAAACAACCTATAGAAAATAAGCCTTATTTTTATATGAGTTTTCTATTGACTAAACATAGTTTTCCGTTGACTAATTTTTTTTTTTTATGTTACCAAACACTGAAAAATGTGGAACGCTATCTTTATAAAAGGTTTTCTAGCGAAACAAACATAGTGTATGTTTTCTAATAGAGTAGTCCAAGACCTAGGCCTATGGCCCAACACAAAAAGTTTCTACTCCTAGAAACAAGGCCCCATCCCCATCGATAAAAGACTCAAAATTTTATAAAATCATAAATATTTTTAATTGTTGTGAACTTTTTTTAATTTGTTTTTTTTATTTAATGAATGATATTATAAGGATACTACAAATTTTACTATAGAATTGCAAACTAACATGTCGCCAATCACAAAAAAATTAATTAAAACATTCATTAATTAGGCTGTTGAAGTTCATTAATCACAAATATTGTCACATTATCTTGTGAACATTTTATAATACTTTTAGTATTTTTCTTTTTCATTTACAACAAGGCTTTAAAATATGAGACCAATAGAAATATACTCCAATTGAAACTCTAAAATGTTTCAAAATAAATATTACAAATGTTTAGATCATCAATGACACAACAAACAATCTCTCTCTCTCTCTCTCTCTCTCTCTCTCTCTCTCTAAAAACAAGATATAAAATTAAATTTTAAAACTTTACTTATAAAAAAATATATATGTATCATCATATATCCAATATAAATTAATTTCTTTTTTTTTTTTGAAAAAAATTATATATATATATATATATATATATTGAGAATCAATAATTTTATTTAATTAACAAAATGAAATCACCCCCATACCCCTTGAACTTGTTAATTAAATAAAATTATTGATTCTAAAAAAAATAATAATAAATATATATATATTTCAAAAAAATAAACTTAATTTATCTTGGACATATGATATTCAATTATCCATATGAAGTTAACCTTAGTTTAATTAATATTATTCAGATGTATTTAATACATCAAATTAACATTAATTTGATTAGTATTAAATATAATGCAAAAAAATAGATTAGTATCAAACATTTGGAAGATGCCAACAACAATTTTCTTGAATGCACCTATAAAAATTTACGAGTTTTATCCTGCTACAATGGAAACAATAGAAATTAACCTATTGTCATACTATTTCGGTCATGAAAGATCCAGTTCCGCTGTCATTTGGGTCCATTTGGCCAAAATATCGGGTATGGTTTGTAGGGGTAGACGGAAATGATAAGAGACACTACTTGGACACCTCTCGCAGATGGGACTTCGTGTCTGTTAATACAAGCTTCATTGTTGTTGCTCAAAAGCCGTAGCTTGATACTCCGTGTCTGTTAACTCAAAATTAATTTTTTTTAATTGGCTCGAAAGCCATAGCTCAATCTTGTGGCTTTTGAGTACATTTTAAGGTCTACAATAATATACATTGTAGTTTTTAAGTACATTTTAAGATTTGTAATAATGAATTTTGTTAGTTGATCCTTCAACTGAAAAAGAGAAGATTTGTGTTCCCAAGGAATTAGTGATACTAGCTGAGTTCCAACACGATGTGTGGTGCAACTCATTTTAGTTTTCTCCAATGTTTCAATAAGATTTAGTTTAACTGGTTGGCATGTCAATTTCTAATAGAGACATTCAGATTTAGATCCCTCACCCTCAACTATCAATGTATATATATATATATATATATAATAAAATAAAAATTCAATAACTTTCCTTGTAAAAAAAGGTAATCTTTAGTTATTTTATAGAAAAAATAGAAAGACACTAAGAATAATGTAGTGATTTGATCATAGTATATATATGTGTTTTTAAATTGAAAATTGCATGATATATTGGGTCATATAAATAGGCATGTTTCATGCCTACAAAAAAATGCAAATATCCTTCAATTATTTTTTTTACATTCTGGATTTTGTGTTAGTAAAGTTATTTATTTTTTTCCCTTTTGGTTGGACATTTGTTTCAATAGTTGCAAAGACAACTAAAATTTTAATAAGAATATCATATTTCAATTTAATTGTTCCTCACATAAATAAAAAAAAAAATCAATTGTTTCTCATATAAATCTTAGAAAAATGATATTAAAATTTCATTATGCTTAAAATAATTAATATAACAAAATAAACATATTCATTCAATTAGTTATCTTTCTAATTACATAAAATAAATAACACAATGTTAGTTCCACACACACACACACACACACACACACACACATATATATATATATATCGCATGTCACTGAAAGGAATCGGGAAATTTAAAGGGTTAAGACTAATTTTTAGTGAATTCACAAATGTTTTTTTTTTTTTTTTTAGTTTTTTTGTCAATTTTTGTCAAAGAAACTAAACATGAGGAATAATGTCATATTGTAAATCTAATATTGTTATTCCAACTAAATATTATTTCTTAAATAAGGTTTATAAAAATAATCCTATAAATTCATTTAATATAAATAATTAATGCACAACTATAGATAATTAGTATATACATTTACTCTATTAGTTGATTCAATGAACTAATCATTTGATATAAATGCGAACTTTTTGAAGTAGAAGCCTAAATAAAAAGAACTTCAAGGAATGCGCCACTTGGCATAACTCCATGCTCTCCAACATGAGGTCTCTACTTTTATATATACTAGCTTTTAAACCTGTGCAAATGCACGAGAATTACGTGAGTACATGTATTTTCAGGTTCTTGGAAAAAACAAATACATCTATTTTCAACAAAATAGAAATAAAAATAATGAAAGTTTTGTAAGAGTCCACAAATAAATTTTTGTACATAAAAATAATTAGAATCTGAGAAAGCAAATATATTCAAATAATTTTAGGTAAATATTTGGAGAAACATTTTGTTTCAAAAGTCGTACTTAAATAAATTTAATTGAATAAGTATGTAGCTAATGCAATTGAATTTATAGATTTTAAAAAATAACACTTGGTATGAATTTCAAATTTAAAATATATATAACATCAGTATGCTATCCATAAAAAAATGTGTTGTCTTACAAATAGATTTTCTTTTAAGCCTATTCTAAACAACTAAAACTGTAACATCCACTATGATGGAGAGAAAAATATTTCTAGCAGTTGAAAAAAAAAATCCAGCTAAAGAGAATGGTGTGATCATCCTTCCTTGGAAGCAAATTGGTGGAGAAGCAAGATTGTTGTCCATTTCACATCCTTCATCTTAATACTTCTTCAGCTAAAGAAATTGAACCCATGAACCTAAGTTTAACAGGAAAAAAAAAATCAAAGAGATTTAGATATCAAATTTAGCACTAACTTTGATAAGACAATTTTAATTATAAAAATACAAACCAACCTCAAGAATATCTCATCATCTCCCAATCTAAATAAAACTTGCTTAATTTAATGTGCATGATAGTGGATGACAAAATCTTTGGTTTATGCAATGGTGAAAGACTAATGATTCCATAATGACATAAGACTTGATATGTCATATTAAACTTTACCTTGAAACTACCCAACTACTCATCTAAGCCCTTTTTTCAACTAACAAAATAAACATTTCCAAGATGCATGATACTAAGAAAAAATATGCAATCCTTTCCTTACCTTGCATAGACTATAGAAGTACCTTTAAAATTCAAATGTAAATATAATGTAAAGTGAAAAGTTCATCCTAGCAGTTTGATGTCATATTGGCATATTACCTGACTTGACAAAGAATTTTGGGATCAATCCTATTAGAGCCAACATTTCTTATATTGGTTAATAGACTTTGAAGGTCACCAATAGCACCTTCACTCACCCAGTCCTGAATTTGTTTGTTTTCAAAAAGTTTCTCAAGCTATTTACCGGTTGAGAGCACAAAAACACTTAGAATTTCCATATGCTTCAAGAGTTACAAAATAAATAATAGATACAAAGGGAAAATTAAGTTTTCTTGACCTTTCCATTTAATTTAGTAGCTCTTCTCAAATAGTAGCCAAAGGTCTTATAAGTCAAGGATGACTGATTTGCATTAACTTGTGGGGGAAAATATATCATTGTAAATACAAAATTCCTGAGAAGAGTCAACTGAGGTGCTAGAAGCTACATTAATGATCAGTTTGCCAAAAAAAATGTACAGTGATCATCATATATAATTCTGAGTGTAACTTTGCTTTAATAATAGAAAGAAAAAAAAAATCCAAAGCCAAAGTAATTCTTCAAGCACTTTGATGGTTTGAGGGAGAAAAACTTAAATGCCATGAACATAATGTATATTGCTTTTGGATTAGATTAAATGCCATGAACACCACAATTGAGAAACAACAACAACAACAATAGAGATACTCTATAATGTGCCCCATCAAGATTGATAGAAAAATCATACATTCTTATCCACTTCAATCGGTTTCTCTAACAACACAAATTATTCAATAGACTATGGATGTTATATATAAGTAACAACAACATCAAAATAGGAACTTGGTGCTTCTTTCCACTTTTTTACCAATATGTGTGTGTACACAATGTTATTCACCTTTCAAGCATATGTGAAAATGAATGATAAAAAGTAAACCATTGCATTTCCTAATAGAGTTATTAGTTCTATTAATTCTTTTCATTATTATTTCAAGTTCTTTGATTTTAATATTGTCGACAGACCTATCTTCAATCAATTCTTTTCACTACAAAATGCTTATAGTTTTATTACTATTATTATGCAAACATCAATGCTCGAATGAAAAGCTTAATTTTTTTCAATTAAAAAAATAATTGAAAACTATAGGCATTGACTTAATCTTATCAACTTCTTCCTGTAGTTTCCTCAACAATAATGCTTAATAAACTCAATCCAGTTCCTTTTAATATTGTTTTAGAATAACCCAAACATAACCTTTTCTATCCCAAGTTCTTTGCAGGATTTCATCAAACACCTAGTACTCATTTTAATAACCCATCTAGAACCCAATCACTAATACAGCTCCCCAACCAAAAAAAAAAAAAAAAAAAAAACTAATTAAAACAAATTAGTCAACATTTATAAGGTTCATCCACTTCTTCTAGATCTCCCATTTGTTTAATTTTTCTTCCTTCTTTTTTTTTTTAAAATTTTTTTTTTAATGGAAGTTCACTCAACATTCTCAAATTTGTTTTCAATATGCAACATTAAGAAGTAGGAAAGCAACAACAAAGCAACATTGATCACATGAATAAGGACCTGAATAGGCTTGCTCTTGTGATTGCATTATTAAGTCATGTTATAAATGAAAAGAAGTAACTACATAAACTGAGAAATCAACACAGAACATGTAAGGAAACCAAATGATTTAATTGATTAAATAGCTGTATGTTATAGCAAAAAGAGTGTTGAAACTACAACCAACCAAAAAAAAAAAAAACTAAATAATGAATTTACTATAAATTGATATATATACAAAATATAGAGATGAAGGATAGCAATGCAACGACACTCATCAGGTTCCAAAGGTAAGCACTGATTAATCACATCAAGTGCAACAACAGAAACAGAAAGCTACGTGATAATTTCTGGAATCTTGCAGAGAAAACTATATCGTATTTCCAAATAACTGTCAAAAATTTGAACCACGGGACCCTCAGAACCTCTCTAAGGAGCATAAATGATTCAGGGCGAAATTTCTACTTATAATCACCTGTCTGACATGATGAACATCAGCTTTCTGCTGATTGGTTTCCCTTAGTCTTTCAATAGACTGAAACTTCCCTTCCAAACAACCTTCATGCATAACCATCAGTTTATAGGCTACCTACATAGTTAGAGAAAGTGCACAAACCCCAACACTCAATAGTAAATATCCTCATATTCAAATGAATAAGCAGAGACCTAGTTTAGACATGCTTGCACAGAAAATTGATGACATGCATTGCACATAAAATTTATGACATGCTTGCATTCCAAAACCAATGGGCCAATGCCCCTAGTGTAGACATGTTTGATGCAAAACAAAATGTCCTAGCCCAAAATTCACTTTGGAAGTTAATAAAAGTTAACTAAGGATTATCTCAAAACCCGCAACTCTAATATCAAGTGATAAAATGGTCCAACAATAGCAAATGGAATAGAAAAAAATAAGACATAAACGAATGAAATAGTATAAATTAAGAATGGAAAATTTGTTGTTGCAAGGAAGGAATAGTACAAATCTAACCCAAAAAACTAAAACCCAACCAAAAAACCTAAAACTAAGCCATAAAAGAAATTTTTATCCTCAAACCCAACCTATTTAGCGCATCTTCTTTCCATTTGCTTCAAAATAAAGCATAACATTAATCTACCATATGCTTCTACCAATTTTATAGTAATATTCCCTCATGTATAATCATTTCCATTATGCTTTGAAGTATTGATGATGTCTCACCTATAATTTCCCATGCAAAATATTAGCATAAAAAACCAAACTCCCATTTAAGTGAGCGTAGTTCATGAATTTGCCCATCCATTACAACGGTGACTCCAATTTTTCAAAAGCCTCATCTGATATGTTGGATTTATGAATGCAATATTATATGAACTATGAACATTTACAATTAATAAGCAACCAAATAGGTTCAAGAGATACACCTTAAAAGGGAAATATGAAAAGTTCAGATTTACATAAATAAACCCAAATGCATAGGAGTATTTTATGTATTTGTCGTGTTAAAACATGTAAAGTTCGTTAATCATAGGAATGCTTTCTAGAAAATACAATAAAATTTTAGTAGTAGGAAATTACAATTTAATTGTGTGTGAAATCAACCACAGATAAACTCTAATTAGATAAATGTTATATCATAAAAAATCTTATATAGTTGTATAAATCAACTTAACATAAATGTTATATCATAAAAGTTTAGCAATAAGTTGCTCTTGTACCCTATTCAATTCTTTTCCTTATTCGATGCATTCTATTTAGTAAGCCTCGCAACATTTGTGAAGCATTTGATAGAGGTATATGCTACTTCTATTTGCTTATTTTCAATGGAGTTGTCATTCTTTGACTTTCCCACAACAACATTTTTTATTTCTTGCAATGGTCGACAATTTAATTAAATGGTGCATCAAAAAGTGTCTAAATATATGCATATTGCTCAAACATCATAACGCTATTTAATGATAAATATCAAATCAAGATGAAGACATCCCAAGCAATAAAAGTTTTTGGTTAAATATTTTTGTAACAGAGACTTTTTATCTAGAACGAAAACATATAAACATTAAAAATACCAAGACAAAGGAAAAGGCAAAATATAGAAAAACTGTGAAGTTACAGACTTTAGATAAAATAAGACAAAAATGAGTTAGCATGCTATTTGATCCATTGATATCTGATTGGGTGTGCGGTCAAATACTCATAATTTAGTAGTTCATAACATTGCTATCACTATTCAGTAAGGTTCAGAGTTCATGCTCTTCTACATATAAATATCCACAATAATAATCTCTAAGAGAATGCATTAGTTAGTTAGTTAGTTTTTTTTTTTTAAACATTTATTCACAATCTATCAATCTCACCAGTAATGAAGAATTCAAAGGTTGTCTCAAAGGGAATATGTCAAATAAATTTTTATTTTAAACAAATCAAAACAAAAACACGTACAAACTGTGAAAATTCCCCAATAATAGATAATTTCAAGGTTGTCCTCAATATAACTCTCAAAGTAAATGAATTTAATGGGTTATAGCATGTTTTTATCTTGAAGTTAGAAAACATGACAAACATAATATTCCTACATCTGTTTTAAAGAGTAGATTCAGATGTGGTCATAGGTCCTGGTCTTAGGCCGCGTTTGAAAAGTGCGGCCATAGGACTCCTCAACCCTATAGTCACGGGGTTTAGGCCACATTTAGAAACGCGGCCTAAAAAACGCGGCTATAAAAGAGATCTTGATGTGTATGTAGAAGGGAAATTTTCAATTTTGTATTACCCTTGTTATTTGTGCTGCCACTTTCCTCTGACCACCTTACTTTTTATTGCTGGTAATGTTAACTCCCACTCTCTGCTACCCCTTCCTTTAGTGCTTGCAGCCAGCTTCTATTACTGTGTGGTAGCTGTTTATTTTGTTGTTGTTGCGGTCACTTTATTGAGAGTGGTTGGTGTGAGTTTCTTGTTCTCTGTGTTTTTACTTTGTGCTTAAGATTTGTGGGGCATCTTTTTGTTTGCGTTAATGAAGGATGATGATCACATTTTCTGGTTTTTATTTATTTATTGGATTTGATGGTGAATGAGGGAAAAGGAAGAGGATGACTTTTACAAAAATGGAGGATAGTTATAGTTTGTGTAATAGCCCACTCTTTTCCCTCTCCTTTTCTAATGGTCGAAGTTGTTCCCCTCTCTCATTTTGTAATAGCCCAACCACAAGAATGGTTTCACTTTTTGTGTCACACTTTGAATTACCCCATTGTCTTCTTCTTCTGATGAACTGACCTCAAAGAAAAATATAAAATGAATGATGTGGGGTCAGATGGTGCCATTTCAAGAATTCGAAGAACATAGTTCACGTCTTTCGTTCCAGACTTCTGATCTTTGTTAACGTGTGTACTTTACTTCATCTTTTGCTCAATTGAAGCTTTGGATTTTTGTTTCCTAAAAAGTGGGGGCTCAATTAAGGAAGCTTAGGATTTTTATTTTGATATACCTTTTTTTATGTTCTTCCAAAATCCTAAAAGCTTTTTTTTTTTTTTTTTTTTTTGAGAATCCAACTTAAAAGCTAAAAAATGTATAAACAATGTTACACCACTCAATAACTTGTTATAAAATTCATATTCTGAAAATTCTATCGTTGAATTACATGTTCTATATGTTCTTAACAATCACGCTAACTTTCATGTCAATTGGATATTATTTATTAATTAATCTATAAACTTGAATTTAAAAAAATTGATTGACGACATGGTTATTAATCTTTGATTCCCTTGAAATTTTGCAAGTATGGAGAATATGCAAAGATAATGTAATCTAATTGTAGATTTGACAAAATTTGTATCCAATTAAAAAATATTGAGCGGTATAATCGATGGTAGGAACAAAATGTAGTTGATGGTGGAATGAGATCGATTCAGACTTTTTGGTAGTAAAACAAATCGAGGCTTTTCTGGTGTGCGACGAATGAGACTGACAACTTTGGGTTTTCAGCGAATGAGATTGATATCTTTCAATTTTCCAATTGTTGTTTTGAGCAAAATTTTGCAAGGATGAAAACCATGTCCGGCTAGTAAACTTGTGGCTGATTTATTAAGTTAGTTGGACCGTAATTTGAATAGTTCCACGAAAAAAATTATGGTTTCCAATAGAGCAGTCCAAGACCAAGGCCTAAGGCCCAAAACAAAAAGTTTCTACTCCTAGAAACAAGGCCCCATCCCCATCGATAAAAGACTCAAAATTTTATAAAATCAAAAATATTTTTAACTGTTGTGAACTTTTTTTAATTTGTGTTTTTTATTTAATGAATGATATTATAAGGATACTACAAATTTTATTATAGAATTACAAAGTAACATGTCGTCAATCACAAAAATTTAATTAAAACATTCATCAATTAGGTTGTTGAAGTTCATTAATCACAAATATTGTCACATTATCTTGTGAACATTTTGTAATACTTTTAGTATTTTTCTTTTTCATTTACAACAAGGCTTTAAAATATGAGACCAATAGAAATATAATCCAATTGAAACTCTAAAATGTTTCAAAATAAATATTACAAATGTTTTAAATCATCAATGACACAACAAACAATCTCTCTCTCTCTCAAAAAAAAAAAGATATAAAATTAAAAATTAAAAATTAAAACTTTACTTATAAAAAAATATATATGTATCATCATATATCCAATATAAATTAAGTTCATTTAAAAAAAAATTATATATATATGTATATATTTTGAGAATCAATAATTTTATTTAATTAATAAAAAGAAATCACCCCCATACACCCTAAACTTGTTAATTAAATAAAATTATTGATTCTAAAAAAAACAAAAAGAAATAAATATATATATTTTTTTCAAAAAAATAAACTTAATTTATCTTGGTCATATGATATTCAATTATCCATATGAAATTAACTTTAGTTTAGTTAATATTATTCAAATGTATTTAACACATCAAATTAACATTGATTTGATTAGTATTAAATATAATGCAAAAAAATAGATTAGTATCAAATAATTTTATTTAATTAACATGAGGTTATGGGGTATTGATCATGAGACATTATATATGAATTTTTTAAGAGTATTCCTCTAACCACAAAGATTAGGGCCGGCCCAAGGCCTAGGCCTAAGGCCCCACAACAACAACAAAATTTCCTTTGAAAAAAAACGCCCATCCTTAATTGTAAAGGGTCCAAAATTTTATAAAAATATTATAATTAGCCTCGAATAGGTTGTTGAATACCATAAATTTTATTATAGGTTTACAAACTGACATGTCACCAATCACATAAAAATGCAATTCAAACACTCATTAATTAGGTTGTTGAAGTTCATCAATCACAATTGTGGCGGGCAAAGAGTAGCACAGACTAATAAGATATGTTTTAATCCGATTACTATGCGCTCACACAATTAATTTTTAAAGATAGGATGCAATGCCACCCGTTAAAACATAAAAAGTGAGGATCATATTTGAACTATATGTGTAGTATTCAACTGGAAATAGTTTAGAAACTACTAAGTGTTCGTCCTCGGGTTTAGTCCGAGGAGGATGTTACAATTGGATGATTTCTCTCTCTCTCTCTCTCTCTCTCTCTCTCTCTCTCTCTTACCATTAGCCTCCCCTTGATCTAGGTGCTTCTTGGCTTTATATATCTTAGCTAAGATGCATCTGAATCTTACATTTGGAGGGTCATGATCAGACTTCCTTGATACTTGTCCCATCAAGACCTTGCTAGAAGGTTTTTACACTAGAGTATTAGCTGTGAAGACACAATTCAATGTCATTTCTCCATTAATGTGGCCAGCTTAGTAGTTGTAGTGCATTTAATGTGGAGGGGATGACCACTTTGTCCTTCCTTTTTCTTCTTTTCTATGCTCAACACCAAGTTACTTTTGTGTCTCCTTGGACTTCGCCATGCTCCCTTTATCTCTGTCCCTCGACCTTCCGAGATTAGGCAAGTGTCCTCAACGTTCTCGCCCTATATGATTGTTTAGCCTAAGTACGAGTTAAAGGGATACTTTCCGAGGATAACCCATCCATGTTTCCCGAGGTTCACCTCCATATGAACTTCGTCAACCATTTGGGTCCTCATCCCCCCACAACAATCATTATCACATTATTTTGTTATATTTAGTATTTTCCTTTTTCATTTCTATCATGCCTTCCAAAATAGGAGACAAATAGAAATTTAACCCAATTGAAACCCTAAAATGTTTATAAAAATAAAATGTTGCAGATATGTTAGATCATCAATGCTAACTAATATCCCCAAAAGTTTAAGACGTTAATTTTTGTAAACTAATCTCCTACAAAGTTACACACCGAATAATATCTATCTATCTATAAAATTCCAATTTAGATAACAACTTTACTTAACTATTGCATAGTAATATATCCAAGTTAAAGTAAGGCTCTATTTGGTCCTAAAAAGTGATGTATTCACTTTTTATTTTCTTTTTACTGTATTCAAATTCTAAAATTAAATATAAAAAATGACCAATTTTGACATGTGAGGGTACTTGGTAAGTTATTTTGAATATATTTTTGGGTATAAAATTCATTATATTGACATTTTTTTTTTTTAAGTTACTTTTTTTCACTTAAAAATGCTGAAGAGTTATTTCCATTATATACAGTTTGAAATTGTTATAAAATTCATTATATATGGTTTGACATTCATTTTCTATGAAAATAAAAACGTTAAAAAGGTGTTTTCATTTTTTGTATTGAAATCTAACTTTTAGGATACTGAAAATGAAAAGTGAGTACAAGTATTTTATTTTATTTTTTTTGTGGTGGGCCCCATTGAAAACTAAAATGAAAACAAAAAACACAATTTTTTTTTTCAACTAACCAAACATGCCTTAAGTTTCTTTTATAAAAAAAAATATTTACTTTTAGTTCTTTTTGTTTAAATTTATGCTTCAACTATGATATTCAATTCTCAAATGAAATTAACCTTAGTTTAGTTAGGATTATTCATCAATTTCTATATTTAATATGTCAAATTAGTCGTAATTTAATATGTGAAATATACTTAGTTTACTAAGTATATTTTTTTTCTAGTAGTCTAGCCACTTTGAATCAAAATGAAAGAGATTATCAAAAAAAAAAAAAAAATCAAAACGAAATATTAAATAGATTTGACAGTAAAAAAAAAGTTATAAATTCTTTGATTCTTTCCTAAAATAAAAATAGATTGATTTTTTTATAAAAAAATGATTACTTTTTTATAAAAATTAATAAAATAAAGTGTTAATACAAACCCATAAATAGCTTATTAGGCCAACCCAATACCCAACTCGCTAAAGTTAAAAATAGTGTTGTCTATGAACAGGATCATAAGCCGACGATTTTTCTTTCAACCAAACCTGACCGGTCCATTAACTAGTCAACTGCCCACACACACAAAAAAAAAAAAAAAAAAGTAATGTTGGGATAAATTTAGCAAAAAGTGGTAAAACCACTTGCATCTATCATCAGCGGAAATCACTCGGTGTCAAATTCAAATATCACCTTATTAAAAAAAAAAAAAAAAAAATTCAATATCACGCTTTGAGACCTCAAAAGTCTAAACCAAACCCTAAAAGCAAATTGGCGCCCTTCAATACCCTCAAAAATTTCCAAAGCCCGGGAATTAATTTTGAAACCTATTTATTCTCATCTTCTGAAGCGCAGTAAGTATTTTGATAGTTTCGATTGGGAATTCTAGATTTTGTGCTCCACAACAAAATCTGAATGGCCAAATCCAAATCAACCTCAAAAAGAAGCAAGAAGCCAATACTGAAACTGAAACTGAAACTGAAACTGAAACCCAAGAAACCAATGGCGGTGGACAGGATCAGCGATTTACCCGACTTGATCCTCTCCCATATCCTCTCCTTTCTCACAACCAAAGACGCCGTTGTCACCAGCATTTTATCGAGCAGGTGGAAGACTCTCTGGACTCTCGTCCCAAATCTCGACTTCGACGACTACGAAGTTGGATTTCTGAGGATCTCATCTTCTTTGCCTTCGTATCCCACTTGGCAAAGACCCTCTCCTCTGCCTCTTTTGAAACGGTTCCGTTTTACATTTGCGCATATCGTGTCTAGGGTCTGATCTCTTCGCAATGGCGAATCCCCCAAAAATGTTTCGCCTCCGCTGGCAAAACGATTGTGACCCGATTCACGTTGATACGTGGCTCCGTACCGCGATTACGCGGGGCTTTGAAGCGCTTGATCTCGACATTTATCTTCCCCTTCCTGACCATTTCATCTTGCCCTTTACTCTCTTCAATTATTGTAAAACTTTAGCTTTTTTGAAATTGGCTGGCAGCATTGTTCTCGATCCTCCATCATCTTCAGCCATGGGATTCCCGAGTCTCAAGGTTTTGCATCTCCACTTAGTGGAATATGCAAACCCGGACTCTTTCTCCAGGCTCCTTAGTTGCTGCCCTGTCCTTAAGCATTTGTCTGTAGAAATATTGGGGAACGAAGACGGTGATATCAGTTTTAAAATCATTGTGCCAACGCTGAAAAGACTACAATTTCATAGATTGAGCCGGACTTGAGATAAACGCCCCATGTCTCGAGTACCTTTATTTCATAGGTAATATTGGCAACTACGTTTTGTTGGATAACCTGTCCAACTTAGTTGAAGCAGTTCTCGAGACCTCGGATTCGTATGTAAGCGTTCGTTGTTTAACTGAATTATTTGATGGGTTTCAAGAATATGGAAAGAGGGTATGGGCCTTCCTCAGAGCTCTCTATAATGTTAAAATCCCTACATTTGGACTCATCTACCACAGAGGTAAAAAACATGTTTTTCATGCTCTATTATTAAATGGCTAAGCACTTCTTCTTGGACAAGTAGTAATATTGTTGTTGGGAGTCGGAGTTGTGATTGTTATGTTGTTTTGCAGTGCCTTTGCAATGCAATTGATTTTGATGATCCTCCCATTTTTCATAAATTGGCTTATTTGAACTTTGGGTACGGGCATCATTGTCTAATGGAGAATGTGCTACCACTCTTGCTTCATCGGGCTCCTAAACTTGCGGTACTAATCTTTGATAAGGTATGTAAATTTCACATCGCGATACTTTTTTTTTTAACCCCCTAAATCTCCTTAAATGAACTATTCCTTTGTTAGCAGAAATGGAGCAAGTGTTGTGGTGATGAAGAGAAAGACTGTTTCAGTCTTGAGAAGATGTTCTGTGAGGATATTCCTGAATGTCTGTCATCACACCTTAGAACTTTTCATTTTCAAGGATTTCACAGGATAAAGGATGAGCTAGAACTTATTAGACGTATCCTAAAGCGCGCAGGAGTCTTAGAGACAATGTCAGTCTCTTCTTATCCTCTAACTTCAGAAGGCAAGGTTTATGTTCTCAATGAATTATTGAAGTTCCCAAGGCTTTCTAGCACTTGTCAAATTGCATTTAACTGAAGGATGTTCGTTAATTAGTCTTTCTCTTGGTTAGTCCTTTTTCCAACTTACAGTTCAAAGCGAAATGCTGTTTTTTTTTCTTTGTATAATTAGATCCGTGATTAATCAAGTGCTGTTGGTCTTTTGAATTTGAGCACACTCTATTTTGGGATTTGGAGAGAGAGATAGAAGGTAAGAGTTATTGTTGCAACTTTTCATGGATGTTACTTAATGTTTATTCTGTGTCTTCATTTTTGGATTTTTTTTTTCCCTTAGAATTTGTTATTATTGAACTAGTATGAGACATGAGTTACAATCAGTTGCATACTTGTCCCCACGATCAAAACACTGAATGTACACATTTGCAAAGGGCTTTTGTGTGAGACTCTTTAAAAATTAGGAGTTGCCCGTTTATGTACTTGCAAATCTGGTCAAGTGAATCAAGTGTTTAGAGCACAATCCACAATACCATATTAGGAAACTCATTAATCAACTAGCCCTAAAATTATTATAGATGGTTTATAGAATTAATTTAGGTCTATAGAATCTGCAATTAACCTTTTATGCTATTATGTTTAAGTGTTCTCTAAAATAGTAGCATGAATTTTATTTTATCTCATGCTATTTTCCTTTTTCACCTAATGCTTTTAGTTGTTGATGCCTATAGACGTCCTGTGAGATGGAAAACATCTTCATATTCATGCTAAAAAAAAGTATAGCTATCACCATTAGATCTGGGATGAGATTCCTAGTATAACTGCCAATAAGTTATAGCTCAGCTGGCAACTCTCTCTTTTATTTTCCATGTCATGTTTTGTTGTGTTTTGAGGTGGTATTAGATGTAAGAGAAATTGAGAAATTTAGTTCTTGTTGGTCCTGTTCCTGATGTGGAACAATTGGTGGCTTATACTTGGGTTTAGGGTCTCTACGCTTAGGAGTATAGACAGTCATTTGGCTGTCATCCAAGTCATGTAAATTTTCAATTGCAGCTGTATTAGAAATAAATCTCCAGGTAAATTTTCATTTGCAGCTACATTGGAGTGCATTTGAAATAAATCTCCTGCTGTGGATTAACATGGTTTAATTTGGATTCCCTCTTCAATTCCTAAGCATTCTTGTATTAGCTAGCTTGCTGTGAAAATTAGATTGAGCACTACAGATAGACCTCTAAGTCGCATAGAGAGTAGGGATCATCTTTTCTATGTCTCAGAGAGTAGGGTGTTGGGCTATGTGGAGCTTAGTTGTGTTTGATCCGGATTATGATCCAATCTGATATGAAAGTGTTACCATATTTGACTTTAAAGAAAAGCTTGGGTATACAGAGGGCATGTTAGATCTGAAATGCCGCTGACACCTCCATCAAGTGTGATGTTAAAACTTGAATTGAATTTTGCAAGAAGTTGAAGTTGTTACTGCATTAACGAAGTCTTATGTGCAAATCTCTTCTATTTTCTAGAACTAAAGTTTTTTTTTTTTTGAGTTTTGTTGTAAATTTGTGTAGTTCTTCTCTAATATATAATAGTGCTACTATTTTTATTGGCTGTGCAGTGTAGAAGAGGTTTTGTTGTCTTCTTCTGCTGTGTGGTTTGGTGTTATTTGTGTGGTGCTCAATTGGTAGAACTTGTGTTCCTTTTTCTTTAGTAATGAATTTTGCTCTTATTCAAGTAAAAAATACTGGTCGCAAGAGATATGCAAAATACTTTCAAGGGGTCAGTTCCTTTATTATTGTAGTTCTGGAAGACTCTTTGGTTAAAGAGAATAATAAATAAATAAATACCTAACTATACGTAGTAAAAAAAAAGGCAAATTAAGGCCAGTAAACTCTATAAAATCTTCGAGGCTTACATCGCTAACAGAGAAGAAACACCAATTAAATCCAAATGTTTTAGTTATTGCTTGATTTAAACCAGTTTCTCCCATTTTCTAATTAACCAAACAGATGTAATGCTCAGATAAGCTTCCTAAAAGAGTTATAGGATATTAAAGATTAAAGAAAAAGTGATCAATTGTAAATAATTATCTCACCAAAATAGGGGTAAGAGTTTTGTCTAGGATCATCATAGAATGATATTTAATAATTCCTAATTTTTTGAGAAAGATGTAATTCCTAATTAAAATTTTAGTTTATAATTCTTTAGAAAAAATCATACTAATTAGCAATTTGATACGTCCAAATTTAATAAAATCTTTTTAAAAATTAAAATTGATAATCCAAGTAAGAGAAAGATGTAATTCCTAATTAAAATTAAAATTTATAATTCTTTAGACAAAAATCGTACTAATTAGCAATCTGATATGTCCAAATTTAATAAAATATTTTAAAAATTAAAATTGATAATTCAAGTAATACATGTGTAGGACATCTTAATAATCTGATAGAAAAAAAAAAAAGGTGAAGGAAAAGAGAAGAAGAAATTTAGGTAAAAATCAAATACGAAAACACAACTTGTTAAAATCAATCTACCATGAATTCTCATGGAAGAGATATTACCGTGAAATTCATATTTAACCATATTTAATCAGATTATAAGCATATAATTATATCAAAGCTAAGATTTTGCAATGTTCTCAAATGGTTTGAATTCATTAATTAAGAACCACACGTAGACAAAGAACCAACAGTAACACCAAAGAAAATAAACATTAAAAAATAAAAAATAAATAACAAAAACGAAGAAAGAATGCGTACTTGATACCTCCATCACTCCAAAATGAACATACATATTGGTAGAGTTCTATTTGATATAGAATTTAAATACTATTGAAATTAAGATTTCTAATCAACATATTTGTTGCCATCTCATGAAAAAATGGAATAAAAGAAAAGGGTAATATAAAAAAGAAAAAAGAAAAAAAAAGTGTATGAAGGTAATAAGGAAATAAAATAGACTTTTTAATATATATATATATATATATATTTGCAGAGTCCCATTTGATATTAAATTTAAACCCTGTTAAAATTAGGAATTCTAATTAGCATTTATGTTGCCAATGCCATCCCATAAATAAATAAAAGGTCATATTTCTAGAGCCCTGTATCTTGATAGTTTGGAATTGGTGGAAATATTATTTCCGTTCCTATATTTTCACCTCATTCTCACTTTGATCCTTACTTTTTTTTATACGCTCTTAGTCCTCAAAATAAATTTAACAAAACCGTTCCATTTTGGTCTATACCATCATCTCACTAATGAAAAATAGTCTACGTGGCAAATGGAGTGCATGTTGGCACACAAAATGCTGATGTGGCTATTAAAATAATATTAAAAATGCCACATCAACAACTAATTAAAAAAATTAATTTATCAATTTTAACAAAATTAAAAAGAAAAAACAAAATTAAAATCCAAAAAATACATCAATTTAGATTTGTCTTCATCTTCAACAAGAAGACTAAAGACCATAAACCTAGATTTTAAATATAAGAGCATATGCCCAGATTTTCTAGCATTTTCTTACCCTTTCTTGTCAACCAAACACAAAAAACACAAACATAAATACAAAATGATCTCCAGCAAGAACACAAGCACAAACCCAATAGTAGATCTTTCTTGTCAACCAAATACACAATATATATATATATACCCCCAAAAATCAGCAAGAATAGAAACACAAACACAAACCCATCAATCGATCTTCAGCAACAACCCAATAACCCATCTTTGATAAGATTTTCTTATTCTTTGAAACCAACACAAAATCACAACGATCTGAAACTCAACTCAAACCAATGATCTGAAATCTCCAAACCCACCACATCCACATCCACAAGCTTTAATCCTTCACCGATCTTCAAACCAATCACAACCATCTGATCTTCTACTTTTGTTTCACCGCGAGGAACCCAGGCCGAAGCTCCTCAAGCTTTAATCATTCACCGTTGGCCACCATAGCTACGAGCAACAGTGGATCCTTTTTGGGTTTGATTTATGGGTTTCAAATCCAAACACTATACAACAATGGTCTAGGGTTTAGATTGATCTAGAGAGAGAGAGAGAGAGAGAGAGAGAGAGAGCCGAGGTTTTGTGTGAGAAGAGAAAGTGAGATAAGAAGAGACAAGATCTAAAAACCATGGTCATAAAGGTGACGATTGAGTCTTAATCTGAAGAGAGAGAGAGAGAGAGAGAGAGGGAGAGAGAGGAGCCTTGAATACACACAAAGAGAGAGGGGCTTTGAATTTAGTTTTGCATTGAATCGGGTGAGAGACTGTGGGGCTCTTCAACATAATATTTGTTTTGTTTATTTTTTCCATTTGGGGCTGTCCAAAGCTTGAAGAACATGAATTCATGTTCTGTTTTGAGTTCTTCGTATTCTACCCAAAAAAGAGGAAAAACAAATTTTTGATAATTTTTTGGGTTTTAAAATTTTTAGGTTCAAAATCCACTCAAATCTTAATTCATGTGATTTTTTGTTTTTAATTTAGTTAAAATTGATAAATTACTTTTAAAAAAATTTATATGCTGACGTGACAATTTTAAATGTGAAATAAAATTTATTATTATTATTTTAATAGTCACGTCTGCATTCTGTGTGCCAACATGTACTTCGTTTGCGACGTAGGCTAGTTTCCTTTAGTGAGATAATAGTAGGGACCAAAATTGAATGGTTTTTTATTTGGTGGACTAAAAGTAGTAAAAAAAAAGTATAGACCAAAGTGGAAATAGGGTGAAAATGTAGGAACAAAAATATAATTCGATCAGTAAGTCGACAAAGCCACGTCCAAATATACCAGAATCTTAATTCACCTAAAATGGCCAAAAACTAGAACTAGAAGAATCAACAATGCTGGACAGGATCAGCAATCTACCAGAGTCTCTCCTCTGTCATATCCTCTCCTTTCTCACAACCAAACATGCTGTTATCAGAAGCCTTTTGTCGAAGCGATGGAGGAGTCACTGGACTTTGGGTCCCAACTCTCGACTTTGAAAGAGATGAATTTAAGGGGATATCATCTTTCCCTATGATGTCTTTGTGGGATCGGTACAGGGGTTTTACATTTGCGCATATCGTGTCTAGAGTCTGGGCTCTTCGCAATGCCAATCCCCTAAAAAAGTTACGCCTTTGCCGAAATTAGTTTGCAGTATTTTTCTTAATCCTTCTCCTCCTTCAGCCACAGGATTTCCAAGTCTCAAGGTTTTGCATCTTCATTTCAAGCAGTGAAGAATGCAAACCCAGACTCTTTCTCCAAATTCCTTAGTTACTGCCCTATCCCCCAAGACTTCTACTGACAACACTGAGAAGATTACAATTTTGTATCCATCCTTAGCACTACAAACTTGAGATAAACGCCCTTTCGCTGGTCATCTAAGTAAAGCCATTCTGTTGGGAAACCTATCCAACTTAGTTGAAGCTGTTGGATATAATTCAACAATTTACTTTTGTGATAAAGTAAAAGGAACAATACACAGATTTAAAAATAACCAATAACACAAATAGATGTGAAAGGCAAATACAATTAACAAATATTGAATATATATAAATAGAAATCTACAAATAATTAATGACACACAGACCAAATGGATGAACGGAGGAACAATTGAGATCAAGTCTTGTGTTTTACATAATCTCCTTAAAACAGATTTTGCCCCTCACACAATCACTGTGGTGCTTTAAGACTCGTGAACATCTGCCTCCCAGGATAAAATGATCTTCAGCACAAAAACGAAGCACACAAGGTCGTGCTCTACGAACTACTCAATGCCTCTTTCTCTCTCTTTGACACAAATGAATGAACAAAAATTCTCACTATGTGAGTTTTCTATGAAAAGTACTTTCATGAATGGGGGACAATGAACTTATACATAACTTAAAACTAAAACACTGTTTCAGAGACAACCACTGTATACAGGCTTACTGACTCCAAATAAAATAATAAAATATTATTATAAATTGGATAAGTGGGCCTAGTCCATACATTTCTAAAGCCCAATCCAATATCCAGCCCAAAACTCATATTCTCTATCATTTCCAATGTGGGACTAAAGGATTTTGATCACTTATAATAACATTTTCAAGTGAACATAGAAACTATCAATTTCTTATTCACTCCATGCTATTTTTCAAACAGAAGCAGTCCTTGAGAACATAGATATAGATGTAACTGATATTCGAGAATATGGAAATAGGGTATGTGTCTTCATCAGAGCACCCTATAATGTTAAATCTCTGCGTTTGGAATCACGCACCACAAAGGTAAAACACGTTTGATACTTCTTCTTGGACAAGTAGTAATATTGTTGTTGTGACTTATGATTATTATGTTGTCATGTGCAATGCATTTGATTTTGATCCTCCCATGTTTCATAAATTGGCCTACTTGAAATTTGGGTTTGGTCGTCATTCTCTTATGGAGCATTTGCTACCACTCTTGCTTCATCGGGCTCCTAAACGGCTCCTAAACTTGCGGTGCTTATCTTTGATAAGGTATGTTAAATATCATATGAAGATACAATTTTTCCCCCTAAAACCTCCTTAATTGAACTATTTCTTTGTTAGTAGGGAACGAGCTTTTCTTCGGATAATGAGACATCTTTTGGTGTATGGGAATCTTTTGAATCTTGGGAATTATTCAGTTATGAAGAAGAAAGTTTAAGTTTTGAGAAGATGTTTTTTGAGAATATTCCTAAATGTCTGTCATCACACCTTATAACTTTTCGTTTTCAAAGATTTGTGGGGGTTAAAAGGATGAGGTGGAATTATTAGACGTATCCTAAAGTGGGCAACAGTTTTACTGACAATGTCCAGTGGCAGTTCTAGGAATTTTGTTCAGGGGGTCATTAAGAAACTTGAATCAAACAAAATTTAATTAAAAAAAATTGAATATATTGAGTTATCAAAAAAAAAGAGGCAAATATATGAAGTTTTACAATTTTCTTCAAGGTTTTGGAACCCGGACCGTTTAATGAACCGTAAAAGGAAGAGGTTTAAGGTTTTTGTGGTTGGACCGAGGTCGAACCGGGGTCGAACCGTGATGACGTTATAATTAATTTAATAATTATTTAAATATAAATAATTATATTAAATTAGTATAAATATAAAAATTAACTAAAATAATTAAATTAAATATAAAAATCTATCTTTCAAATGTATTTTTTTATATCATAACTTTCCCAAAACAAATAAGAAATATTAAATACTAAGTAAAGGTAGATATGGTATTCTTTATTTATTTATATGTTGATTAGTTAAACTTGTGATAGCAATAATAATATACTAATTAGAAGGACACTTATATTATATTAAATAAAATAAAAATTTTAGATTATTTAATAGTTTTAAATTAAAATAATTTAAGAATCATACAATTGTAAATTTGAATACCTATCATTTATATATAAACCCATTATTTTTTTCCCCCCTAATAGCTACTCTTTATCCCATCAGAATTACAACCAAAAAAAAGCTAAGACAAATTTCGGTATTAGATTTTTTCTTTAAAAAAAATTGTAAATATTAATTAAAAGTACTTAAGAGTTAAGAGAGTTGTCCCATCACGTTGGGAAGGTGAAAAAAATGAATGGCTGAAACTCTTCTACCTTTCCAATGCAATCACGTGGAGGAGCTTTGGAAAAACACAAATAAAAATAATAATACAAAAACTAAAAGAGAGAAAGTGGAGACGGACAAAAGAAAGAGAAGGAGAAAAAGAAGAAGAAGAAGAATAAGAAAAAGAAGAAGGAGAAACAGCAGCAGAGGATAAGCATTCACCAGCACTATCTCGTTTGCCGCCCCACTGCCGTTCGTCCTCCTCCCCACCACCAGACTGGGTCAGATCTGCTTGTTCTTCTTTTTCTTTTTCTTTTTCTTCTTTTTCTTTTTTCATATTTGCTTGTTCTGATTCAATTTTATTGTAAGAATTGGATTTTGTTTTGTGTTTTGTGTTTGGATTATTTGAAACGTTTTTTGAGAGTGAAGCAAAGTCAGATCGGCTTGTTGTTCCCAGCAGTTGTGTTTCTTTTTCTTTTGTTTTTCTGTGTGTTTTTTTTTTTTAAAGGTTTAGATTCAAAAGGAACCGTGAAAAGCGATCTGATCACGGTTCTCAGAACCGTGCAGTTGAACAGCGGTTTGAACGGTTTCTGGATTTTTTGGCATAGAACGGTTCTTAGGCTTAAAAGAACCGTGATTGTGAGAGGTTCACGGTTTTTTCGGTCGAGCCGTACAGTCCTGTCCGGGTTTCAAAACCTTGATTTTCTTCAGAGTTTTCATATTTTAAAATCATTACAATATAGTTTATTATCAATTGTCATTATTTATTGTAAATGTTGGTAAGTGTGACCATTTTATTTTGTTAAGTTTATATAACATTTTTAATTTTTATGAAGTTGTCATTATCTATTTGGAGTATTATTTTTATAAAAAAAATTTCAAATTACATAACAAAACTCAATCCATTGTCATTGTATTAAATTGGCCCACATAGCCATATTCATCCATACATAAGTAATACACTAAGTATCTACATAACTAATAAAATGCTTAAACAATTACTAATTTTACTATTTTGGTTCTTGAATCACTAACTTTATAACAAAAAATTATTATAACATGATAATAATATAAACACATGTAACAAACCCTCCGTATTTTCTAATTATTAAATTATATAAAGTTATATTATATTTGTAGTACACAATGCACAAACTTATTTTCAGGGGTAAATTATACTAATAAAAAAAATTATTATAGGCCAGGGTTTTTCAAAAGTAAGGTAAAATGCTTAAGCCAAGGTTTTTCAATGCTTTATGTATATAGGTTAAGAATAATGCTAGGCACAATAAATTTCACAACATTTTTCACACCTAATTGAGTTGGCAAAATATAATTAGTAGCAACTAGGGCCTAGGGACAAAATTGCTTAGTACACAAGACTGCACCTAAACCAACCAAAATCACTTGTAAAATGGAGTAATCACACAACATTGTAGGTGAAGGTGGAAAAAACTTGAGGTTTGTAGTTCTGTGTTAAGAAAATTGTAATTATATCTATATATATATATATATATATAATTTTATATTAAATATATATTATATAAACTAGGTGTTGATGACTGTAGGGGCCTTTTTGTGGTGTATTGGGCTGGGCTGCCTCCTACGGTAATAGGCCCAAGTATTCTGAGTAAGAGAGTTGAGATCGGTCTAACTGCAACTCAATTTGGGCCGGCTTGTGCACAAACTATGCCTTGTCTGCCAAGAGTATGCTTACAATAGGCAGAGCTGTTTCGGATGGGTTGTGGCAAGCAGATATAATAACAATAACAGAACAGAGTATTCTGGCTATTTAATAAGAAATGACCAAATGATCCCTATCCAAGAAACATAATCGCAATAATGATAATCATTTTTACAAAGAGCACAAAGGGAACAAATAATAATATATGAGTTAATCAGAAGAGAAAAGAAATCAAGTCAAATCTGGTCCGCATGAGCAAAAAACCAAAGAGGGAAGAACGCTTCTTCTCAACACAATCAATCTCCCAGGGAAATCTTGCTGTGGAAATTGATCATTTTGAGAGAAACGGACTTGAATGGTTGATGCCCGGAAGAATCCTTTCACTCATGGCAGAGAGCAGGACTTTGAGAGGGAGAGAGGGAAACAATCTATTGGTGCATGCCTGCCGAACTAATTCTCTATTTTTTCTCTTTAATTCCTTTCTTTATCTTTTCTTTCTTTCCTCTCCCTTGTTCTTTTTCTTTCTTATTCTTTCCTTGGTGGTTTTTTATCACCGTGATCTTTGTGTTATTTTTCCTCTTCTCTGTTTTTCATCCTCCTCCCCTGTACACATCAAAGGCTTCTTTTTATAGTGCCAACCATGACCGAATTTTACTATTTTACCCCTTAACCACCTTGTCTGGTCTGGGTGTACTTGCCGACCATCACTGTTCCGTCTACGTGCCATTCCCCATTACCAAACAAAGACAACTATTTTGTCTGTTAGTTTGCCGTGACACCTCTTCCTGCCACAATGCTGATGCTCTCTCTCTTTATCCCTCGTGGCATGCACCTAGTGGTTCCAACTCAACCTTGCCTCTTTTAGGAGGTATGTCATCCCAGCAAGACGTATCCCCCAAAAGAGCTTGAGCAAGAACCCAGAATAGGTTTTCCCCTCTCCCCACCACCAAATCATGCCCTCTTACGTCTGACCTACAACCTTACCATGTCCTATATTGGCTGGGTACAGGCTGGTAAGGCCTGGGCCTTGTGCGTGCTTGCCTTCCTTATGTGTCCAAAATCTATCTGCTGCTTATGCGTCTGCCGTGGTCTAGAGGCTTGCCTGCACAGTTTGCCGTCTGTTCTTGACCTTTTATGTGAGCTACTTTTTTGGTTTCCTGCTCCTCTTAGGGGCTAGGCTTTATTTTAATACTGAGCTTTATGTTTCTTTCAGCCCATTCCTTGATTGTCATCATGTCCTGCCATATCACTCTGTTATTCTTGTCGTAATGACTTAAACCTGCTAGACCTTTGTGGGCCTGCTATTTATTCATTTCCCAGTGGCCTAGCATGGCCATGGGCTTTCTTACTTATGGGCTCCTGTGTCCCTATTGTTTTCTTTTTTGGGCATCTTCGGCCCATTTACTTCTCTTGGGCTTCCTTGGCCCTTTTTCTAATTCTGTGTTCTCATGGGCTTTTACTAACTTTATTGGGCTTCCTCGGCCCAATTATCTTATTCTCATCCTTGGGGTTCGTGGGCTTGCCATCAACCCCTTACTTTCTTTGTTTGCAATGCTTTGGGCCTGCCGCGACTCATTCTCACTTTTCTACATCATATACTACTCATGGGTTCGCTGTTTGCTATTTCTCTCTTTCAAGGCTCCTTTGAGCCCATTTGCTTCCTCAAGGTTCATTTGCTTGTTTTATGGACCTGTGACCTATTATTCATGCCGCTTGGGCTTAATGGTTTTCTATCTTTTGCCAATTTCTCCTTGCCCGTGCCACTGGGCTCCTTCCTGACTTCCAAAAAATGGCCATCAACAATGACTTGATCCTCTAAATATAAAAATGAGGCTTTTCATGCCTATAAACTTGTTGGGCTATTCTTAATCAACCCAAAAGAGAGAAAAATCAACTCAACATTTTAAAAACTAGCCCAAAATAAAGGAAAATTCAGTTTGAGCTAAGCCAAACTAGCCCAAAACAAAGGAAAATTCAGTTTTGGGACCATCACTATTATCGCTTTATGACACATCAATTACAGACTACCACATCAATATGTTTGAAGTTTGTTTTCAATTTTTTTTTTTTTTTTTTTTTTTTTTTTTGTGGTTTGTTTAGATAATAAAATTTGGGCATGTGGATTTGGATTTATGTGATTAAAATTCAAGCACTTTGTTTGAATAGTTTGAAAATGGTCAAGGATTTAGATTTAACAAATATACAAAGGATTTTAAACTTTGAAATCCTTAGATTTGAATTAATTCTAGACTAAAAAAATTTTAAAAACCCTTAAAACATAGTACTTCAATAGATTCTAAATTTTAAATTTTATAATTTCAAATTATCGTAAGTATAAACCAATTTTAACAAGGAATTTTAAATTTTATAGATTTAAAATCAAAGACAAGCATTATCCTAATGCAACGTTGTGTCCTTAGACTTTCTCATAGGCTTGTTGCATGGTCGGTCAGATAAGAAATGGCACTGTGAAAATGATTTTCCTGTAATATAGCCGTACGGGTTAAGAATGCAAAGTTTAAAGGGCGCTTCTTTGGCTGCTCGGAATTTTATATCCTGGAGCATTGTACACCATTTTAAGATAACATCATCAGGCACAGTCACATAAAGATATAGTGACTAATGTAGCCATATTATTTTATAATTCTTGTAGAAAGTTAGCCCATATAAGTTGGATAATGGTCATCGCATGTCTTAGAGATTATGGACCAAGATGTTCAAATTCACTATAGGCTGTTTCTCACCACACACACACCCCCCCCCCCCAAAAACAAAAAACAAAAAACAAAAAAACCTCACTATAGGCCCATAAGCCCTTGACCCATATTCGATCGAATCCTACATTTAATGCAAGCTACATTAGGTTTGGACTAATATAACACTATGAAATACCAGAACCCCCAAAAAAAAAAATGAAAAAGACAAATTGAGAACACAAATATATATATATATATATATATATATTTTTGTTTGTTGGTAATTAGGGCATATGATAAAAGGAAAAGGGGGCTAAGGCCACACAGAACAATAGTAGAGTAGACCAGACAAGTTCAAAGTTAAAAAATGAGAAACATCATGATGAGAATTGAAGGCCTAAAAAAAAAAAAACGACAAATTGACCGCTGCTCTCTTGTATTCACAAAAGGAAAAAATCTTGTATTCCCTTTGTGAACACTATAGTTTCAATTTGGTGAGTTGTTCTCCAATTTATAATGTTTTCAAACTTGAGAATGTAAGATTTTTTTTTTACTTAATGTGTGCAACATATACATCATTATTTTGAGAGATAATTCCAACCTATTACATTCTCGTGATAATTAACACCAATTAGTTTTTGGCATAGACAATAATCGAACTCTAAATTTTTTATTCGACCACATTCTTTAGTTAACTTGGACGTCAATATTTTGTGTTTGAAGAAAACCAAATTGGTTGGAATACAATAAAGGTTGAGAGATGGGTGGGATAACCCAATTATTGGTTCTTGATAAATTATTTGGCAGTTAGCACACCTTATTTCTTGTGTATATTATTACTATATGGACTAAGTTACAGCTCTCTATATATGGGTTAGGGTTTCATATAACAGCTTGTTAATGTCAGGTTGGTTCATGATAGATCACTGCATGGGTCTCATATTTGGAGTCTTTGGACTAGACAAGAGGATGTGGTATATAATGCATCCGATGCATGGTATATTTTTCTAGACTAGAGGAAGGGCAGAAGACTACTCTGCAAAACAAAACGGTTTTCTTGCTGCTATGGACTCATGTATGTGTTGTGTACTTGTGCATAGTTATAATCATGAATAAGTCCTCGTGGTTGGATAATTCTTGTGGTATTAAATGTTACTGCTACAAGTTTAGTCTAATAAATAGAGTACTGTCATTTTAATATAATGCTATGGACAATTTTCTCACAACAAATTTCACAATTGCAAAAAAATTATGAATGATGGATTTCATAGACCCACTTGTTTTCTACTGCTCACAGTCAACAATTCCAATAACTGTGAAAAAAGTTGTGTTGGTTTAAATATACTGTGTGTGCAGACAGAATGTGTAGTAATACTGTAAAATGTGATTAAACATTAACCACCAGCAACATGCAAAAAAGTTGAAGCTTCCACCTGAATATCATGACAGAGCTAATGAGCTCTACACTGTTAGACTACCCTACAAAAGGATGTCAACTTTGCAATAAAGCAGAAGAATAGGCCACTTTTCAAATATTTAGATTTTCACTAGCTTGTAGCAATTCTTATTTATATCAGGCAGGACCAAGTCACAAGAAACTTCACAGGCAATTGACACGTTCAGCTCTAATATAACAGTCCCAGGTCAAATTCGGTGAAACAAAGCATTCAGACGGGGGTTGTCTAAACTAATTGTTAGAGAAAGATAATAACTGTTGTACTGCCTGGTCAGGTACTTCAGGAAGAAAATTTTTAGGCACTAAATACATAACTTTTAAATTAATAGAAGCTTTTGCAATTTATATACTTTGCTTTTTGCTGCTACAATTCCTATTTGGCAGGCTTGTTCTCAAACTAGTTATTAGCTCTTGCTGCTTTTAGCTCAGCAACTGCTCTCTCAAGCCTGCTTATCCGAGCCTCAAGCTCCAATCCTGGCATCTCAGTTTTGCAATAGCTACTGCTTTTCCCATCATTTTCTTTGACATGCACCACAATGTTTGTTGGATGTTCCACTTCTCTCACAGTTACATCTGTCATAATTTTCTCCGCTTCACCCATTAAACCTTCACTCTGGATGTCCTTTGCCTCTGGTATCATCAGCAAGTCCTTTTTAGGAGCTCCATCATCAGCTGTTGAGTGTGACATTTTTTGAGATACAGAGACTGGCAAAGGCTTAACATCAATAGCCAGTCTTTTCTCACTCAAAGTTCCCAGGAGTTTAGTTTCCTTAACAGTGTCCATTTGAAAACATTCTACAAAAGAACTAGGTGGAACAAAGACATTGTAATTTTCCATCTTTCCAAAATAAACTCGGGGAATTCTTCTTGAATCTCTAGGCCGGGTAACGAAATTCTTAATTGCATCTTTCTGAGCAGACATTGATTGCTTCCACCACTCAAAGTATCTCATGGTAACATCTGCCTCAAAAAGGCGTGGTGGTATGTACAATTTTGAATCACCAATTGATCTATTGTAATGGCTCCAAGCAATACCCGGGTTCATATTGCATCGAGCAACATGACCTGGAAGATCTTGATCAATTCCAAATTGCATTGCAACTCGGTGTGGGAGGTACTGTTGAATGCAGTGTAGTCCAAGAAGCTCACAGACTCTTAAGCATAGAGCAAATGACTCCAACTCTTTGTCCAAAGCAGCATCAACTGACACCCACTGTTCTTTTTCTTCATAGAACTTAGGATACAACCAATTATGATTTGCTGCTATAGCATAAGGGCGCCACTGAAAACTTTCTCCAGCAGTGTCTATAGCCAACCTCACATTCTCAATACTCACTTTTTTCAGTTTGGACCAGCGAGCAGGCCTTGGCTCACATTGTGAGATGGATATGGGACTTGGCCGTAGAGCTGGGAATCTCTCCCAAGCCCAAAGCTGGACTAATTGAAAAGGTGCAGAAAGATTAAGCACCTCTTCAGTATCCAATTTTGTTGAGGCAACTAATTTCTCTTTCAGCAAACCCAAATCACTATAAATACTGGAGAGGACTGCTGGTGCAAGCGCAATTCGAGTTCCTCTAGCCAAGAGTATTGCAATTGGAAAATTTTGCCTTTCAATGCGATACTCACACAATGGGAAGACAAACTTAGACAACCAATATGAGAGGAATGCTTCATGCTCAAGTTTGCTACCACTCCCCATGAAATGTTCCAACCATTTATGCTGACTGGCTGTGAAGCTAAGACTTACTCTTCTGTTTGCTTCAAGCAAAATCTCATGAATTTCTTCCATTTCTTTGGTAACAAGAGGGCTTAAGACAGAGTCACCCAAAACAGAGTAGCCCCCTAAAGCCATCATATCTTCCAAAGTAACAGTGGCTTCTCCCCAAGAGAAGATGAATGTGTTGGTCTTAGGACACCATTTTTCAGCAAGACCAAGAATCAAATCTTGGTGTCTACATATTGAATATTTGGAGCACATTATTGCTTCATATATTCCACTTTCCTTCCATATGGATTGGTACTTAGAATGCAAGCTTGCAACCCACATTTTCCAATTCTCATCCATACGACGCCAACCTTTGAAATGAACCTTCAGAGGCAAATTTTCAAGCTCAGAAATGGTGGGTTCCACAGAGAGAAAAGGTGGAGGAAGTTCATCAATGGAAGACACAGAGGGTTTAAGAAAATGGGCTATTCTGAGAGTTGGGTTGCCACCAGTTGGTGACACCATGAGCTCCTCTCTCTCCTCAAAGATGGCATATATAGGTTCAATCATTCTTGGGGTTTCAAGGTTTTTCACAAAGGACGAAATTGAAGGAAACTTGATAGAAAATAAAGGAATGTACCATCACTCTTCAAAGTTAAGGATTGGGGTTTATAAGGGAGAGAATATAAATTGTGAAGTTAGTAGACATATTCTATATTACCTTTTTTTTTCTTATATATATATATGAAATATTCTACATTAATAAGGAGAATAACAAAAAGGAAAGAGCTTATCACCACTTGATGGTCAAGAACTGCGAGGGACTCTTATGGAAGATGATGGATGGTTACCACTTACCAGCTCATATTATCAAACGTTATCCTCTGCTTGGTTCTTGAGAAAAAAAAGAAAAAGAAAATCAAAGGGCAATCCTTTCAATCTCTTTCCTGAGAGTCCCTAGCCTCTGCCGCGAGCTAATGGTAAGAGTTGATGGGTATATTTTACTAGTCTGGTTCTTGGGAAATGAGAGAAAGGAAAGAGCTTTACCTTCATTAATGAATAACAAAAACTCTGAGAAGGGATTCTATGGAAGACAAAGGCTTACATGAGTTTCATTTCTCATAAAAGTGCATTCTCCGTTTGGTTCCCGGAGAATTTTTCCTAAAATACAACACTGGAATCTATATAATAGGAGTATTTAAAAGTCAAGGCACAGCATTTAATTTAATAACTTTTTATTATCGTACTAAAACAATAATTAGTCTTTAGTAGGCAGAGATTAAAATTTAAATATTTTATTCAACCATTAATAATTTTATCAGTTGATCTAATTGAAATCTACAATATTGAGTCACATTATTACTCACATCACTATTTTTTTTTATTAATTTGTTCCTTAAGTATTTTTTTATATAATATTAAATATATTATACCATCCAAGATATTTTTAGGGAAAAAAAATGTTCAAACGAATGTGTAAAGTCATTTGGTTAATATATTTAATATTATCAAAAATTAGAAAACAAATCAATAAAAAAAAATAGTGATGTGGCCAATAATTCAATCCATTTCAGTCCAATTTAGTCCATTTCAATACACTTACTTAAAAATAGGGAAAAAACAAGTTTGACTTGAGATTACCTGTTCTTAATCTTAATTTATTAACAAAGGATAGACAACAAAAAACAATAATATTATTTTTAATTGTTTAATTTAATAATTTGTGGTACTATTTTTTTTTTTATGTTCTTTTTTCTCCCTTAGCTAGTATTCTAGTTTTCTGAGTGAATTACACAATTTTAGTGTTTTAATGTGATATCATTTGAATTTGAAGTCCAAAATAACTTACACATAACTATGGTTCTCTTAAACTTTTAAATGATTGACCTATGCACATGAAAGGTTTTTTTTTTTTTTTTTTTCCCTATTGACATGTGAAGCTCAGCTTGCAATGTGTGTGTTATTCAACATACCATGATAGAAATTGCTTTATAAATAAATTTATTGTCCTTTTCATTCACTAATAAGAATTATCATATATATTTTCATACAAGCACTCAAAATAGTTAATATGACAAAACAAGGCTAAATGAAGCAAGTTCTTGATATTTATGTTTTTGTTGTGTGGTTGGAAGAAGTTCCAAACTCTTTATTGAAAAAAAAAAAAAAATCAACACAAAAATTGTAATTGTTTCATGCATTACGTGGTTTAGAGACTTTTTTTTTTTTTTTGAGAAACCGGTTTAGAGACTAGTAACCCATAAATCCTAAATCCTATCATTGATAAATGTTTTATTAGTTGTGTTAGTTTGTAAGTTTGTTATAATTAAAAAAAAAAAAAACTTTTTATAAACCAAATTTTTTTTATATAATAGGGGCATAAAAGTAAATTTATACGAACTACATTTAATGTCCTCTCATTTTTCTTCTCAACCAAGCAAAGGAGTTTTCCATCCCTCCACTTTTCAATTCCCACCATTTTCCATCCCCCAACCAAATGAAACCTAAAACCCAAAGGAAAGTAAACCCTTATATGTGTAAACCCTAAATCCTAAGTCCTTGTACGTAGGGACGCTCCATACTAAAGTCATGGTGGTCGCATGACTACCCTGACTTGCAAAAAATTGTGTGTGTATATATATATACTTGCAAAAAAAAAAAAAAAAATTATACACTAAATTAATCTATTTTGACCATCTAATAAAAATGTTAAAAACCTTGGCTTGAGAATAAATTAAAAAAAAAAAATTGAGTTCAACAAAATATGACTAAGGCTACATTCACAACACTTTTACAATAATTTTACAATAAATCCTACGTGATAAATTATTACTAATTCTAATTTGAACCCAATACTGATATCACTTTTTACTCCACCGATAACAGATTGTCGCATAAAACTTATTGTGAAAGTGTTATAGACATAACATTACTTCAAAAATAATTTTGGCCCCTTAAACATAGTCCTTAACCCTTTAAACACAAAATAAATGGGCTTAAAAAACAACAATAAAAATTGGCCCAAATGACAACAAAAATAACTCAAACTAAAACAAGACTATATCAAACAATAATAAGTGAAAAAAAAAAATTATTCTAAAATAAGCCTATTAAAAAACCAAAAAAAAAAAAAAAAATTTCTTATCATTCAAATTTGTAACTCATTCAACCCATTACATACAAATAATCTCTAATTTCATATTTCCTTAAAAAAATGTACAAAAAGAAATATTGTGGTCATGAGTTCTCCTTGGGGTTATCGATAGTTACTCTTTGGTTTTGCAGTTACAATAATTTTGCTCTCTTTAGCGACTCGGCTTGTAGTTGTAGCAACTACCATCTCTCTCTCTCTCTCTCTCTCTCTCTTATCATTGCAACTCTCTCTCACTTTATTACTCTCATTTCAATATTCTCAATTTTTCTTTGTCTCTTTGTTAGTAGAAAGAAATTGTATCATGTATTTGCCTTTTTTTTTTTTTGTGTGTGATGATGATATATTCAAGTTATCTTATTATTAGATATTGTATAAATTAAGTTTCTTAGTGACCACCCTAAGTTTCTTAATGACCAACTGCGATACTAGCAATCCATTATTTGATATTAACCTGCGAGGCAAGATACACAAAAATTGGCAACTACATTGATTCGGTAACTTGAAAATTCCAGGGCAAAAACCTTAATCCCTTAACTCCTTGAACAAATTTAAAAGATTTTCGAAAAGGGTTAAACTTGTTGCATATTCGTTATTTTATACCATTTTATACACATGAAAAAGTAACTAAATTCGTGACTTCACTTGAACTTGAAAATCATACAAATTGCAGTTGTTTTTTGGGCGTATAAGATTGTGTAAAATAGCATTTATGTAATAAACACTTCTCTCAAAATAACTTTTAATTAACGCAAGAACAAGAAGAGTGCAAAAGACATCCGCATGAAGAGGCTACAGCACTAGAAAGAAAGGAAGATAAATCATGACCATGTGTGCAGAAAGAATGTATGGTAATACAGTATTACTAATATTGTAAATGTCATTAAACATTAACCACCAGCACACATGCAAAAAAAACTGACGCTTCCACCTGCAATATCCTGACAGAGCAGATGAGATCTATACACTATACTGTTAGACTACCCTACAAAAACATGTCAACTTTGCAGACAAGCAAGAGAATAGGCCGCTTTTGAAATATTTGGATTTTCACTAGCTTGTAGCAATACTTATTTATATCAGGCAAGACCAAGTCACAACAAACTTCACAGGCAATTTACACTTTCAGCTCTAATATAACAGTCCTAAGACTAATTTGGTGAATCAAAGCATTCAGATGGGGTCTAAACTATTGTACTGCCTGATCAGTTACTTCAGGAAGAAAATTTGTGGGCACTCAATTCATTACTTTTAAAATAGAAGCTTTTGCAATTTATTTACATTGGGTTCATGGTTTGCTTTTTGCGGCTATGGTTCCTATTTGGCAGGCTTGTACTCAAACTTGTTAATAGCTCTTGGCTCTTGCTGCTTTTAGCTCAGCAACTACTCTCTCAAGCCTGCTTATCCGAGCCTCAAGCTCTAATCCTGGAATCTCAGTTTTGCAACTGCTACTGCTTTCCTCATTATTGTCTTTGACATGCACTGCAATGTTGGTTGGATATCCCACTTCTGTCACAGTTGCATCTGCCAGATTTTTCTCTGCTTCACCCATTGAACCTTCACCCTGGATATTCTTTGCCACTGGTTTCATCAGCAAGTCTTTTTTAGGAGCTCCATCATCTGGTGTCGAGTGTGACATTTTTTGAGATAAAGAGACTGGCAAAGGCTTATCATCAATAACCAGTCTTTTCTCACTAAAAGTTCCTAGGAGTTTAGTTTCCTTGACAGTGTCCACTTTAAAACTTTCTACAGAAGAACTAGGTGGAACAAAGACATTGTAATTTTCTATCTTTCCATAATAAACTCGGGGAATCCTTCTTGAATCTCTAGGCCGGGTAACAAAATTCTTAATTGCATCTTTCTGAGCAGACATTGATTGCTTCCACCACTCGAAGTATCCCTTGGAAACATCTGCCTCAAAAAGCCGTGGTGGTACATACAATTTTGCATCTCCAATTGACCTATTGTAATGGCTCCAAACAATATCCGGGCTCGTATTGTATCGAGCAACAGGACCTGGAAGATCTTGATCAATTCCAAATTGCATTGCAACTCGGTGTGGGAGGTACTGTTGAATGCAGTGTAGTCCAAGAAGCTCACAGACTCTTATGCATAGAGCAAATGACGCCAACTCTTTGTCCAAAGCAGCATCAAGTGACACCCACTGTTCTTTTTCTCCATAGAACTTAGGAAACAACCAATTATGATTCGCTGCTATAGCATAAGGGCGCCACTGAAAACTTTCTCCAGCAGAGTCTATAGCCAACCTCACATTCTCAGTACTCACCTTTTTCAGTTTGGACCAGCGGGCAGGCCTTGGCTCACATTGTGTGATGGATATGGGATTTGGCCGTAATGCTGGGAATCTCTCCCAAGCCCAAAGCTGGACCAATTGAAAAGGTGCAGAAAGATTAAGCACCTCTTCAGTATCCAATTTTGTTGAGGCAACTAATTTCTCTTTCAGCAAACATAAATCTGTATAAATACTGGAGAGGACTGCTGGTGCAAGCGCAATTCTTCCTCTAGCTAAATGTATTGCAATTGGAAAAATTTTCTTTTCAATGCGATAAAGAGGCATTGGGAAGACAAACTTACACAACCAATATGAAAGGAATGCTTCATGCTCAAATTTGCTCCCACTCCCCATAAAATGTTCCAACCAGGCATGCAAACCAACGTAGGCGATACTATTAGTTTTTGCAACTGTTGTGTATCCTTCAAGCAAGATTTCATGAATTTCTTCCATCTCTTTCGTAATAAGAGGGCTTAAAACAGAGTTACCCAAAACAGAGTAGCCCCCTAAAGCCATCATATCTTCCAAAGTAACAGTGGCTTCTCCCCAAGAGAAGATGAATGTGTTGGTCTTAGGACACCATTTTTCGGCAAGACCAAGAATTAAATCTTGGTGTTTACATATTGAATATTTGGAGCATATAATTGCTTCATATATTCCACTTTCCTTCCATATGGATTGGTACTTGGAATGCAAGCTTGCAACCCACATTTTCCACCTCTCATTTGGACGTTGCCAACCTCTGAAACAAACCTTCAGAGGCAAATTTTCAAGCTCAGAAATGGTGGGTTCAGCAGAGAGAAAAGGTGAAGGAAGGCCTTCAGTGGAAGTCACAGAGGGTTTAAGAAAATGGGCTATTCTGAGAGTTGGGTTGCCACCAGTTGGTGACACCATGAGCTCCTCTCTCTCCTCAAAAATGGCATCTATTGGTTCAACCATTCTTGGAGTTTCAAGGTTTCTCACAAAGGACTAAATTGAAGACAATATTTTGGCGGGTACTACACACTATATTTATATATTACTTTCACTGCTGCTAAAATAAAGAAAGATGGTTGACATATTCTATATATCACTTAAAACCTGACCCATGTTTGGTTCTTAGGAAAATAATAGAAAGGAAAGGGCTTTACCACCACTTTGATGATCAAGAACTTTGAGGGATTTTTATGGAAGATGATGGGTGGCTACCCGGCACCAGCTCATATTATCGTTTTTCTTCATTTTTCAATCCTTATCCTCTGCTTGGTTCCTGAGAAAAAAAAAATAAAGGACAATCCTTTCAATATCTTTCCTGGAAGTCCTTAACCTCTGCCGTGAGCTAATGGTTGCTAAGAGTTGGTGGGTATATTATACTTGTTTGGTTCTTCGGAAAATGAGAGAAAGGAAAGAGCTTTACCTTCATCAATGAAGAACAAAAACTTTTAGAAGGGATTCTATGGAAGGTAAAGGCTGGGGGGTACTTCTTCATGGTTCATATATGAGTTTCTTTTCTCATAAAAGTGTATTCTCTGTTTGGTTCCAGGGAAAGAAAGAACAAAAGTAAGGGAAAATCCTTAAACCTTGGGAGGGTTTTTCAATGTTTTCAGTATATAGCATCGAGCTATAGCATGAACATGAACATGGCATGGTCGGTTACATGGGAAATGGCACTGTGAAAAATGTTTTCTCTGTAGTACAATTGTATATGCAAAGGAATGAAGATTATAAAGGCTAATGTTATAAATACAATTATTTTCACAAAGTTTTTCATAACAATTGTATATGCAAGTTGTTACTTTTTTGTTACGGAATAAAAGGGGTTTGTTTAGCTGCTCCGAATTTTATGTTTTTTCTTTCTTTCTTTCTTTTTTTAGAATGGAATTTTATATTCAAGAGAATTGTACACCAGTTTAAGAAATCATCATGAGTCACATATAGATATGGGTATAGTCATTTAGTCAAATTTTCGTTTTTGTTTTTTTGGGTTAAAATGTCACATTAGCTTTGTATTCTAACACAAAGTGAGCCCGTATGAGCTGGGTATTGTATTGATCATCCTATGTGTTAGAGATTATGGATCCCAAGATGTTCAAACGCACTACGGGCCCATCAGCCCCTAACCCATATACCTGTAGAGCAAATAATACAAATCCTACTCATTGTGCCAGATTGCAAATGTCTCCAAACTCAAGAGGGAGACAATTGAAATACAAAACACAATCTTTCCCATTAAAATAATGAAATCGGTACCCAAAAAAAAAAAAAATCAGAAGTTGATCAAACCCATCTAGGACGCATGTCATTGGCTGTGGGGATGACAAGTGGCAGCGGTGGTGGAGCAAACGACATGGCTTTGCACGGTGAACACTAATCTCCGCCGGCCCTCATCTCTCTCTCTCTCTCTCTGTGTAAGAGAGAACTAAAGATAATTGTATTTGGTTAGACAAGAAGGAGATGATTGGGAAACATCTAAAAACAAAAATGAAGATAAAGAGGAGAAGACAGTGAAGAGTGGAAATATGTGTGTAGAGGAGAAAAAAAGAAGAAGAAAGAGATGATTGGGAAACATATAGATGAAAAAAATAGTAATAAAAATTAAAAAGAAGGAAAAAAAAAAAAAAAAAGGTTTTGAGCTGGGCTACATTTAATCCAAAGCACAAAGATTTGATAAATTTTATGACAAAGATTTCAAATTTCAAATTAAATCTTTGAAAGACTTCTACAAAACTAATGTAAATTTGATAAAGTTCAAATTATAATAAAGACTAACATAAAAAATAATGCAAGTATAAAAATTAAAACTAGATCAACCTACCACTCACTAAATTGTTGCCACAAATACTCCACAAGATTTGTTAAAAAAAATCCAGTCAAAAAAATTTAAAAACGTTACCACGGGGAGATTTAAAAAATATAGTTGTTGGGAATTTGAAAAATGTAATTGTTGGGAATGAAGAAAGAAATGAAGTTTAAAAAATAGATTAAAGAAAAAAAAAATGAAGAAATAATATTTAAATGGGATAGAGAAAAGATAGAAAGTCTATTAAAAAGTATATTTTAAAAAATAAGTAAGTAAAATGTAAAAATAATTGTTTACTCTCTAAACAATACAGAAATTTAAAGAAATTGCTGAAGACACTTTGAAATACCAAACCCCAACAAAATGAAAAAGAAAAAAAATATATCACAATTTTATTTATTTATTTTTGTTGGTAATTAGGGAACATGATAAAAGGAAAAGGAGGTTAAGGCCTCTCAAAACAATAGTAGTACACCAGACAAGTTCAAAGTAAAAAAACAAATGAAGGTACCAAAAGAAACAAGTTGATTGTTACCTTTTCGAGTGAAACAAACGGCTTCTTTAAACATTACTGTCAAATCTAGCTTGCTACCCATCCATCAGAAATGTGCAGTCAAGCACAAAATTTCTTAGTTATAAATTATCTAGCCATGTCCTATGAACCACTAAAATGGCAAGCTCTGAGTCCAGCTGAATTTCTAGATTGGCAATACTAATTTGAATGGCCATAAACAATTCATCATGCTGGTCCCAGCTTTCCACATCCATGCTTGCCATGTGCCCTAAAAAATGGAGAAAGCCTTCGCCTAGTCTCAAAAGGAAATTCCTAATAGGTGCCTCAGCCTGTGCTAACTTGGGATTGCCTCTAGAAAAGCCATCAGTGTTCAGCTTAAACCAATGCATGGTGGAGGCAACTGTCACACTGGTAGGTTGAATATAATAGAATTCAAAAACTATTTCATTCCTACCTAAACCAGATTAGCCAGATAGCTATAGGTGAAACAGAATTCCAAGATAAATTAAATTTGTTAAAGACAACTGCATAAATACATTAAACTAACACAGACTACACAGTAGACACATTTAACTGGAATACATGAACTTTCACTAAACATTGAAAAAGTATTAAAAGGTGCATTATGTTAGAAGTATTGGTTAAATGATTAAATTTACCATATCCCAATAGCTTAAGCTTTTGGGACAATCGGTAATTTAACATGGTATCAGAGCATGAGATCCTGAGTTCGATCCTTGTCTCCTTCACTCTACCTCCCATTTAAATTCCCACGTATTGGGCCTCACCTATTAAAAAGGTAGTTTCGGCCCACACATGAGGGGGAGTGTTAGAAGTATTGGTTAAATGATTAAATTTATCATATCTCAATAGCTTAAACTTTTGGGACAATCGGTAATTTAACACATTATACTAATAGATGAATGTCAGATTTCTTTTCTATTCCAAGATTAATTAAACTTGTGAAAAACAACTGCATAGTGCATAGATCATTATACTAAAACATTGACACCTTAACTCAAATACATTAACTTTCACTAAACATTGAACCAAGTCTCAAACTTTTGGGAAAATAATAACTGCACATAATGACAAACCATCAAAACAAAAGACACATTCTATTTCAAGAAGAACAATCGGATTTCTTTTTCTATTCTGGCTGCCTTTAACATCTATCATCATTTTGGGATTACTCCAATTAGTTGCTCCAGAAGTTGAACCCTCATTTCTAGTCCAAGATGCTGAATTCCAGTTGTAGAATCCGCAATGTTGTCATCGAGGTCTATGGGGTTCTCGAAAGACCCACGGACCATTCTTTTCTTGCCTTCTTTCACAGTACAATTTGTTGATTCTTTAGCACTTTCTCTCTGTTTGTTCCCCACCGTCAATCCTACAACATGTGAATGCTTCCTCCCTACCTCAGCATCCCTCTTAAATCTTTCATTAGTTTTTCTATGCTTAACAGCAGGATTAAATGATGGAATGATTGCTTTGCCTTTTGAAGTCTCATCTGTTCTGGTGGCCAACTTTCTCTTTTTCACAGTTTGTTTGCGAATACTTGAAGAAACAAGATGCTGGGATTGGCTTCCTCGAAAAGCTTCATGTGAATTACTTCTTCTTCTGTCTACAATACCAGCAAGGGGTTTTAATCGTTCTGAAAGAGGGATATCATCCTCAATGTCACTAGAGGAACAAGTAATGACTTGTGAATTACTTGTTTTTGTGTCTCCAGTACCAGCACGAAATTTTAATCGCTCTGAAAGAGGGATATGATCCTCAATGTCAGGAGTGTCCAAGGCATGGCTCTCTACAGTGTCCAATGATCTTGAAACTTGAGATAATATTTCAGGACATGGCAAGATCCACGACGAAGCAATTGAAGTGTGGTAATCACTTCCAGTCTTTATGTCTGGAGTTGATGTTAATGTGTCTGTTTGTATAATGGCTGTTCTATTTGCAGCAATGTCATTTTGGGCTATTTTTAAGGGACCATCAAACTCATCATCACTCCAATTAAGAATTCTCCGTGACATATGTGTATGGCTCCTTGACGATAACATCTTAGGCTTCTTCATACTAATTGATGCAAGTGAACCATGACACTGTCCCTTATCTGTTTTAGCCTGAATCAAAGGTAAAGTTCTGTTCTTCGAAGTTATTAACTTTGGGTACTCTTTGATCACATCTGCACAATTTGATTTGAATGTTTTCCACCAATTCAAGTACCTGAGTGATACACTTGGCACAAAGGACCTTGGTGGAACATAGAACCTAACATTTTCCAAGTTAAATTCTAAACCAGAAAAATCACCTGGAAGATCTTGATCCATTCCAAACTGCATTGCCACTCGCTGGGGTGAATACTTCTCTGTACAATCCATTAATCCAACCAATTCAGATGCGTGCAAGCATCTAACAAAAGATTGCAACTCCTCATCTAAATTTGGCCAGTCAAACACAAACTGTTCAGTATCTTTGTAGTAAGATGTATGATGCCAATTCATCAACTCTGCAGCATAAGGGCGCCATTGAAAATTTTCAGCAACCTTCAAAACTGATCTCACAACTTGGAGATTGTTTCTTGAATTCACTTTGTTCCACCGGGCAGCCCTAGGCTCACCAGGGTGAAGCGTCTTTGGTAAACTAGGTCCTAGAGATGGAAACCTTTCTAAAGCCCATAACTGCACAAGCTGAAATGGACCCAGAACAGATATTGCTTCCTTAGAAGCAACAGCTTGTTTTTTCAACTTCTTAAGATTCTTGTAAAGGCTAGCAAGAATTGCAGGAGCAAGTGCTATACGTGTGCCACAAGACAAATGTACGGCAATTGAAAATACATGCTTCCCAATGGTGCTATCAGAAGAAGGAAAAACATACCTTGACAACCACAGTGACAAAAATGCTACATGTTCAAACTCGCTCTCACTCTCCATGAAATGCTTGATCCAACCACCATGTGTTGCTTTCCTCGACTTTTCCCTTGACATCTCCATCCGCTTCATGTCCAACCCTTCCACAATCTTCACCAACTGCCCTGTAATAGGCCTCGTCACAGGCTGTCCAAGAACTGAAAAGCCCCCAAGAATCATAACATCTTCAAGTGTAACAGTTGCCTCACCCCATGGAAATACAAAAGTATTAGTTTCTGGGCACCAAAATTCAGCTAACCCAAGCACTAAATCCTGGTTACATCGGATTTCATATCTAGAACTCATGATAGCGTCACATATGCCAGCTTGGTTCCAAATGGCACCATATTTTCCAGCTAGCCTATCAATCCAGTCATCCCATTGTTTCTGGGGGATCCTCCAGCCTTTGAACAGAACCTTTGAAGGCCATTGTTGAAGATTGTGAGGAAAGATTTCAGACAACAAAGGAGTATTTGGAATTCCCACTGCTTGGTTTATAGTTTCAACACATGGATTTAAGAATGTAGCATATCTAACAGTGACTTTACCATCTTTCGGGGTTACCATTTCCTCATATCTTGCTTCATAAATGCAATATGATGGGGGTACTATTGTGGCCATTGTGAAGAAGAAGAGTGAGCTTGAAATGTAGAGAGAACCTTCTTGAGTAAGTTTTTTTTTTTTAAGGACTTTTTATCTTCTCGTGTTAAAAATATTTAATATTTAAAAAAAAAAAAAAAAAAAAAGAGAAATAAAGATATTTTAGGCATCATATTAAGCACTTTGGCTTACCCAGTGACTCATCCAAAAACTGTTCTTGTCCACTACCCATTAAATTATCGTGAAAGTCTAGGAAGTTGCCAAACTTGCCATTGGCCAAGGCACGTAAGCAAACTAACTGAAGAAAAAACTGAGGCACGTATGTAATGAACTGAATAGAAAAATATTGTGATGTTAGGAGCATCTATAGCATATGCAATTATGCACTACAATTGTCTGGGTGAAAATACAATTGGATGAGTTGTTTCCAATGGTATGTGATTCAAAGGCTAATTATATCATAATTACTTTAGAAGTAATTTTTAAATCCTTCCACTCTTTGTAACTATTAAATTATAAAATAAATAAAGTTTTCTAAAAATATTAAGATTAATTCAACTTCACTAAATTGATGTTCAGATTTTGCTAAGTTATTTAATTAGTGATGAGATACTTCAATATCATGAATCATGATCATGAAATTCCATTAGAGAGATGATGGAATATCGTTTAGTGTAATCATGAATAACTTTCTTTCTTTTTTGGGGGTACAAATTCATACTAGTTAATTAAGAAAATTATAGGTTCTAGCTAACTCAACTAATAAAGTCAACACATGTTTGATCTATCTAAATCTTACAAACAATTAAACTCTTTACTTTGAAATTTTAAACAATGAGATATTTTTCTGGGTCAATTAGCAAAATAGCAAATTAATGTTATTAGTCAAACAAATTAAAATTTTGGAATTGCAGTAGAAGAAATTAAAGATATAACTAATCTAGATATTACTCTAAAATATCCAGATTTTATTATTTTTAAAAATAAAAAAGTGGATTAGAATGTTAAACATTTAGATTCTATTTTTATGAGAGAAAAGTAGAGTCTAAAATATCTTGATTCAAATTTTGTAACATTTTCAGATGAAATTTCACTTTTTTTTTTTCTTTCTCTCCTCTAGTGTTTATCTCATTTTTATCCATGTTGCAAAAAAATAAAAATAAAAAGGAGAAATTTAATAGGCTCTATTGCTTTGGAAGGCAATAAAAACAAATAAACCATTACTATTTCTTTGAAGTAGTTTTTTCAATCAGCTCAGAGTAGTCGAGTTGAAAAGTACCAATCCAACTCAACCCATCATAAGAGTTTAACCCAACCCATGTGGATAGGTTGGTCCTCATGAATTGGACAATATTTTTAAAAACAAATATATATGAGCATTAGGGCAGCAGCTTATAATATTATCAACACAAATAATAGTAGATTTATAATATTATTCATGTTGGTTTGATGCACTAATCAAACTTGAGCATAGCACCAAACGAACAAAAACTATTTGATTAGTGCATCAAACTAATACAAATAATTTGAGATTGAAATGAAATGACAAAATAGATTAGTGGTTTATTTTTTATTAAATGAGAGGGGGTAAAACAATAAGTAACAAAACCATAAAACATATAATTTTATTATTTTAAATACATATATTAAAAATAGGTGCGTTGAGTTGGGTTAGGCGAAGTTGTGAATCTGTTGACTCGCACCCAACCCAACTTGCTATAAAAATAAATTAAAAAAAAATTGGCAACCCAACCCACCTAAATTGGTTGAATTGGGTCGGTTTTGGCAGATTGATGCGTTGGCTACACATCCCTAACTAAAGTAGTAGAAAACTGTGGCTTCTAACTAGCTCAACTAACAAAGTCAAGACATGAAGATCTATCCAAATCTTACAAACAAACAAATCTTTACTTGAAATTCTAAAACGTGAGACTTTTTACGGGGACAATTAGCAAATTAATGTAACTGATCAAATAAATTAAGTTTTGGGATTGTAGTGGAAGAAATCAAAGTATAACGAATCCATATTTTAAATAGTATATAGATTTTAATTTTTTTTTTTAAGTGAATTGGAATATTAAAACTTGTAGATTTTTGTTTTGAGAAAAAAAGTGGAATCTGAAATATCCTGATTCAAACTTTATAACTTTTTAAAATGAATTTTCATTTTTTTTTTAATTTTTTCCTCTCTCTCTCTCCTCTAGTATCTATCTCATTTTTGTCCATGATGCAAATAGATAAGGCCAGTTTTCTCCCACCATGGTGTCTCTCTTTCTCCCATATGAATTAGGAAAAATACTACCATGTTTCGGAAACATGATAGCCTCTCTCTATGAATTAGGCTTTTATTCACAAGTGCATGTGCATCCACTAAAGAGAAATTTAATGGACTCTATTGCATTGGAAAGCAACAAAAATAATTAAATAAATACTTTTTTAATTGATTACTACAACCAAATAGCTAAGTTATTATTAACAATAAAATTTATAACTTTTATCAATGCATTTGCACTCGTTAACCAAACTTAAGATATAATTCATAATCTTCTCTCATTTAGTATTTTATTTATTTATTTCTCCAACCACTTCAATTTACCTCTATCATTCTTCTCAAACCACCAAAATTTTATTTTCTTGTCAATCTATCTATCTTTTTCTCTCAATTTATTATTTTGATTATTTCTCTCTATCAATACTTTTAATGGTCGAGATTAGATTAAAAGAAAAGTCATAGATGCCTTTAAGATAATTATTAACAAGTTATTTTAGAAAAATTTAAACATCACTTTTATAGGAAATAAAAAAATTCTGTTAAAATATTAATTTTTTTTATAAATTTTTTTAAAATAATTCATTAATAAATATTTTTAGTGCGTTAATTAACATTTCACATAAAAAAATCAAATTGAAAATTTTGATGAGAGGAGTAATGATTATTGGGTATTGGACCGGTTTATGACTTTGAAAGTACTTGAAACTTGAAACTTCCCCCAACCCTATTTATTCTTCCCCTCGTTTACTACCAATACCAACCGAAAATCCTTTCTTCTCTCTCTCTCATTTGTTATTATCTCCCATTAATTCCTCTCCCATTAATTCCTCCCAGCTTAACTGACTCCCCCAATTCCAAGTCTCTCTAACCACTCCAATTTAATTCACTGCTAAATCTCTCCTCTGTAAACAAACCCTACTCCACATCTAGTCTTTCTCTGTCAGATTTTATTCGCCCCTTCCCCATGTTTTGCCGATCTTCGAAATCTATCTCTATCACCTCAATTTTGACACAGATTTAATATCCAAAGATTATTGTTAGATTTTTTTTATTATTATATATATTTAAATATATAATTGTATTGAATTTGATAATTCTTTAAAGAAGATATTTTTTTCCTTGATCAATAAAATAATATATTTAAATTTAATGGAAGAATATGATGTACAATATTTAAAAAATTTTCCTTAATTTTTTCCAAAACCAAATTAACATGAGATATTTCACCATGCTTATAAATCCATTCCATGGCCCCCATTTTTACAAACTCTCAATCTAAATCTTGTTTTTGTTTGCATATTAAGGTGGAGCACACAATGTGCTTTCAAAAGGAAAACAATGACACACGTATGAACCTATGCGTTTTTCCCTGTCGAGGTCATCCCATTTAGTTAGAACCCAATTCCATTAGTTATATCTTATGTGATGTATGAGCCGAGTTGAGAGGTCTTTTTAACCTAACCCATTATGGTGGGTTAAAAAAAATCCAACCCAACCCACGTGATACGAGTCGGACCCATGGGTTGGATTTTTTTTTTTTAATTATTATTATTATTATTATTATTAAATTGAGCATTATAACAACATCATCACAAATAAGAGCAAATTTATAACCAAATAGTCCTAAACATAGCACAAAACCAACATAAATTATATGAGGAGAACTTAGGTTTTGAATTTTATTTAGGAAGAGGGGCAAAAAAAAGTAAATAGAAAAATTGTATAATATATTTTTAAAATTTTTAAATATATATTAAATATAGGTAGGTCGGGTCAGATTAAATGGATTTATAAATCTTATAACTCAAACCCAACCCGACCCATCGTAAAAAAAATTCATAACCCAACCCACCAACCCCTAAAAACCGACTCAACCCAGCCAGTTGGGTTGGATGATCAGGTCGGTTTTGGCAGGTTGACTACACACCCGTAACACCCCCTAAATTGTGCACTTTGGTAGAGGTTTGTGATCAAAGGTGACCTCTCTTGATTATGGATTTTCCTAATCTTGTGGTTTAGGCATATGTGTTAAAGGCCTAAATCGTAAATATGTGTCCAGTTCCATTATTTGCATAATGAGTCTTCGTGTGTGATTGTTCTCATCCATGTCAGCTAATGACATGCACATTGGTACATGTTGTGTACACGACATGCACTAATTTATACGTCACTAGTGCACATTAGTGCACTAAGGGTCAAACACATTGGTACATATTGTACACACAAACGCAAAACCTATCAATGTGTCATGGTGCACCCATAACATGAAACTTTGTCGGATTTTCGCCATGAAAATATGGTGAAATGCTATTGAATTTTCACCTCAAAAGTTTGGCAATGGTCATGTTTGAATCACAACGCACTTAGTCCAAAACTTTATCGAATTGTTGTCATGAAAATAAGAAGAAATTCTGTTAGATTTTCATTATAGAAATTTGATCAAGATTCTAGTTAGCTAGCAAAGCATAAATATGGGGTCACACTCCATTCAATAACAATTTCAACACCCCAAAACATATATATCCCAAAGGCTTATGCCATTAACTTTCTTTGATCTTGATGAAGCAGAAGATGAACCTTGTCAGTATGTTCCTTGTCAATGCCAATGGACGACCTCTGGTACCTGTTATAAAGAAAAGAAAACAATGGGAATCTTCTCGGCGTTACGCCGATCGAAGATACTCCGATGCTTAAGTTAGCAAAGACTGTTTATAATGCCTCTCCCAAAACTATTATGAATTAATGCTCCGAATTTGTAACATGCCTTTTACCTGAGTTCTCCTTTCCCTTTTATAGCTTGTTACAGATGGGTGTAGTTATGTCTGTTAATGCTGTTTCTAGACGTTTTTCTGAGAGTAACGCAGCATTGAGTGACATTGATGATTTCCTTAACCGTGTAACAGACAGCCGTTGGGCAATCATTACGTTTGGTAACTGTTCCGGTGTAGTTATTGGTTAGCAGTTGTCTTATGGGCATTTATCTGTTCTTTAATGAATGGTGGTCTTTTACGTTCATGAAGTTGTTGTACGTCAATGGAATCTTGTCCTTGGCTTTTGTCACGGACATGGCTGGGATCATCTTTCATATGGACGACCCTTGTGCCTATATTCGTCAGTTGCCCCCTCATTCCATGGTCGTCATGCCTTTGGACGATCTTTGGAATGTGAATGGTCTCGACGCTTTGCAATTTTTGAAATTTGGTGTCTCGCTTTAAATGCGAGGTGACTGCTCTTCAAGGAAAGGACACGTGTTGGTTTCTTGTTTGCAGTGCGTGTGAGGTTTCCTAGATTTTGGTGCGATTTTTGGGTTTTCCTTTTTAGAGAAAACCGTTCCCCTTCCTCTGCCCTATTTGTTCTGATTTTCGAAGCGCCAAGTGATCTTCTTCTCCAAAAAGTCTCTGGTAAGGTTCTATCTTTTTGTGCTTTCATGGTTGGTTTTGATTTTCTTAGCCAAGAGTGCCCCTCGGTTTCTTTTTTCTTTGCTCGATTAGGGGTTTTCTTAGAATATTCCTCAGGTCGCCGTCCCCAAGTGGGTCTGTTTGTGTCTCGTTATTCAACACTTAGGCCTGTTCTGTTCACCCTTTATCCTTTAATTCATCAATCTCTGGTTAGGTATCACTCTGAGATGGATCCTATTGAGTATAGGACAGGTGGCGTTAGGTCCAGTGAGTTGGAGACGGGGTTGTCTTCCAACGCCGAGTCTCTGAACCAAGTGATTGATACAGCAGTTTCAAAACTGCCCTCATCTTCTTCTTCCAGTCCTTTGCTTGCCCTTTCTGAGTCTTGTTGCCTGAAAGAGAGTCATTTGAAGGGTTTTAGGAAGAGATTTCAGTTTCCCAAAAACACTTCCGTTAGGTTGCCTCGCCTGGGTGAGAAAGCTTGCAACTTTGCTCACAGGGAAGTCTGTTTCTATGAGGCTCAATTTTTGTGTGGCCTTCGATTTCCAGTCCATCCGTTCGTTCTACATCTTTTGAACGAACTTCAAATCACCCCTGGTCAACTCGTCCCCAATGCTTGGAGGACAGTTATAAGCTGTATGGCTGTTTGGGTGTCTGCCTGTGATGGGGACATGATCACAGTAAACCAGTTCTTATTTTTATATCGTTTAAAGTCTTCTACCCATTATGGGTATTTTGAACTACTGCCCTAGGATAGGAAATCCAGGATTGTGAGGGGTTTCCCTTCATCCAATCACGGTACTTTTTTGTCTCCGGATCGAGTTGGAAAACCTTGTCTGACGATTTTTGGGGGGAAGTCCCGAGATTGCTACGAAAATGGGAAGTTCCAGTGTTTGGTGCGTATTTCTGTGATCTCCTTCTGTTCTTTTTTGTGCCTTGATTATTCGTCTGACGACATTTTTATCTGGTTCTGCAGATCTTGATCGTCCTAACCTTGAAGATCAGTATCGCCACCGAGTTTGGGCTGCACTCTCTTATGCTCACTAGATAGAGGATTTTGACAACCTAATTGACCCTTGTCATTTATACGATTGTTGCTTAGGCCTTGAACCCTCGAAATACGTTCTGGAAAAAATTTATCGAGAAGAGAAAAGTAAGTTCGTCTGTCAATGACTTTATTTCTCTTGTCTTCGTTTGTTGTCTAATTGGGGGTAATCTTTTTTCATTTCGTCTTTCTCTTCTAGCAGAATGGCCACCCTGTACAGCAAAGATAAGTACGCCCGCATTAAGAACTTGAAGAACGAACCCTTGGCCAACCTGACTTCTGACTCAAAGAAGAGAAAGCTAGGCGACGACAAAGTTGAAACTTCTATCCCAAACCCTTTTGTCCATTTCCCCTCACCTTCTCCAACTCCTTCTTTAGAAATGACTACTGCTACTCCTTCGATGACTCGTGCAAGGGGTAAGAGTAAAATAGGGGTGAGTGTATGGGATGACCCTGCTACAGCCTTAGGCCGTGCGCATAATGTAATTACCAGTGACGAGCTGAAGCGTTTGTCATCCATTCCTTCGCACGAGCTCGTCAGTCGACACATTCACAAGCTGGTGCAAGTATGTCATTTTGATCTTCTTGTTTCTTCTATCAATTTACTTATACATGTGGATGTGTACAACTCTTCTTTCTCTTTCCTGTTTGTTTTTTAGGTACTTGGGGAGTTGTTGCACATTACGACGGACTACTTGAATGAGGAAAAGGTCGTGATGGCCTCATCAAAAGCATAGTCCGTTGAGGCTGAATGTTCTCAATTGAAGAAAGATCTAATCGTTGCAATGAATGAGAGGAACGAAGCGAACCGGAAAGTGAAGGAGCTTACTGAATCTTTGCGTGTGGAGAAGGCCCTCGTTGTTCAGAAGGACGAGGAGATCCAGGCTGCCTTGCTGAAGACTGATGACGAGAGGGAGAAGGTTATTCAGAAGTTCAAGCAATCAGAAGAATTCGCAGACCTCCTATTCATGCAATACTTCAAGGGCTTCGAACTTCTGCGTCGTTGCACCATTAAACACCACAGCTTGGCTGTAGATTTTTTTGGTCTAGATTTCGAAAAAATTGACACTGAGGTTCTGGAGGACGAAGTAAAGGAATTGGAAGAAGTTGAATCTAGAGCACTGGAGAAAGATGAAGTAGTTGGAGACAAAGTGGTTGACGAATCCCCAGCCCTTCCTTCATAATTATTTAATTTTAAAACAATAGATTTTTCCCTTCTGTAATTTGGGGTTTCTTTCTTTTGTTTAACAAATACTAGTTACCTCTGGTTTTGGGGTAGTTCTTTCTTTTTGAAAGTGACGGGTTTCCCCTGGGTTTTAGGGCCATCCATAAAACTTTTCATTGCTTTGTTCAAACAATTATATGCTATAACTTCTCTTGCTGGTTCTTTCATTTCTGTAATGTCTGAGCTTGATCCTTATCGTAGACTTAGTACTCCTATCGTTTGTTTTAATCTCGAGCTTTATCACTAAGCGTGGGCCTTGTCATTCTGACATAGGTCTTTTTCAATGGGTATGTACTTCGTCATTTATATTGACGTGACTGTTATCCTTGTGATTTTAAACTTATGAGTTTTTATCACTATATTGGGATTTTTAACCTCGTCATTAATTCTGACGGAGGTTTTTATCCTTCTGATTTAAACTTGTGAGTTTTTATCACTGTTTTGGGATTTCTAACCTCGTCATTAGTTCTGACGGAGGTTTTTATCCTTGTGATTTAAACTTGTGAGTTTTTATCACTGTTTTGGGATTTCTAACCTCGTCAGTAGTTCTGATGGAGGTTTTTATCCTTGTGATTTAAACTTGTGAGTTTTTATCACTGTTTTGGGATTTTTAACCTCGACATTAGTTCTGACAGAGGTTTCTATCCTTTCCCCCTCTTTCTGATTTAAAGGAAGTTGTTCGCCTTGAGGTGTTTGCCATTATATACAATGAAAGCAGTTTTGTAAACATCCGATTTGTTTTATTCGTCCTTGCTTATAAAGATGGGTTACAGGGACGTAAACTTACAGAAACACAAAAGTGCTACATATAAAGTACTGGGTAAAAAATAAATCAATACTGAATAGAAAACAAAACAAGTGCATAATGAAAAACTGATTTCTCGCTTATCTGTATGTAAATAAACGAGATGTTCCGAATCCCAGAACTTATTAAGGTTGAATCTTCGTTTTCCTTACTGATGATACTTCTTGAGGTGTTCTGCATTCCATGGACGAGGCAAAGGTTTTCCCTTCTCATCTTCTAAGTAGTAACTACCTCTTCTTCAATAACGGATGGCCTTGTATGGGCCTTCCCAGTTGGGGCCTAGTTTCCCATCGTTTGCATCCTTGGTGGCTTGTGAAACCTTCCGTAGCACCATGTCTCCTGGGTTGAACCACTTCAACTTGACTCTCTGGTTGTAGTACTTCATCATCCTCTCTTGATACAGTGTCATTTTCTGTGCAGCATCATCTCTGACTTCAGGTAAACAATCCAAGGCTAACTTGAGGCCTTCGTCATTTCTTTGCTCGTCGTACCAAGCTTTTCGAATGCTTGATACTCCAATCTCCACAGGAATCATTGCTTCAGTTCCAAAAGTCATCTTGAAAGGAGTTTCGCCTGTCGAGGTCCTTGTTGTTGTTCTGTATGCCCATAAAACTGCTTGGAGCTCATCAGGCCATGCCCCCTTTACCCCCTCAAGTCGGGTTTTGATCAGTTTGAGCAAGTTCCGATTTGTAACTTCTGTTTGACCATTGGCCTGTGGGTGACTAGGTGAGGAGTAATGGTTCTTTATCCCTAACTCTCTACAGAAGTCTTTGAATTTTCTGTTGTCAAACTGTCGTCCGTTGTCAAAGATGATAATGCGAGGGATTCCAAATCGGCAAACAATATTCTTCCATACGAAGTGCTATATCTTCGCCTCTGTTATAATTGCAAGAGGTTCTGCTTCCACCCATTTTGTAAAATAATCAATGGCAACGACCAGAAATTTTACCTATTTCTTACCACGAGGTAGGGGGCCCATTAGGTCAATTCCCCACGTGGAGAATGGCCAAGGCGAAGTTATGCTTGTCAAATGCTCGGCTGGGACATGCTGCACGTTCCTAAATCGTTGGCATTTGTTGCATGTCTAGACGACTTGAGTTGCATCCTTCTGCATTGTTGGCCAGAAGTATCCTACACAGACAACTTGACTGACGAGTGAACGTGGTCCGGAATGGTTCCCACACACTCCTTCGTGGATTTCCATTATGACATATTCAGCATCTCTTGGGCTAAGGCACTTCAAGTAGGGTTGGGAGAATCCCCTTTTGTATAGCTCGTCGTTCAAGATTGTAAATCTGGACGATCTGATCTTGACTTTATGAGCTTTTGCTGGGTCTGACGGAAGACTGCCAATCTTGATGTAGGTGACTATCGGATCCATCCAGCTTTCTCCTAACTACACACAACTTATTTCAAGCCCTTCGATACTTGGGAGATACTGTACTTCCAACAACAAATCTGGTCGTCCTTTGCTACGATGCCAGTCTAGCAACCTCGTCTGTTTCAGAATTCTCTTCCCGGGGCACCTGGATAATCTTGACATCATCAAAGTTAGAAATTAACTGATTAGCTAAAGCCAAGTACCTCTTCATTCTGTCCTTCTTAGCCTCGTATTCATTGTTCAGTTGTCCAGTCACAAGTTTCGAATCAGAGTTCAATTTCAAGCTCCTTACTCCAAGAGCCTTTGCCACCCGCAGGCCTGTCAAGACAGGTTCATATTCTGCTTCATTATTCGTTGCAGGGAATTGGAGTCTCACCCCATAATTGATGATATTGTTTTCTGGGGAGAAGAAAATCACACCTATTCCGCCTATGCCCGATGCTGCTGATCCGTCCGTGTATATTATCCAGTGTCCTGATTCTGGATCTTGCTCGGCTGAAGTGAATTTAGCAACGAAATCTGCCAATGCTTGGGCCTTGATTACTGTCCTAGGCCTGTAATTAACATCGAACTGGCTCAATTCTGCTGCCCATTGAACCATTCTTCCTGCTGCGTCTAGCCTACCCATGGCCTTTCGCAACGGTTGGTCCGTCATTACCAGTATCGTATGCGCTTGGAATTAAGGACCGAGCTTCCTTGACGCAACAATCAAAGCAAAGGCTAGCTTCTCTATCCTGGGGTATTTTGCTTTTGCCCCCTGGAAAGCTTGGCTTGTGTAGTAAACTGGTCTTTGAACTTGGACTTCTTCTCTGATAAGTGTCGAGCTTACCGCTGTCTCAAAGATGGCCAGGTACAAGAATAAATCTTCTCCTTCGACGGACGGGCTTAACAATGGCGGTTTGGATAAGTAACTTTTGAGAGCTTGGAAAGCTGCTTCGCACTCGCCTGTCCAATGGAAAGCCTGCTTCAAAGTCTTGAAGAATGGGAGACATTTGTTCGTTGCTTTGGACACAAACCTATTCAAGGCTGCTATGCGTCCTGTCAACCTCTGAACTTCTTTCACACTCCTTGGTGACGTCATATCCAATATAGCTTTGACTTTTTCAGGATTAGCCTCTATACCCCTTTGTGAGACCATGAAGCCTAAGAACTTACCAGATGACACCTCAAATACACATTTGGCTGGATTCAACCTCATTTGATACTTCCTTAACACATCAAAAGTTTCCCTAAGGTTGTCTATATGCTGCTTTGCTTTTCTACTCTTCACGAGCATGTCGTCTACGTAAACCTCCATGTTCCTTCCAATCTGCTTACAAAAAATTTGGTTTACTAACCTTTGGTATGTAGCTCCTTCATTCTTCATGCCAAAAGGCATGACCCTGTAACAATATAACCCCTGACTAGTAACAAATGCAGTTTTCTCCTGGTCTTCCTCACTTATGTGAATCTGGTTATAGCCTGAAAATGCATCCATGAAAGCTAATAACTCATGGCCTGCCATTGAGTCCACCAGCTGATCGATCCTAGGGAGTGGAAAACTGTCCTCAGGGTAGGCTCGGTTGAGATCTGTAAAATCCACGCACATACGCCATTTCTCGTTGGACTTTTTCACCATGACGACGTTGGCCAACCACTCTGGATAATACACTTCCCTAATGAATCTAGCTGTCAAAAGCTTCTCTACTTCTTCCATAACTGCTTTGTTCCGTTCTGGGGCAAAAACTCGTCATTTCTGCTAGACGGGCTTTTTGGCAGGGTCGACATTCAGCTTGTGCTCTATGACCTCATTTTCTACCCCCGGCATATCTTCATGGGTCCAAGCAAAGACATCTAGATTTTGCTTGAGGAACTCCACAATCTTGCTTTTCAAAGTAATGCTAAGTCCTGTCCCCACCTTTGTCATTTTTGTTGTGTCCTCGTCTACCAGGTGCACTTCTTCCAGCTCTTGGGACGATTCCTTTGGTTCATCTTCCACTACCCACGCGTGATTTTCTTTTGAAGCCAGGACTGCTTGATAACATTCCCTAGCCAATAGTTGATCTCCACATATCTAACCTACCCCGTTTGGAGTCGGAAACTTCATCTTTAAGCAGTAAGTTGACGTTACTGCTTTTAGCATGTTCAGTGTGGGTCGTCCCAAGATGACATTGTAGGACGACGGGCAATCGACAACCAAGAAATCCGCTTGAATTGTCACCTGCACTGGGAATGTTCCAGCCGTAACGGATAACGTGACGATGCCCCTTGGGTAAATTTTATCTCCGCTGAAACTGACCAGTGGACAATTAAAGGATCTAAGTCTCTTAGGATCCAATTTTAGCTGTTGGTAGGCCGTCATATACATTATATCTGCCGAGCTTCCATTATCTACTAACACCCTTCTCGTGGTAAATCCCACCACCCCCAAAGTGATGACGAGTGGATCATCGTGAGGTTGCTTTATCCCACAAGCATCTCGCTCAGAAAATGTGATGTCGTCATCATATGATCGTCGATACTTCTGGGACGGATGTTTCATATGAACACTATTTACTGCTTCTAATACGTCTTCTTCAAAGACTTGTATGACCCTCCAGATACGGGTCCTCCTGCTATCGTCCGTATTTCTGCCATAACTTGCTTTGGAAGGTCACGTCCATCGTCCTTCGCATCGTCATGGTTTTTATTCTCAGCCCTTGATCGAGGCTGGTGGTCCCTCTTAACAAATTTTTTGAGCTTTCCTCGTTGGATCAATTCTTCTATTTGTTCCTTCAGATCGCGGTATTCATCAGTATAATGGTCGTGATCCTTATGAAAACGACAGTACTTCTTTGGGTCACATTTCCTTGAGGACGTGCTCAATGGCTTAGGCCATTTCAACCTCGGTTCATCCTTTATTTGCATCAGGATCTTGTCTGCAGGCATAACTAACGGAGTGATGTTCATTTTTTTCTTCGGGGCGTCAGGACTACTCTTGTTGGCTTTAGTCTCTGAGTATGAGTCCTTGGAATCTTTCTTCTTACCATGAGACTCGCCGGTCTCTTCCTTCTTTTGTTTGCCCATTAATCCCTTGGCCGTAAGGGCGTCTTCCCCATTCATATACTTTTGAGCTTTGAACAAAAGATCCATCATAGAAGTTGGAGGATTCTTGCCTAGTGAAAAGATGAAGTCGGGATTATTAAGCCCCGTCTGGAAGGTCGTCATGATAACCTGATCATCAGCTTCGTCGATCTCCAATACTGCTTTGTTGAACTGCTTCACATAATCCCTCAAGCTCTCCCTTTCCTGTTGCCTTACTGTTAACAAGTAAGAGGTTGGCCTTTTGTGACATTGTTCTCCAATAAAATGGTGAATGAACGAGTCACTGAGTTGCTCGAAATTTGCGATGGAAGATGCTGGCAATTTGCTAAACCAAACCCTTGCCGCTCCTCTGAGGGTGGCAGGGAATGATCTACAGATAACCTCATCTGAGGTTTGTTGCAGGTTCAAAATGGTCTTGAATGCCCCTATATGGTCGAGGGGATCCTTCGTACCATCATAGACCTCTAGCTGTGGTAGATGGAACTTTGGAGGCAAGGGGCATTCCAGGACACTAGGTGTAAAAGACGAATTTGTTCGCTTAAGCATGCCATCCAAGTTCATTGCTGTCTTCCCCTTTATGGCATTCTTTACTTCATCGAGCTCTTTCCCCAGGTTTTGCATCAGATAGTCGTTGCCAGGCGTAGACTGTCCAGTATACTTCGTTGTATCTTTTCCCTTGCTATTTCCAGGGCTATTGGCTTCCTCGTCATGTCTGCTGCGACTACGCCAATGATGCGAAGTGTTACTGCCCTCTGGACGAGCTCGTCGTTTCAGTTCTTCGTTTTGCCTCATTAACTCCTGCACATTTGCCACCAAGGCCTGGATTTGTTGAGCCATCATCATAGGGTCTGGAGGTGTTATTGCTTCGTTGTCCATCTCGAGACAGGAACTTTATCGATAGGAGCACGATGGTTTGAGTTAAGAATTAACTTGCTGAGTTTTCCCACAGACGGCGCCAAACTGATGAAGCAGAAGATGAACCTCGTCAGTATGTTCCTTGTCAATGCCAATGGACGACCTCCGATACCTGTTATAAAGAAAAGAAAACAATGGGAATCTTCTCGGTGTTGCGCCGATCAAAGATACTCCGATGCTTAAGTTAGCAAAGACTGTTTATAATGCCTCTCCCAAAACTATTATGAATTAATGCTCCGAATTTGTAACATGCCTTTTACCTGAGTTCTCCTTTCCCTTTTATAGCTTGTTACAGATGGGTGTAGTTATGTCTGTTAATGCTGTTTCCAGACGTTTTTCTGAGAGTAACGCAGCATTGAGTGACATTGATGATTTCCTTAACCGTGTAACGGACAGTCATTGGGCAATCATTACGTTTGGTAACTGTTCCGGTGCAGTTATTGGTTAGCAGCTGTCTTGTGGGCATTTATCTGTTCTTTAATGAATGGTGGTCTTCTTCGTTCATGAAGTTGTTGTACGTCAATGGAATCTTGTCCTTGGCTTTTGTCACGGACACGGCTGGGATCGTCTTTCATATGGACGACCCTTGTGCCTATATTCATTAGATCTATCAATGAACAAAACCTAGAAACAAATCAAAATAAATTGTTGTCAAGTGACAAGCATGGTGGAGTGTCCAACACTTTCCACACGCACAATCAAATTCACGAATTCACAACTCTAGTTCAAGAGACGATGTTTGACCCTTGTAATACATTCAAATAGACATATGTGAACAATCACATCTTAGAAATCTCAATGATTGTTGGCAACTCCCAAAATTTAAGTGAATCACTAATAACCCCCATACACTACATGCATAGGGGGTTCAAACACTCATCATAAACTTATTCACATGACCGACGTCCCAAGGGTCAACCCTTACTTTTCCACGAGAAGGAAGGAGGGAAGGGGAGGGCCTCGTTGTTTCCTCTTAGGCTCTTACCCATTTTTGCATGTCGCCATCATGGGTAGGGGTGGCAATTTTTACCCATATCCATGAACCCACCCATTTACCCACCTTATTTGGATAAGTCTTAACCCAACCCATTTAATATTTGGGTTAAATGGGTAAAGACTCATTTGGTTATTTAATTAGATGGGTCTAAATGGATAAATCCACTAATACCCACTAAACCCATCTAAAATTTAAATAAACAACATAAAATCTAAATTTCTAAAAAATGACCAAAATACCCTTGAAACCTAATAAAAGACCAAAATACTCTCAAAATCCAAAAATTTACCAAAATACCCCCCAAAACTCAAAAAATGACCAAAATACCCCAAAACCTAAAAATTACCAAAATACCCCATGAAACCCAAAAAACGACCAAAATACTCCCAAAACCCAACAAATGACTAAAATACCCCCAAAACCTAAAAAATGAACAAAATACCCCCAAAATCTAAAAATTACCAAAATACCTCCAAAACCCAAAAATTACCAAAATACCCCTGAAACCTAAATATGACCAAAATACCCCCAAAACCCAAAAAATGACCAAAATACCCTCAAAACCTAAAAAATGAAAAAAAAATACCCCAAAAATCTAAAAATTACCAAAATACCCCCAAAACCCAAAAAATGACCAAAATATCTCTAAAACCCAAAAAATGACCAAAATACCTCCCAAAACCTAAAAATGACCAAAATACCCCCAAAACCTAAAAATTACCAAAAAATGACAGAAATACCCCTGAAACCTAAAAATGACCAAAATACCCCCGAAACTCAAAAAATGACCAAAATACCCCCGAAACCTAAAAATTACCAAAATACTCCCAAAACCCAAAAAATGACCAAAATACCCCCAAAACCTAAAAATGACCAAAATACCCCCAAAATTCAAAAAAATTACCAAAATACCTCCAAAACCCAAAAAATGACCAAAATACCCCCGAAACTGAAAAAATGACCAAAATACCTCTGAAACCTATAAAATTACTAAAATACCCCTGAAACCTGAAAAAATTACCAAATTACTCTCTAACCTAAAAAATGACTGAATACCTCCAAAACCCATAAAATTACCAAAATACCCCCTAAACTTAAAAAATGACCGAAATACCCTGAAACCTAAAAAAGGACTAAAATACCCCCCTGAAACCTAAAAAATGACCAAAATACCCCCAAAACATAAAAAATGACCGAAATACACTCGAAACCTAAGAATTACCAAAATACACCCTAAACCTAAAAAATTACCAAAATACCCTCTAAACCTAAAAAATGACTGAAATACCCCTAAAACCTAAAAAATTACCAAAATACCTTGAAACTTAAAAAATGATTGAAATACACCAAGACCAAAAAATGACCAAAATACTCCCAAAACCTAAAAAAAAAAATACCAAAATACCTTGAAAACTAAAAAATTATCGAAATACCCCAAAAACCTAAAAAAATGACCAAAATAACCCAAAAACCTAAAAAAAATGATCAATAAAAATCCTTGAAACCCAAATTATGACCAAAATACCGCTAAACATGTAAGATGACCAAAATACACCAGAAACATCTAAAATTACCGAAATAGAGGTTTAGGGTATTTTGGACGTTTCGAGAATATTTTTGACAAATTAAAGGTTCTACGAGTCTTTCAGTCATTTTATAGGTTTCGAGGCAATTTCAGTAATTTTTTTAGGGGTTATTTTGATCATCTTTTAGATTCTAAGGGTATTTTAGTCATTCTTTAGGTTATGAGGGCATTTATGTCATCTTTTAGTTTTAGGGTTATTTCAATAATTTTTAGATTTTTGGGTTATTTCAGTAAATTTCTAGGCTTCAGAAGTATTTTGGTCATTTTTTAGATTTCGGGAGTATTTTGGTCATTTTTAGATTTTGAGGGTATTTTGGTCATTTCTTGGGTTTTGGGGGTATTTTTGTATTTTTGAGTTTTAGGGGTATTTTGGTCATTTTTTGGGTTTTGGGGGGTATTTTGGTCAGTTTTAGGTTTCAGAGGTATTTTGGTCATTTTTACGTTTCGAGGGTATTTTGGTCATTTTTTGAGTTTAGGGGGTATTTTGGTCATTTTTTAGGTTTTGGGGGGGTATTTTGGTCATTTTTTGGGTTTTGGAAGTATTTTGGTCATTTTTAGGTTTCGGGGGTATTTTGGTAATTTTCTTGTTTATGGGGTATTTTGGTCATTTTTTGGGTTTTGGGGGATACTTTGGTCATTTTTGGGTTTTGGAAGTATTTTGGTCATTTTTTGAGTTTCGGGGGTATTTCGATAATTTTTTAGGTTTTAGGGGTATTTTGATAATTTTTTAGGTTTCAAGGTATTTTGGTAATTTTTTTAGGTTTTTGGGGTATTTTGGTTGTTTTTTAGGTTTTGGGGGGTATTTTGGTCATTTTTAGGTTTTTGGGGTATTTTGGTCATTTTTTGGGTTTCGGGGGTATTTTGGTCAGTTTTTAGGTTTTGGGAGTATTTTGGTAATTTTTAGGTTTCGGGGGTATTTTTGTCATTTCTGGGTTTTTGGGGTTATTTTGGTCATTTTTTAGGTTTTGGGGATATTTCGATAATTTTTTAGGTTTCAAGGTATTTTGGTAATTTTTTTAGGTTTCGGGAGTATTTTGGTCATTTTTTAGGGTTTTGGGGGTATTTTGGTCATTTTTAGGTTTTTGGGGTATTTTGGTCATTTTTTGGGTTTCGGGGGTATTTTGGTCATTTTTTAGGTTTTGAGAGTATTTTGGTAATTTTTAGGTTTCGGGGGTATTTTTGTCATTTTTTGGGTTTTTTGGGATATTTTGGTCATTTTAGAGATTTTGGAGATGTTTTGGTCATTTTAGCGGTTTTTAAGCATATATGGTGATTTTAGAGATATCAGGGGTATTTTGGTCATTTTAGAGGTTTCATGAGTATTTTGTTCATTTTAGAGATTTTGGGGATAATTTTGGATGTCCAAGGGTATATTGGTAATTTTGAAAGTGTAGGGAGTATTTGTATCATTTTAGGTATTTAAGAGTATTTTGGTAATTTTGGAGGTCAATAGGGTATTCAAGTAGTTTTAGAGGTATTTTGGTCATATTGGGTTAAATGGGTGGGTTATTAATTAAATGGGTTAGGTTGGTAATGGATAATTAATTTATATATAAACAGGTCATAAATGGATAAATGGGTAATTGCACACCCAACCCATTTATGACCCAACCCGCCCATTTGCCACCCCTAATCATGGGTGGTTAGACAGTCTTCTTATTAGCAACCAACGAGATGGATTGACAACGTATAGAAAAACGCATAGCTCTCTTCCTTGTCCCAAGGTTCCATAATTTAGCATAAGGTCTTGTTCTATGGGTACACTTGACCTATTCTTATGTCTCCTACACATGGTTAAGCGAGCATAATCAAGTAGAGGTCATGTGGGTGGCAAAAAAGCATGTGGGGGATGAGTGTGGTTTATCAATTTCCACTGCACAAGGTTTTGACGAGGGTTTTTTGTTGAACGCAAGACTTAAGTGCCAAGAACCTTCAGTTTCATCTATGAAATAGTGTTTTCCTTAAAACTTTGCCTTGTGTTTTAAAATGGTCCCTATCATTTGAAATATTTTATTTTAGTGCATGTTTGGGTCAAGATTAAAATTAAAATTATTTCACTATTCAGCTTATTTTTACTACTATTTATGGGCTCCACTGCACTTTTTGGCACTATTCATAGCTCCAATGTACTATTTCAACTCACTTTTACTTTTATCTACAATACTTTCAGCAATAATTTTTTAGTTTCAACAAAATAAACAGTATCCAAACACACCCTTAGCCCATGTACTTTAATGTGTCAAAAAGGTCCATGCAGTTATCTCTTGTTTTGATAACTATATTCATTATTAGATCATTTTAAAAGCTTTTTTTTTACTAAATTTGACACTTTGAATCCCAATATTATTAAACTTATAAAAAGATATTATTTTTCTAAACTCCAGTTTACATTATGATAATAAAAAATAAAAAAACAAAGAATAACATTGGTACACGATATATTTCATAATATGTTACGGAGGTAATAAATTAATTATCCTTTGGAAAACATGAACCCACCATCATTACTTTTTTATTTACAATAATAACTTTTATTACTCATTTTATTGTGCATGGAAGAAGTTTAATACATAAATAAATTATTTTTTTAAATCAACTTCCATATCTTCAAAGGTATCAAGGTGAGAAAATAGTGTTATTTTTGATAACCCACCTTTTGTGACTGGTCTTTTCAAGCGTTTGATAAGCCTATGGTGCATTGTAATAGCTTTGTTTGCATCTAATTTATTTTTCTCCTCTTTGGTAGCCAAAAAAAAAAATTTTGAGCAAAGAAAAATATTTGTGTTGATACTAAATATAAATGAAAGTTATGAAAAATATTGCGTGACTAGACTAGACACACAATTTTAGCTAGCTACTTAATAATGATCAATCCCAAACCCCTGGGCAAGCTAAAGAGTCATAAAAAAATTTGAGCGACAAAGATTATACGGTATGCACATAAACCTACTCAATCACAATCAATCATAGCTCCTTTTCAAAAAAAAAAAAAAAAAAATCATAGTTCTTTTGTAATGGTTTTATTACATCTACGGGTAAAGCTTCCTTACATTGTCTAGTCCAATCACATAATATTTTTCACGACTTTTTAGTAATGTTTAGTATCCTCGAAATATTCTTCTTTGCTCACATTTTTTTTCCAACCAAAGAGGAGAAAGATGTAATAGAGATATAAGACTTAGGTTCAGTATTCAATTGTATAAGATTCATCAAAATGACGAACAATATAAAATGTTAATAATAAACTAAACATTACTAAAAAGTTATAAAAAAATATTGAGTGACTGGACTTGATAGTGTAGACACACAAATCCTACTCAATTACCATAAGTCCTTGACCCTTTATTTTGTACTAGTAAGTGCCCATGCGATATACGGATAATATTGTAATGTTCTATGTAAGATGGTTTTGAAGAATATTATACATATATTATAGTATAATTGTTATAAAACTTTGTTAATAATGAGTTTATAATAAGAAACAATAATTATAAATTGCGCACACGTATTCATTATAATTATTCAATTCAAGTAATGAGAAATAAATATAAAAAATGTTGGAAAGAAGTAATTTGTGTGATGGTATTAACTTGACATGTAGTGTTCGTTTGAGAATAGCTTATTTAGCTGAAATTGAAAACTTTTTGCTAAAATTACTGTAAATAAAGGTAAAAATTAGCTAAAATAATATAGTAAGACCCATAAATAGTACCAAAAAGTACAATGGGATCCATGAATAATAGCAAAAATAAGCTAAATAGTAAAATAAGCTAGCAAAAATAATAAATACCAAACGCACACATAATTTACTAATTTTAGAATAGATCAACTAATTTTGTTGAAACTTATTTTGCTTATTTTGGGATGCACGCATATATTGTTGAAACTGAAAACTGAAAAGACTAAGCCCTCATTTTAGGTTTGCGCTAATACCAAGTTATAACGCATATATAGTTATAACTTGTAAGACATCGTCATAGTTCAACTTTGTGGTGTCTTCAACTTGAAGCATAGAAATTCATTTAGATGCCTTATTATTGGTCATTGTCACAAAAGACTAAGCCCTGTAGCCTAAATGTCTCCCCTACTTTCCAAAATAAGTAACATATGGACACTATAGAGGGACAAACCTCTTACATATGCAAGTAAAATTTAAATCAGACTACATACATTCCAACTCTGGTCAAGCAACTCAGTGGCAGAAATAAAATTAGAGAGTGATATATTTTACAAAGATATTTTATATAGACAATTCAAAGAACTATTTTAAGAACCTAAGACCAAGTACTTAATTTCTACAAAATAAAATAGATTCCACCTAATGCGATAGATAACATGGGTTGACAAATTGCAAATGGATTTTCGTATTGGTTATTCCTAAGACAATCGGGAAAAAACATTAAATCCGGAGAAGAGGGTAAGGTCTTACCAAGTTGAGGCTTAAATTTTCTTGCCCACGCTCCTACATTCATATAAACATTAAAACAGGGGGGAAAATCTTTAATAAAAGTACATTACAAAACAATACAATCTATAATAATTGATACAAAATTGGAGGAAGAAAACTGCATGCTAATTTATTGGCCGTATATATTGTAGAAAGAAGATGTATACATGCCCACATATTAGACCTGCAAAATGGACATATTACAAGTTCAGATTCTAGAAAAAGAAGAAAACACTCAGGTACTTTATCAAACAATTTTCATGCATGTAACAAAAAATTTCGTTAGTTAAGTCCACTCCAGCAATTTTTTTGAGAGAAGGGGTGGTTGGTAGAGAGACACAAAATAATAAAACCTTGAATTAGAAGGTCAAATCAAGGTGACCAAATCATGCTCCGATTGGGTTAGGCAGAGGTAGGGAAAAATAGTTCCGAGAAGGAGATAGAACGTTCCAAGCTGAATGGCATTGAAGGAGGAATAAAGCGCCTAAGTGAGATTTATAATTGGCTGAAAGGATGAGCATTGAATCCCAAAAGATTGAAATCTCTTAAGCTTCCACATTTATCACTTCAAGTGATTACTGAATCTGGACTGAAAACCATTGTTTTCAAAGAAGCTGAAGAGTGTGTCTCTACTCTCTACAATGTAGTCAGTCATGATCTTTGCTTCCATCTACACGTGGGAAGGCTTGGACTTTTCAAATAATTTGCAATGTAATAAGTGGGGTTGAGATTTTACAATCCTTATGGGTAGCCCATTTTTTGGAGAATAGTGAAAAGAACTTAAAGAAAAGAAGTTAATTCAAAGGCTAAATATATGATTAAAGTGCTACATGACTGCTCTCCTAATTGGTATGCTAAAAAATATGAAGAAGATAGAAATGTGTGGTGTAAACTTAGGCAATTAATGAGAGATAAATGAGATAACAGTATAAAAAAAGTTAATGTGAACTTTTTGGTAACAGTAAAAATAACTTAATAAAAAGAAGTAAAAAAAAATAAATGTAAAATTAGAGTGCCACATGGCAGGATCTTGTGCACTCCAAGTTTCTGTTTTAATATATATATGTATATATATATATATATATATAGAGAGAGAGAGAGAGAGAGAGAGAGAGAGAGAGAGAGAGAGAGAGTGATTAGTAATACTAGTCGCAGACCTGCTCGATGCGCAAGAAAATATGATATAATTATTTTTTATTGGATAATTATTGAATTAATATATTTGTAGGGACCGGGTTTGAGGGAGTGGACCCAAGCCCAGTTTTTTCCCGTAATGAATTTATAGAGAATGGGCTCAAAAACTAGGCGTTAATGAGGAGTGCAACGACCATACATGGTTGCATGTGGATTAGATAGCCTGCACGTGAATTGGGATGAGTAATAATACTCCTCGGACGTGCTCTCCAGGGCTTGGAGTTCTTATAATTTCTTTGAAGACAGATTACAAAGTTTTCTCAGAGAATACAAGTTGCTACAGTATTCCATAGATCATCTCTTTCGTCCCCTCCTTCAGGAGGGGTTCCTTACATTATATACTCCTCTGCCAATCGATCCTAGCCCTACATTTGTTGAAGAATTAGGCCATTACGTTCCATCAGCCACCTTCCCATTCTCTCTGTGGGTTGCGGCAACCAAGGTGGCATTGTTGTGGAGTCCCCTCCTCATTAATGCGATCAGGACGTTAGTTGAGGGCATTTAATGTGGAGGTGACAGTTCGTCCTGAACTTGCTCCTCCACCATGCTTTCATTGCTGGCGCGTGGTACTTGCTCCCTGCTCTTCGAATAGTCAGGAAGACTCCCTTGATGGCGTGTTGCCTGTTTACATTATGGTGTCGGATGTCCGAGGATAGAGTGGTCCTCGGCGTGGCTTATTGGGCTCCTAGGCTTCTTGCTTTCATCCTCGGACCATGAACGCCTCCTCGGCTTGGGCCTTCGGTCCTGGAACAAAGTGGGTTGAGCTGTCTGACTTGCTGGCCCCACAATAGCCCCTCAAAATCTTGCTGTCCGCATCCTCGGGCGGAGAGGAGGATTTTGACGTCCTCGGGCCTGCGATGTGTCCCATCACGTCCTATCACGCATCATTGCTGGAGTCTTTCCATCTGCCCAAGACGCATTACTAACGCCTCGGTGCGCGCAACGCGTCTCCCATTAAATTCAGACGGTTTTGTGCTCCCCACGTTCAACGGGAGGATGAAAATCCAACGGCGAGGACTCGCCTAGCATTTATGGGCGGGAAAACCCGTACGGCTCCTCGATTTGGGGTATAAATACTCACTCGAGCTGCCGTTCCCTCTGTTTACTCGCAACTAAGAGCTCTTGCGTATACAACCTGAGTCCAGCCAAATTTTCACCTACATCTCCGGCATAAAAAGCCTGTCTGAGGAGCTTCTCCTCATTTCTGTAAGTCACTCTATTTCTCCCCGAGCTCTCTTCTTCTTTATTCCTTCTTCTCTTTCATTTGCTCTTCCTTAGCTCTCTTAGGCATCACTTGGGATGGGTAGGTTTAAGAAATATGTCTATATTGAGGAGGCGATGGAGAAATTCATCGCCGACTATAAGATACCCAGCAACGTGGGCTTGAGGTATTGTGAGGAAGGGGAGTGGCACCTTCGGAGGCAGGAGGGCAAGGTGGTGATTCCCATCGTTGCCTTCCTTGAAGGTGGCATGAGAATCCCCATGGGACCGGTGATGAGGGGCTACCCGATGTACTTCCGGCTAGTCCCCACCCAGTGTGCCACCAATGTCTTCAGAATTCTGGGTTGTGTGGATGCCCTGAATGAGAAGATGGGGCTAAGGTTGACCCATCACAACGTAAACTGGTGTTACAACCTCTAGTGCCTGAAGGGCAAGTCATACTACATGAAGACAAGGGATGACAGGGTCCGGCTTATCTAGTGCCTCCCTGAGTCCCGTAAAGGGCTGAACAAGGACTTCCTCATCGTGTCCGGAGAGTGGCACGATGGCCTTCACTGCCCAACAACGGAGGGGACACTAGGTGGGGCAGTGGGAAAAAGAGAGGAGGGCTCTAGGACCTTAGTTTGTTTCATTCTTTACTTCATCCATTTTTTGCACCGTTTGGTTACTAACATGAATGTGTTTTCTTTCTGCAGATCCGCACGCCTTCACGCGTCACTTCAACCTGATCAACAGGGAGAACTTGCAGAAAGCGCTAAGGGCGGAGATTTTCGTGAACAAAGCCGACAATCAAGTTAGGGCCGCCCACAGGATCTTGGGATACGACCCGATTCAAAAATCGTTTGCAGCGCCGAAGTACGTGATCAAAGCAAAAGACCCTCGGCTGTGAAAAATAACCGTGACCGAGGAAGGGTTTCAGTTCCCCGAGGAGCCCTCCACATCAGAAGGCGTAGCATTAGCAGGCCCCTCCTCCCCCCATAGATTCTCAGAGGCCGTAGAAGAAGGCCTAGAGAGGGAAGAGAAAGTTGCTAATTTTGGCCCCGCCGAGGACGAGTTTGACGTGTTTGAACAAGCCCACCAGTCCGAGGACCCTCCAGGAGACTTGGGTGACCCTCGCCTGATCGAAGCAGACTTCCTAACGACCAAGTCCTCTCCTCAGCTTGAGATGGGTTACAAGAAGAAGCCCCAATCTAGCCTGGTGGACCTAATCGAAGGCCAATCGGGAAAGTCTAAGCCAAAGCTTCCTCCTCTTCCTCCCAAGACTCATTCTGCTTAGGCCAGGTCGGCCTCGACCTAGTCCAGGCTTCCTCCTTCTCCGCCTCAAACGAGTCTGCCTTCTAGGCATGAGCCCTCTGATCCTAAGCAGAAAAAGGATAAGGGCAAAAGGTCAATTGAGGACAAATCTAGATCCACGCAGGAGGAGGGCGACACTCGGCGGCCTTTGAAGCAGCTGAAGATAGGCTCCCAAGGCCAAGCTAAACAGGTCGATGCCCAGCCCGAGGCTCAGGCCTGGCTCCCTGCCCCAATGCTTCATGGGGGACCTCTGAGAGATGACTCCTCCCTCAGGGATTTTAGAGGGGGTGAAGGCGCGTATGTGGCCGACGCGCTAGAAAGGTGCCTGCTACTCCCTGCGGACATGGCAGAGTTGGGGACTATGAGGAGTAGGGAGGTCTTCCTTAGCCTCAAGCGGTACCTGGGAATGGTAAAACCCCTAACACTTGTGATTTTTTCTGGTTTCAGTTTTTCTTCCCTTTTTCTGAGCTCGGCTCATTATGCATCCGTTTTGTTTGGCAGGCCGTTCAGGCCACTTATAGGTTGGAAGAGGCGGCCCACGACCAAGGAAAGGCCATGGATGCGGAGCGTGAGAAACGCTTGGAAGCCACTTAGACCCTCAAAAACTCCGAGGCTGACCTTGCCACGGCCCGGGAGGAGATGAAGACGATGACCAGGGCCGGGGACAATGCCTTGTCAGGTCTCGCTAGTTTCCAAAAGCAGGCCGAAGATCAGACGAGGCGTCTGGGTGAGGCAGAGGAGCAGCTGAAGATCGCAAAGGAGTTGTTGCTGATCTGACAAAGAAGGTGGCTGCTGCCGAGGAAGCCAAAAAAAGTGTCTGAATGGGCCAAGGATGAGGCTGTGCGGGCCAAGTTTAAGGCTGACCAAGGTAGAGGAGGCCTGGGCCACTAAGGAGGAAGCCGAGGAGGTAGCTTATGTTGCGGGGGTGGCCGAGACAGAAGCTGCCTTCAAGGCTCAAGTCCCCAGGGTGTGCAGGCGCTATTCCTCCGTGGTTTGGAAGAAGGCTTTCAAACAAGCTAGGGTCGAGGCCTCGTCTGACCTGTGGAAGGAAGAGAGTGTGTACTACCCCCCTACCATCCGCGAGACTGCCTCAAATGGCTCTGAGGCCGAGGAGGCTACAGGGGAAGCCGATGCTACCACGGGTAAGGGCGCCTCGGTCGCTAAACTTACTGGTGAGCCTGTCCAAGGGAGTGACCCTCCCGGGGTAGCTGAATCAGGTGAGGGCCCCAACGAGGAAGCGCCCCAAGAGGTTGCGAAGTCCTCCTCTGAAGCCCAAGTTTCTTCCGCTGAGGAGGCAACCATTCCTGCCGTGCCCCTGCAGGCCGTCCCTCTTAGCCAAAGCTCAGAGGACCCTGAGGTTGCCATGGACTAGCCGCCTACTGGGGGGAAAGATTAAGTGGAAGGGGCAGGCCCCTCGGCGCCCCTATCTACTTTGTTTTGTCATTTCCTTTGTCTTTTGTATTTTTTTTTTTTTACATTGTAATGTGACGCTTATCGTGTAACTTCTATGGATTTAATGCAATGCGGCTCTTATTTCTATCTCTGTTTGTTCTGGCTGTTTGCACATTTACGTGTTATCCGTTTTCTCTCATCCCCTTTTTTTTTACTTGTATAACTTTAACATCAATTGTACCTCGGCCAGTCATGGCAGTGATTGCAATAACGTGAAGGCACGTATGCACAGGCAAACCTTTTATGTCCAAGGACTAGGTAGGGCTCTTGCTTCCTTAACATTCTAACACTTAGAATCTTTCGGAATAGTTAGTTTCCCCATAGGCTTAAGTCCGAGGACCATGCAATGCCTTGGTTCTGTCTAACACTTAGAATCTTTTTTAAGTAGTTAGTTTCCCCATAGGCTTGACTCCGAGGACCATGCAATGCCTTGGTTCTGTCTAACACTTATGCGCTTTTTGAAGTAGTTAGTTTCCCCATAGGCTTGAGTCCGAGGACCATGCAATGCCCTGGTTCTGTCTAACACTTATGCGCTTTTTAAAGTAGCTAGTTTCCCCATAGGCTTGAGTCCGAGGACCATGCAATGCCCTGGTTCTGTCTAACACTTATGCGCTTTTTAAAGTAGTTAGTTTCCCCATAGGCTTGAGTCCGAGGACCATGCAATGCCCTGGTTCTGTCTAACACTGTTTTTTGAAGTAATTAGTTTCCCCATAGGCTTTAGTCCGAGGACCATGCAATGCCTTGATTCTGTCTAACACTTATGCGCTTTTTGAAGTAGTTAGTTTCCCCATAGGCTTGAGTTCGAAGACCATGCAATGCCTTGGTTCTGTCTAACACTTATGCGCTTTTTGAAGTAGCTAGTTTCCCCACAGGCTTGAGTCCGAGGACCATGCAATGCCCTGGTTCTGTCTAACACTTATGCGCTTTTTGAAGTAGTTAGTTTCCCCATAGGCTTGAGTCCGAGGACCATGCAATGCCCTGGTTCTGTCTAACACTTAGAATCTTTTTGAAGTAGTTAGTTTCCCCATAGGCTTGAGTCCGAGGACCATGCAGAAGTAGTTAGTTTCCCCATAGACTTGAGTTTGAGGACCATGCAATGCCTTGGTTCTGTCTAACACTTATAATCTTTTGAAGTGGTTAGTTTCCCTATAGGCTTGAGTCCGAGGACCATGCAATGCCTTGGTTCTGTCTAACACTTATGCACTTTTTGAAGTAGTTAGTTTCCCCACAGGCTTGAGTCCGAGGACCATGCAATGCCTTGGTTCTGTCTAACACTTATGCGTTTTTTGAAGTAGTTAGTTTCCCCATAGGCTTGAGTCCGAGGACCATGCAATGCCTTGGTTCTATCTAACACTTTTGCGCTTTTTGAAGTAGTTAGTTTCCCCATAGGCTTGAGTCCGAGGACCATGCAATGCCTTGATTCTGTCTAACACTTATGCGCTTTTTGAAGTAGTTAGTTTCCCCATAGGCTTGAGTCCGAGGACCATGCAATGCTTGGTTCTGTCTAACACTTATGCGCTTTTTGAAGTAGTTAGTTTCCCCATAGGCTTGAGTCCGATGACCATGTAATGCCTTGGTTCTGTCTAACACTTATGCGCTTTTTGAAGTAGTTAATTTCCCCATAGGCTTGAGTCAGAGGACCATGCAATGCCTTGATTCTGTCTAACACTTAGGCTGGTCGTCTGAACATGAGATTCATAATTGAGATAGGCTAAGAATCGGGATCCAAAAAGACTTCTTCATTAATAATAATACCTTTTCAGGTTATTTACATTCCATGGGCGAGGTACAGGTTTTTCGTCTAAATCTTCTAAATAATATGCACCTACCCCTGCTATTGAGGATATTCGGTAGGGGCCCTCCCAGTTGGGTCCCAGCTTTCCCCAGGATGGGTTCCTGGCAGCCCCGACAACTTTTCTCAGCACCAGGTCCCCCGGTGCCAGTGGTCTGAGCTTCACATTGGTGTCATATCCTTGCTTGAGCTTTTGTTGGTAATAGGCCAGCTGGATCATTGCTCGTTCCCTTCGTTCGTCCACCAGGTCCAGGCTCCTCCCTAACAGTTCATCATTGCTACCTGGGGTGAAAGAGCTTGTCCTTAGCGTCCGGAGGTTCATTTCCAGGGGGATCACCGCCTCGGCGCCATAAGTCATGGCAAAAGGTGTTTCCCCTGTTGACCGCCGGGGAGTAGTCCGGTACGTCCATAGAACGTGGGGCAGCTCCTCTACCCATCTTCCCTTGGCGTCGTCCAGTCTCTTCTTAAGCCCATTGACGATAATCTTGTTGACAGCCTCTGCCTGTCCGTTTCCCTGAGGGTAGGCGTGCGTCGAATATCTGTTTGTAATCCCAAGTTTGCAACAGTACCTCCTGAAGGCCTTGCTGTCGAATTGGAGCCCATTATCTGAGATGAGGGTGTGAGGGACCCCGAATCATGTGACAATGTTCCTCCAAAGGAATTTCTTGGCGTCCATGTCCCTAATATTGGCCAGTGGCTCGGCTTCGACCCATTTGGTGAAGTAGTCCGTGGCCACCAGCAGATACCTCTTATTCCCTGGTGTTTTCGGGAAGGGTCCACAATGTCCAAGCCCCATTGGGCGAATGGCCAGGGACTGGACAAAGGATTGAGGACCTCTCTTGGCTGGTGAATATTTGGGGCGAATCTTTGGCACTGGTCATACCTCTTGACATACTCTAGGGCCTCCTGCTGCATTCCCGGCCACCAATATCCTTGTGTGACAGCTCGGCGTGACAAGGATCTCCCTCCCGTGTGACTCCCACAGATTCCCTCATGCAGCTCTTCGAGCAGTAATTCTGCTGCCTCGGGGTGGATGCACAGCAAGTATGGCCCAAAGTAGGAGCGCCTGTATAGTTTGTGATCCTCAGACAGCCAGAACCGATGAGCTTTTCTCCGTACTTTCTTAGCTTCTGACTTATCTTTGGGCAAGATATCGTCTTTGAGGAATTTCACTATGGGATCCATCCAGCTAGGACCCACCTCAACTTGATGGACGGGGATCAGTTCCTTTCCCACTTCATTCGCTCTCTCCAAATTCTCCACAAGTATGATCCGGGGTAGACCCTTTGCCGAGGAAGTTTTGAGTGTGGCTAATGAGTCGGCATGGTTGTTCCCACTCCGGGGAATATAAGACAAGCTGAAGAGGTCGAACTCCGACTGCGAGCGCTTGACCTGGCTCAGGTATTCTTGCATTCTCGGATCTCTGGCCTCCATCTCTCCGTTTACCTGTCCTACCACCAATCTCGAGTCTGAGAACACCTCTATCGATCTTCCTCCCATCTTCTGTACCATGACCATCCCTTGCAGCAACGCCTCATACTCGGCCTCGTCATTTGTGGCCGAGAATCCGAGCCTCAGGGACTTCTCTATGACGTAATCCTCAGGGGATACTAATACTAGCCCCACTCCGGACCCCCTCTGGTTTGCCGCGCCATCAACATATACCTTCCAGTATGGTGAACCCGGGATGGAGACTGCCCCAACTGATTTCTCATCCGAGCTCTCCTCCTCGGCTGCTACTTCCATAGTAGGTTTGGCGAACTCGACCGTCAAATCCGCCAGAACCTGGCCTTTTATGGAAGTTCGAGGCATGATGTCAAAGGCCCCAAGGATTTTGTTCCACTTTGCGATTCTCCTGGTGTAATCGGCGATTCGAAGTACAGACTTCAAGGGCAGTTTGGTTAGGACGACCACTGTGTGAGCTTGGAAGTAGTGGGGAAGCTTTCGCGTGGCGTGGACCACAGCCAGTATGGCCTTCTCCAAGGGCAGGTACTTGACCTCCGCTTCATGCAGTGACTTGCTGACATAATAAACTGGCTTTTGAACGCCATTGTCATCCCGTATCAGTACTAGGCTCACTGCGTGGGGTGCCACAGCAAGGTATGCGTACAAGACCTCATCGGCATCAGGATTGGACATGATAGGCGGCCGGGATAGGTACTCCTTGAGTTGCTGGAAAGCTACGACACAGTCCTCGGACCACTCAAATCCTTTCCACTTGTTGATCAGGAGATAGAAGGGCCTGCACCTGTCAGCCGACCTGGAAATGAATCGGTTCAAAGTCGTGATCATCCTAGTAAGCTTTTGGACCTCTTTGGGGTTCTGCGGAGGCTTCAGATTATGAATAGCCTTGATTTGGTCAGGGTCAACTTTGATTCCCCTCTGGGTGATCATGTACCCCAGAAACTTGCCTGAGCCTACCCCAAACGAGCATTTTGAGGCATTTAGGCGCAGCTGGTGCTTTCTCAGGACGTCAAATGTGCGGCTGAGGTCCCCCAGATGTTCGGATACCGCTTTACTCTTTACCACCATATCGTCAACATAGACCTCGATACTCTTGCCCAGCATTGGCTCAAACATCCTCGTCATCATCCTTTGATAGGTGGACCCTGCATTCTTTAGACCGAACGGCATTACTTTGTAATGGTAGTTCCCAACGGGCATCACAAAGGCTGTCTTATCCTAGTCTTCCAGGGCCAGTGGTATCTAATGATAGCCTTGAAAGGCATCTAGGAAGCTCATCTGAGGATAGCCCGTGGTCGCGTCTACCAGCTGGTCGATCCGAGGCATAGGGAACGGGTCTTTTGGACACGCCTTATTTAGGTCGGTGAAGTCCACACAGACCCTCCACTTTCCACTCTTCTTCTTGACCACCACAGTGTTGGCTAGCCACTCGGGATAAAAAACCTCTTTGATAGCCCCAGCACGCTTAAGTTTATTCACCTCTTCCCTGATGGCGTCAGCGTGCTCCCTCGATGGGCGTTGGGGCGGCTGTTTCTTGGGCACTATGGATGGACTAACGTTGAGATGGTGACAGATGAAGGATGGGTCAATCCCTAGGGCGTCGCAGGGGTCCCATGCAAATACGTCGATATTGCTTCTGAGGAACTTGACCAGCTCCTCCTATTCGGTGGGAGGCAGCCGAGCCTCGACTCGAAAGAACTTCTCTGGATCGTCACCAATTACCACTTTCTCCAAGTCCTCACACTTGGCCCCCTCGGCAGCTACATTAGGGTGCGCTACCGTGGTCTTTGATTGCTATAAACCTTCCTCAGCAATGGCCGAGGCTATGCGTCAAGCCGACATGATATGGCAGCCACTGTGCACTGCCTCGCTGTGGGCTGGCAACCACGGATCTCTAGAACCTGATCCCCTGATGGGAATTTCACCTTCTGGTGCAAGGAGGAGGCAACGCCCCCCAAAGTGTGGAGCCAGGGCCTTCCTACGATGGCCGTGTAGGGGGAGTATGTGTCCACCACTATGAAGTTCACCTCTACCACTTCTGGGCCCGTTTGTATAGGCAGCCTGATCATGCCCTTCGAGATGACGAGCTTCCCATCGAAGCTTATTAGGGGGAAGCTATATGGCGTCAAGTCCTCCGGTCTTAACCCCAGCCCCTTGTAGAGGTCTGGGTACATGACCTCTGCCGCACTGCCACCATCCACCATCACTCTCCTCACGCGTAGCCCCCAATTCTAAGGGTGATCACCAGAGCGTCATCGTGGGGTTAGGTGGTCCCAATCTTGTCGTCTTCTGAGAAGCTCAAAGGAGGGTGGGAACTCCTCCTAGCCCTTTTCGGCTCTGTCTGGGACTCCTTGGCGGGCAGTTGGGCCACAGACAACACTCGCGAAGGGCGTGTGCCCGTTCTTCCTAGTGCCACCAGGATTACGTTAATCGTGCCAGCGGGCTGCCCTATGGCGGTATCCCTTCGGGGCTCTTGGTACGTTTGGCCCTGACGATTATCGGGATGGTGCAGTAGGTGCTTCAGCTTTCCCTCCCAGACTAACTGGTCCAGGTAGTTCCGGAGGTTCCTGTAGTCCTCCGTGGTATGTCTGTGGTCCTGGTGGTATTGGCAGTAGCGATTCTAATTGCGCCTCTCAGGTTCCCCAGCCATTTTATTCGGCCACCTGAAGTACGGTTCGTCCTTTATCCTTTCTAGCACCCTATGTACGGGTTCTCGGAACACAGCGCTGACCGTCTGGGCATTGGTCGCTCTAGATTCTCCACCAAAATCCCTTCTCGGGTGGGCGTTGTTATATCGGTCCGACCTGAAATCCCTCCTCTCCTGAGGGATAACCTTATCCTTCCCCTTGCCTCGCAGCATATCTTCCTCCACCCACTTGTATTTATCAATCCGATCCATCAACTGCCGTACGCTGGTGGTGGGCTTGCCAGTCAAGGACTTCCTCAGGCCATGCCCCATTGGTAGTCTGTTCTTGAACGTATTGATGGCGACATCGTCGTACTTGCCATCCAACTCGTTGTAAACCTCCCAATACTTGTCTGAGTAAGCCTTGAGAGTCTCCCCATCATGCATGGATAGGGACAGTAACGCGCTCATGGGCCGAGGAGGTTTGCTATTCGTGACAAAACGGGAACCAAAAGCCTGGGTTAGCTGTCTGTACGAGTCTATGGAATTCGTCCTTAGACCGTTGAACCACCTTATTGCCACAGGTCCCAAGCTGGATGGGAAGACCTTGCACATCAGCGCCTTGTTCTTAGAGCGGACTGCCATCCTCTGGTTGAACTGGCTCACATGCTCCACGGGGTCCGTTTTACCGTTGTAAACAGTGAAGATTGGCTATTGGAACCGCCGAGGGAGCATTGCTTCCTCTATACGACGCGTGAAGGGCGACTTGGAGAGCCGATCCAGTGCCTTGCTCATGGCGTCACTCCCCAGGCCCCCCGGAGTTGGGCCATCATGCTTACGCCTCCGGTAGCGCTCATCCTCGTGAGAGAAAGTCTCGCTTGGGGGTGTTCTGGACCTTTGTCTGTATTCATCGTCACTCTTGTCGTTAGAGGGCAGGTCAGGGCTGGGTTCGGACCGTCTTCGCCGTGCACGACGCAGCTTTCTCTTCAAATCATCTATCTCGCGCTGCATGGCCACCTTATCATCCTGTCTCTGGGATGCGTGGCTATGGGCCTCTTCAGATCGCATGGCGTGGCCGTTGTCGTGCGTCTGGGGCACGTGTCCGTCCCGGTGGGTATGGCTTCCGCTGGTTGTCGAGGTATGCACGCTTCTCTCTCGAAATCGTTCGTTCTCCTCGTTTTGACCTCCCCTGGGGTCGCCATAGCTACCCTGGTGCTGGGATTTAGCCGGTTTAGGTCGGTGAGGATTTCCCTGATGAGGGCCTGATCCTACCATACTTGGCTGTTGTCCTTACTAACGCACGAGTTCTCCCCACAGATGGCGCCAATTGTAGGGACTGGGTTTGAGGGAGTGGACCCAAGCCTAGTTTTTCCCCGCAATGAATTTATAGAGAATGAGCTCAAGAACTAGGCGTTAATGAGGAGTGCAACGACCATGCATGGTTGCATGTGGATTAGATAGCCTGAACGTGAATTGGGATGAGTAATAATACTCCTCGAATGTGCTCTCCAGGGCTTGGAGTTCTTATAATTTCTTTGAAGACTGATTACAAAGTTTTCTCAGAGAATACAGGTTGCTACAGTATTCCTTAGATCATCTCTTTCGTCCCCTCCTTCAGGAGGGGTTCCTTACATTATATACCCCTCTCCCAATCGATCTTAGCCCTACATTTGTTGAGGAACTAGGCCATTACTCGAGTGTCTGTCCCATCAGCCACCTTCCCATTCCCTCTGTGGGTTGCGGCAACCAAGGTGGCACTGTTGTGGAGTCCCCTCCTCATTAATGCGGCCAGGACGTTAGTTGAGGGCATTTAATGTAGAGGTGACAGTTCGTCCTGAACTTGCTCCTCCACCATGCTTTCATTGCTGGCGCGTGGTACTTGCTCCTTACTCTTCGAATAGTCAGGAAGGCTCCCTTGATGGCGTGTTGCCTGTTTACATTATGGTGTCGGATGTCCGAGGATAGAGTGGTCCTCGGCGTGGCTTATTTTGCTCCTGGGCTTCTTGCTTTCATCCTTGGACCATGAACGCCTCCTCGGCTCGGGCCTTCGGTCCTGGAACGAAGTGGGCCGGGCTATCTGACTTGCTGGCCCCACAATATTAGATTGTATATTTTTAAAAATTCAATATGTGTTATTTGAAATTATATTTTAAATTAGAAGTTTTTTGTAGTGTAACAAAATATATTTTGTAGTTAGGTATTACATATAGTGAGATATGTATGAATACACAATCCAATATATATATATATATATATATTTTAATTGATAGTGTGAGAACTATTAGACTGATTTGTAATTATGTATACTTTGTTTATCACTATACAAATTTAAGTGATTCAACTCTTATAGTTATATTTTTCTCCAAAACATAGATCCACATCTCTTTCTTCCTCATAATTAAAACTAAGTAAAAAAAGTAAATAAAGATAACTATGCAACAGATCATTATCAATAAATCATATATCATAAAATAGAAATATAAAATAAAATAAAATGCTTAAAGAAAAAGTTCCTTAAGTATTTATACATAAAAACATTAATAGAATAATGATGCTCTAAAGTAAAATCTTTTGGCATTTTCAGTAAAGATGATCAACTAAGCAAAGTAAAAACTTACCAAAAAAGTATAACTAAAAATTTGATGGTGGAGATGCTAATTATTTGTAATAAAATGACCAAAATAAAAATAACAAATAGATTTGAGAAAAACACATAAGCTTTTTAAAAGAAATTTACCAAACGCATGGGATGCAACAACAAAAAATTACTACATTGAATATTTTTTGACTTTTTTTTGATATTCTACAAATAAAACAACTTTATTCACTTTTTGTCACAATATAGACTATAGAGCGATTACAATCTTTATTATAAACCCCCCCCCCCCCCTTGAGGTTATTTTATAAGCACTTTAATTGAAATCAAAATACGCTTTTTATTTCTTTTTTATTTTTTGCCCAAAGGCAAGCTAGCCTACCAAATAATCCAGATGATTATCATAAGGACTTGTTACCATAGAGCAATTTTGGGTAAATGTCTGTTATATCAAACATTTGATGATATTTTAGGCTTAGATATCATAGATCCGGCTTCTCAACATAAGCTGAATGTCTCTCCACAATAAGTCTAATCAGGGGATTCTCCACAACATCACCAACTTGAGTCTTGTAACGACAAACTGATATCTTTTCATTGCTTGTAAGAACTACAACCTTGTCTTTGCGAGTTAAAAGCTCATTTGCCACAACCATATGCATCTTGTACTTTTTAAGAGCCATATCAGCCTTCTCTAAAAGTATTTGTATATCTATCTCTAGCTATTTAGTCAGGTAGAGGAAAACTTTCAGTCTCATTTCATTATAAAATAACAAAAAGTTAAGGATCTTATAGCAAAAGATTTTCTATACAAAATTCCAGTAGAATGAGACTAATAAGCCCTCCACTTTCTTCAAGACATAGGGGATTAGGAAAGACCATACATCCTTTACCTACCATTTTCTCTTTCTCAATTTCACATTACCAAATAAGTATATGAAGCTAAAAACATTGTGAATACATCTTTGTTCAGTGGAAGTCCATTGATAGGCACATTCAAATTCGTAGCTATGTATATTTTGTTTTGATATAAACTCAAATTTCTATTTTTTTTTTTTTTTAAATACGTATTAACCTAAACCAAAATTCAACCAAAGCTATAAGAGTGATTTGTGATGGGAAATTTAAAAAATACAACACAAAGAAATTAAATAAAAAAAACCATCAACTTAAATTAGAGTTATAAGAAAGAACAAAAATCAAGCAATAGAGAGAGAGAGAGAGAGAGAGAGAGAGTACCCATAGTTTTTGTTAGGAAAAAATATGGATTGAATTGAATAAATGATATCAAATTCATACAAAATAAAATGGGGAGAAGAAGAGTTAAAATATAAAAAAGAGGAAATGATAAAGGATGTTTAACGGTAAAGTAAAGAGTAGTAGGGAAATAAAGAGGCAATGAGGAAGTAGAAGGGTTGGAGAAAGAGAAGAAAAGTTTTTTTTTTTTTTTTAGGATAGGAAGATGAAAAGTTTAAATATTCAATTTTAACAATTACTTGAAATTAGAAAGAAGAAAACGAAAAGTTGAAATCAATTTGGATAGCTAAATACAGTCAAACATTTACATCTAATGAATAGTAACGTTTGTAATGAATAATCAAACATGTGCATATATCCACTACAATGATAATGAATTATTTAATTTTAACAATTACTTAAAATTAGAAAGAAGAAAAATAAAAAGTTAAAATCAATATGGGTAGTTGAATAGTCAAATATTTGCATTTAAAACAAATAAATAGTAACATGTTGACGTTTAAGGGTCATCAAATAGCCCCTGACCCACAGCCCAACCCAAAAACCCGCAGCCCATCGGGCTAATGGGCGGCCCGGCCCGTTGTTATTGAGGCCCATGGGTAGCCCTCTAACCTAGTGGGTTAGGCCGTGAGCTAGTTTTTATGCCCATGGGCACCCGGTGGGCTAGCTCAGTAGCCCAGCCCATTGACCCAACCCGTTGCCCAGTCCAATAACTTAGAATTTTTAACAAAAATATATAGGAAGTGTATGAAGGATTGATCTTGAGATATTGTAATAAAATTTCTTAAAAAAACTCTCACAACCACTAAGATACTTAAAGTAATTGTGCTAAACTTAGTTTACTAAATATATATTTTTCTAGTAGTCTAGCAAATTTGAATTAACCGTTTGATTTTTTTTATTAAAGATAAAAATAAAAAACTATTTGAAGCCTTAATTAAAAATAAATAAATAAGTTTCCATCAACAAAACAAAAAATTAAATAGATTTGACTATAAAAAAAATTGTAATTTAGTATTAAATTATTTAATTCTTTCCTTTAAAAAAAACTAGATTGATTATTCTCTTATTAAAAATTGATTATTTATTTCTAAAAATAATAAAATAATATGCTAACACAATCTCATGGGTAGCCCATTAGGCCTAACCTAGTAGCCTAGCCAGTTAAAGACAAAATGGGCATTGCCCATGGGCAGGGTTGTGGGCTGGGGTTTTCTCTTTCGGTCTAGCCCAACCCAACCCGTTAACTAGTTAATAGCCTATTATGCTCAGCCCATTGTGCCCTTGGGCCAAGTAAAAATGGGCCGGGCAACCCGGCCCATTGACGACCTTTACATAGGTTTGTCCATGAACCATATTTAATTATTTTATGTAAAATAAAATAGAAAAACCATAAAGTAAATTTTTTAAAAAGATAAAAGTACAACGTGGTTAATGAGGTGGTTCAATTAGAGTATAATAACATTAAATACTCCGTCTCAATTTTTAAATATATATATAGATAAAGTATTCTCATAAGCTCTCTTATAAAAAATGTCATTTTGACACACTAAAAACCTACTTTATTATTTTAACACACCATTTTACAATTCACCATTAATCACATCTTCTATTCTTTGATTCTAAACATTAAAATAATATATACAAATATTAAAATAATATATTTGTAACACAAAACTCTGCTAATATACCAAACACAAATAGTGGCAGTGGCCACCACCCAACGACTAACAACCACCACCACAACCAGTAGCCACCAACCAACAACCACTGCATCCTCCACAACCCAAAACACAACTCAAAACAAACCAAATAAATTCCAACCAAATACCTACAACAAATCCATAGCCACAACCACCACAAATCAGATTAAAAACAAAATCAAAAAGGTAAGAAAGGTAGAGAGATCCGGTAGTAGTGGCTTTCTTTGTCAGCGGTGGTGGGGCTTTAGATCGACGGTAGTGGCTAAGATTGGCTTCGCACCGTGGCTAAGATACGCATCAGACAAGCGGTGCTGCACCTTCAAGCTGTGGCTGAGATGGGTTTTAAATTGAGGGGCATGGCAGCTTCAAACCGAGGTGGCAATGGCGGCTTCAGACCGGCGACGATGATGTCTTCAGATCTGCGGCAATGGAGTCTTCAAATGAGAAGCGATGGCGGCGGCTTGATCGGCGAGGGCGGCTTGATCCACAATCCATAACGCCATCATACCGTTGATTTGAGGGTGAGGGAATATGATCTAAAGAAGAAAGAGAGAAAGAAGATGGGTTGGAGAGAGACAAATTTGTGAGAAGAGAGAAAAAACGTTGAATAAAATATTGAGAGGAGAGAGAAAATGTTGAATAAAAAATTAGTTATTTGGTTTGGTATTTGTGTCCGTACCGTCTCATATTTGAGACGGTACTATAGTGGTGTGCCAAAATTTTTGGCATTTGAAACATCTCATGAGTCTCATATTTTGATGTTTGTTTGGTCAAGTATCAAATATTTAACATTTGACAAACTTGATAAAAATGCTCTAAAGCACCAAATTTTTTTTTAAAAAATCGTGAAAAATATTGTATGATTAGACTTGACCGTGTAGATACACATAGGCTACATCCATCTTAAAAAAAAGATACGCATAGGCTACTCAATCACCACAAGTCCTTGACCCGTTGTGCCAAGTAATGTTAATAAAGTACTAACCATTACTAAAAAAATCTTGAAAAATGCTGTGTGATTGGACTTGATAGTGCAGACCCACAAAGTTTACTCAGTCACCAAAAGTCCTTGACATATTAAATACCTATTTTAAAAAAGTTTTTATAAAAAATTTTGAGAATGCTGTTAAAATAATAATTATTTTTTTTAATTCTCAAAAATATTTTACTAATATATGACATATTAGTAGAACTCCATCATTTATTAGAGTATCCACAGTAATGGATCTATAATTTTAGCTATTTAGTACCAACAAAACTTAATTTATTTATTTTAGCTACATACATGCTACAGCAGTGGATCTATTTTAGTTTTCAACACAATAAAATAATATAAACATCACAATAAAATAATATAACCACTATAATAAAATAATATATACCACTACCCAAAAAAACCAACCACAAATACCTCTACCATCGGCCACAGCCACAACCACCACCAACACCACCACCACCACCGGTCCACTGCAGGAATAAGTAAAAAAAATTAAAAAAAAAAAAATAAATCTTCAATCTTTTTCCACAGTCATAACCACCACCAGCACCACCACCAACAGTCCACAGCATAAAAGAAAAAAAAAAAAAAAAACCCAAATCTCCAATCTTTCCTTAGCCACGACCACAACCACAGCCACAACCACCACCAACACTACCACCACCACCACCAATCCACAACAGAAGAAAAAAAAAAAAAAAAAAAAAACCCACGACGAGCAAGCACCGATCTCGTCGGTGAGCTGGGTCGGCAGAAGGGGTGGATCGGCGGCTTGGGTGATCGGAGTGAGAGAGCGGCGGCTTGGGTGATCGGAGTTGAGAGAGTGAGAGATCGTAGTGACAGAGCGGCGGCTTCGGTGATCAGAGTTGAGAGAGTGAGAGGCCGGAGTGAGGGAGTGAGAGACTAGAGGCCGGGTGAGGGTCTGAGAGAGAGAGAGTGATGTTCAGAGATGAGAGAGAGAGAGAGAGAGAATGAGAGGAATTATTTTAATCCACCGGGTGATTAAAATAATATATATTTTTTTGCTCCACATGAACAGTACACATCTATTTTTAGATGTGTACTATAGCAGTGGAGCTAAAATTTTTAGGTTTAACTCCACTGCTGGAGCATTATTTTAACAGCAATGTAGCTAAAATATAACAATATAGCAATATAGTTATACTGCTACAAATGCTCTAAGATGACAAGTTCTTCTTTGCTCAAAAAATAGAATAAAATAAAATAAAATAAAGATGGCATGTTCTTCACTTGAGTTTTTAATCCACTTCAATGACCTTTTTGTCTCTTCTCTTGCTTCAATCCAATCTAAGCTGATGCGTATCTCTCATCCACTGCAATGCAGCCTTTTCACGATTTGTATTTGCTGGCAGACGTCACTTTTTATAGATAACGTACCGCGTATCAAGTTTGCGCCCTACGCTATCCAAACCTCTCAAGGGGCATAAATGTGGCAGCCATTTTCATATTCCAAACCTCTTTTTTTTTTGTTTTTTTGCAATATTCTAATCATCTTTTTGCATTCAATATTTCCATGGTTGAGAAACCTCAAACTTTTGTTTACCCAAAAAAAAAAAGAAACCTCAAACTTTTACACCCTTTTTACTTTAAGTAACCATCTAAGCCTGTGGGCTGTGGCAGAATGGCTGGACCCAACTTCTAATATTTGGTCACAAATGTAGTTCTTCTCCTCTCTTCGTTCTTCAGTATATTTTTCTTTCGACTTTTCCTTAATAGAAGTTTCTGATTTCTTGTTTTGTCTAATCTCTCTCTCTCTCTCTCGCCTCTTATTTGGATACTGCTCTTCTTTTCTGTAATTTCTTTTTGTTGAAAAACTTTATGATCTTGAATTGTTGATTCTATTTGAAAATTGTTGATACAAAGGTTTCAAAGTATATGGTCTGTCTTGCCAAATTCCATATCCGTGATCTTGGAACATGAAATGTGAGTTCCAGCTAGATTCATGATCTGCAAATATATACCTCGTTAATTTGAAAGTAGCTAGGTACCATTAAGTGGAAAGCTCCCTCTCATTGCTGTTCTGCATGATATCTGTAGTGTCCCTCTTGACCATTTGTGCACTAGCTTTTCTAACATTGTTGCATGAAAAGCATGTCTTCCAAGAGCTGATGTGAAGCTGGAAGTACATACACTTGGTGCTCTGTTCGTAGCTGACTCACATTCTTCAGTTTGGGTGTAAGGATGGATAGAAGTAGCTTCTCTGGATTTAAGGCAACCAAATCCTTGAACATGGGCATCTCTCCTTCTTGAATTTCCTTTTTATCTATTCATGTAATTTTGAAGATTGACTGTGAACTCTTCATCTTTGGTGTTAATTTTCTTCGTAGGAATTTCATCATAGAATGAATCCTCAATGATATGTCCTTTTCCTCTCCGAAATCTCTGTGCATTCTTGTTCTGGTGTTGCTTGTTCTTCAATGATTGTTTTACAGTACGTGGGACTTCCATGACCTGTTTATTTCAGAGAGTTGTTCTCTTCTCAGTTGGAGGCAATGGCACAGGATTGATAACCACAGCAGGGTTTCTCTCTTGTTTGCAATAGGAACATAGATGAGCTCATGAGCTCATGACCTCACAACACTCCTCTCTTTAGGCCTTGGCAGTGCAAATAATCCATTCTCCACGTTTATTTATTTTCTTATTTACTTCGAATGCTCTCTCAACGGTTACTGTGAGTTTGGGAACACTTGGGTCATGCTACATGGTATTATTCTTTGGCTTTTAGCCAGTTGGTTAGCAATTTTCACACAGTAAATGATGGGTTTTCAAATTGAAGGCCTTATTGTCTGCTCATATCATGTTGCACTGTTTTTACCTACACTGCTCCTGTTCTTTGGTCCTAAAGCCCTTGCAATTTGCATCTTCGGTTTTGTCTTGGTGAATCCAATCGAGAAGCAGTTAAGACCAGGGGATATATGCAAAAGATCTAGAAGGTCCATTACCAATAAAACTATCTTCTCTGTCCAATCTTGACTAATTTTCTGGCCATAACTTCATTTCGCGGATTCACTCTGTCAACTTTGTCAAGGCGCTTGAGAAGTACAACAAAAAGAAGAAATATTATTAGCTGCTCTCATAGTACAATAACGTAGTACTCTTTTCTCTCAAATTCATAGTAAAGATCTATCGTAAATGTGGAAGGAAACCTACAACAAACAACAACAAAAGCGACGTTGTTCCTCGAGTTTTCCATTTGAGTGAGTGAGTTCATTTTCTAGAGCTGGTTTGGATTCTTTATTTATTTACTATTTTAAAATTATTTTTGTACTTATTTTATGAAACTGAGGATTATCTTTCAATTTCTTATTAAATTGTTGAGTGATGCTTAGATACTTCAAATTTTATTATATATGTTTTACAATTTGATACCACACCAATCAAGAAAAAAGTTATTTAGACATTCATTTATTATGCCATAGTATTTTTCTAATTTGATTTTAGCTACTTAATTATTATTGTGTATTTAAATTTGTAATAACTTAAGAATTTTTTTCCTGGTTTGATTTCATCTACTTAACTATTTTCATTATTGTAGAATTCCAAAACAAGAATGCATAGGGAAATCAACCGAGAGAATAGAAGAGTATTGTGAGCTCATCTATTCCCATTGCAAGTGAGAGAGAAATCTTGATGTAGTTATCAACCCCATGCCATTGCCTCCATCTGAGAGGAGAACAACTCACTGAAAAAAAACAGGTTGAAAGTTGAACATACTGTGAACCAATCATTGAAGAACCAGCATTACTAGAACAAGAATGCACAGTGATACCAGAAAGGAAAGCAACATGACATCGAGGACTCATTATATATATGATGAAATTCCTACAATCAAACTCAACGTTGAATATGAAGAGTTCACAGTCAATCTTGAACATTACAAGCAAGAGAAAATGGAAAAACAAGAAGGAGACGTGTCCATGTTCAAGGTTTTGATTTCCATAAATCCAGAAGCTGCTTCTATTCAACCCTACACCCAAACTGAAGAATGTGAGTCAGTTACGAACAAAGCACCAAGTGTATGAGATGAGATTCACATCCACTCTTGGAAGACATGCCTTTCACGCAACAGACGGCAGTGTAAGAGAAGCTACTGCACAAACAGTTAAGAGGGATGCTACTGATAACATGATGAATGGTGACGAGAGAGAGATTTCCACCCCGAGGTATCCACTTTCAAGATAATGAGGTATATATTTGCAGATCATGAATCTAGCTTGAACTCATTTGATGTTCCAAGATCATGGATATGGTATTTGGTAAAACAGATTGTATACTTTGGAACCTTTGTATCAACAATTTTCAAATATGATCAACAATTTAAGATCATAAAGTGGGTGATTCTTTTAATCCAAATCATCAACTTAAAATAATTAAACTGGTTATGCAATCGATTATAGTTTCATGAATAATGGGCATAATCATCAAACCTTAATTAAATAAAATAGCTTAAAAATAAATTGACACAACAATAAGGTTAAGAAGGGAGACCCTGACTAAAAAACCCCTATGGGGGGTTTATTGTTCACCACCCAATGAAAGAATTGACTGGTAAAATGGAAGTTTTCAACACAAGAATATGGATCATTCTAGAATTGCTACTTAATATAAAACTTACTCACGTGATCATATGAAACTCCAACCTGTTAGACTTTTCTACCTCCTGAATCTCTTCAATGCGAGGATACCCAACATGAGTCTAACCTTGCAAAAATAAGTTAATTGAAGTAGGTCATTATAGTAGCTTCACCTGGAACACCTCGAGATTTTCAATACATTGCCAAAGAAGATGCTTGGTAAAACCCTTAGCATACCCTTATGCTAGCAGGGTGAAGTGGAGCAAAATTGACCTTCCTATGTTAGTACTTTTCCATTAAGAGTGCCACTACATTGCTTTTACAAAATAAAACAACTGTTTATCATCACATAAACAACAAAATAATAACAAATTTTGTGTTTCAAATAGTCGAAAAGAATTTGTATAAGTTGATGCAAAAATTTATGTTTATATTAATATAAGAACCTATTTTTTCTATTTTATATAATCACTTTTTAAAAACACTCATATTAAATTATTTATTTTAAAAGCTATTTCAATAAATTATTTATTTTTTATTTACATAACTACTTTTTTAAGACATCCACATTAGTCACACACCCATACACACATCAACCAAAAAAGTGAATTGAGAAATAAATAAAGGGAAATGTTAAAGGATACTCTTAGGGTAATAGATAACAAACAATTTTAAGAAAGTTTTTATGAGGAAAAAAAAAAAAAAGCAATTAATATTTTCACAACTTTTTCTATTTTTCATAAAAGTTGTGTCAAAACTTTCTTAAAATAGATTGTTAACCACTGTCCAAAGAACATCCTTTAACCTGATCCATAAACAAAAAATGAACAATAATTATGTAAATTTATACGAATATTGCAGCTATGGACAAGATATGCATAATTTTAAACAAATAGATGTGAGTGATTTTTTGGGTTGGTTGGCATTGATTGATGCAAGTGCTCTAATAGTCTTGAGTCTTATTGTATTGATGCTAAAGATCCAATGGGTCATTCTCTTTAGGCATCAGTCGTTCTCTTCACTTCTCTTGTAATCCCCATTATAATGGACGATCAGTTTGCTCCCTCCGTAGTTGCTTTTTTTTCTTCTTTCACCCTTGTCTGTCCTGGACTTCGGAGTCACATTTCAGAATGAGAGTTTCTATTAGCTTCACTAGTTCTTCTGTCACTTTTCACTTTTGCAAAGAGATGACACCGCATGCCAAGCAAAGGGCTTAAGACCAGCAGTCATGTATAGAGCCTTGAGCCTAAGTATGCAAATCAATGTCATAGTTGAAGACTTACAGTTATTTAACCCCATTGGAAAAGTACACTTAAATCAATTTATGACTCCCTTTGAAAAATAATAACAAATTTTAACATCTAATACTTCAACACCTACTGCTTGTGACAGAGTTCAATGACGCAGAATGAATTCTTTTATTTCAAACCATCTAGCACTAGCACATGATACCTTTGAGAATTGAAATGCCAATCTTACATTCAAAAGTTCCAGTTGCACCAACAAGCTCAGACAAACAAAAGATTCACAACATGAACAGAATATGCTAACAAAACAGCAACATAAGATGAATACATGATATCATATGAGCACCTGATTGTGTCTCTTCTGTTTTTTTTTTCCTGCATCTTTGTATTCATTATGGCTTTAACCCCAACAATTTCTCCAGTTTCTGAATCCTCTCTTCTAGCCTAGGATTCTGGCTCTCTCTTCCTATAGTCTGTATATAGTCATCAACATCTATGGGGTTATCTAAAGACCCTCCTGCCGTTTTTCCCTTGCTTTCTTCAGCACCACCTTTAGCTAATCCTTTTTCTTCAGTATCTAAAAGGTCATTCTTAAAGTCATTGCCCTCACTCTGGAATCCATTTGTAGCTGCATTCTGGTTACTAGCAAACATATGAGCCCTACTCTCAACTTCCTTGGCACTGACGCTAACTGATGGAAATTTTCTTTTTCTATTATTTCCAGAGGCAGAACTTGGAGTAGGTGTGACAGCACTTTTTGATTGATTGTAAGAATAATCTTCAGAAGTACTAGTTCTGTTTGCAACAGTGTTGCGAAGTTTGAAAATTTCTGAAATTGGAAGATTATCAAGACTATCATCATCACTGGAAATTTCAAACGTATTGGTACTGACAGTAGCATGACTCTCTTGGGCTGACTTCCGAGAAGTTGCTTGATTACTGTCTGCAGTTGGGATATTGTAGTTAACTTCATTCTTCTCTGACCCAAACGATTGCAATATTTCAGATTTCAGTATTCTACTTGTGACACCGGATTGAGAAAACTTCGAACTAAACAGCATATCATCCTCACTTTGTTCAAGCTTTGGTTTTGCAATGCCAGAATTAAACATAGAAGCGCAAGAGGCGTTGCTCTTTTTCCTTGTAGATGTTTTGGAAGTTTGTGGTGACTCCTTACTGTAGTTCTCAGGACTCTTCGATTCATCTAAAGCATGGGAAGCCTCATTCTGCTCTGCTTCAATTGACAATGATATTTTAGTGTCATCCGTACTTCTATCTTGCTTTAGGATTTCCTTGATTGCATCTTTGCGAGCCAATACACATTCCTTCCACCAGGTGAAGTACGCTGCTGAAACAGAAGGTTCAAATGATCTTGGCAGAATAAAGAAGTGGACATTTTCCTCTGCAAAGTTGTCATCAGAAAATTCACCAGGAAGGTGTTGATCCATTCCAAACTGCATTGCCACCCGGTGTGGCATATACTTTTCGGTGCAATCTAAACCAACAAGCTCAGAGGCACACAAGCATTGAAGAAATGACCGTAAGTCCTCATCTAAACTTGAATTACAAATTACCGACTCTCCATTTTCTTTATAGTAAGACAAATGGCACCAATTTTCCAAATCAGCAGCATAAGGACGCCACTCAAAATCTTCTGCAGACTTGAGTATACACCACCTAATGCTTGCGAGACTGATAGTTGATTTTACTTTATGCAATCGAGCTACCCTGGGTTCACCAGGCTGAAGTGGCTTAAGACTCTTTGTTCTTAAACTAGGGAATCGCTCAATAGCCCATAGTTGCACTATTTGAAACAATCCCGTAACTGTGATTGGCCTTAAAGAGGCCATTGCATTTTCTTTCAACAACCTCAAGTTCTGATAAAGACTTGCAAGCACTGCAGGGGCCAGTGCAATTTTAGTCCCTCTAGACAAATGAGCGGCTATAGGAAATACATGACTCCCAACAATGTCATCAGGAAGTGAAGGAAAAACATACCTTGACAGCCACAGAGAAAGAAATGCTACATGTTCAAACTCATTCTCATTCTCCATGAAGTGCTTGATCCAAGCACCATAGTCAGCCTTTCTAGACTTGCTTTTGGAAATTTTTTTCCTTATTTTCTTCATCTCTTCCTCTACTCTCACCAACTCCTCTGAAAGAGGACTAGTTACTAGCTCTCCGAGTACTGGAAACCCACCAAGAATCATAACATCTTCAAGGGTTACTGTTCCTTCTCCCCACGGGAATACAAAAGTATTAGTTTCTGGACACCAGAACTCCACTAACCCAAGAACCAAATCACGGCTACATTGTGTTTCATAACGAGAACTCATGATAGCATCGCGTATGCCAGCTTGACTCCATTTGTAACCATATTTTCCAGCTAATTTATCTATCCACTCATCCCATCTTTTTTGGGGCTGCTTCCACCCTTTGAAATGAACTTTTGAATGCCATGATTAGCTATTGTTGTGAGAGAAAATTTCAGATAGTAAGGGAACATTTGGAACCTTAACAGCTTGGTAGGAATATCTAACAAATGGTTTGAGGAACCTACCAATTCTCCTTGTAATATTCCCATCTTTTGTGGAAACCATTTCCTCTTCTCTTGCTTCACAAATGGAATAGGACTGTTCTGTTGCCATTACTGAGCAACTAGGAGGAGGGGTAGTGGAAGAGAGCTGAGTAGTAAATAAAAATACAATAAACAAAAACAGTACATTAGAAAAACAGCATAAAACTACATATGCTGTGAGAGCGGTTCCCATTCTAAACTCTTCGTCTCCCATATGTTCGTCCTTGGCAACTGGCAAGCTGTGGTTAACCGGCTGTTAATATTTTTCTTTTTCTTTTTTTAGCTGTTGAAAATATTAAATATCATGCAGAGTTCTTAGCCTATACATTTACTACAATTCTACAAACCTAGACGCCTTCTCCTCTTCCCAAGTATTTTGTTGTATCCTAATCTAGTCTTCTACTATAAATTTAAGAAAATCATTTAACAATTTTAATCAATCTCCAAAAAATGTTAATATCAAAATCACCAAGCCAGAATATTAATCACACACAAAAATACATAAATTGTTGTGAAAAACTCTTTTTCCAAAGAAAAAACCATGGGATAACCTTCAAATAAATCCAATATTATAAAATTAATTTCAATATCTCATTTCAAGTTTATATGCCTAACTTGAGATCCATTCCAAATGCAATAATAATTCACTCTAGGAATTTATGTGAACTCACTTGATATTTCCACTCACTTTGAATACAACTCCTCGTGGTGGTAGCACCCAAAATTCCTCTCCATAGAGAAAACTCCAAGATTTATATTCCATTGTGCATGTCTCATGACTAAAGAAAATACCGTTGTTTTGTTTGCTGTCACACACACTAGTTGCTCATTGCAGTTTCTTTTTCTTCATTTTGCAACACTAATTAAAGCCTCACAAATTCTCCTTGATTTTTACACTTTAGAAAATGAACAAGATTGGCTCCAAACATGTTTTGGCTTCCAAAAACTCAGGTTTCTAAGGCTTTCAAGTCTGGGGGGATTGAATAGGTTGATAATAGACTAAGGTGCCTTGCCTTTTCTTGAAAAGTTTTGGATTGGACCCTCTCCACATCTGAAGGAGGTACCCATTGGCATTCACCATCTAAAAAGCCTCAAAACTCTAGATTTTCTTGATATGTTGAGGGAATTTGTGCTTAGAACGTCTTTTTTTTTTTTTTTTTTTTTTTTTACCTATCAAAAAATTTGTGCTTAGAATGCAACCAGATGAAGGCTTTGATTTTTGAAAAAAGTCAAGCATGTTCCCTTTGTCCGATTTTGGTATAGGATTCAAGGGGAAAACTACAAAACCTACAAGCCTGGTGATCCAAAGTTATTGGAACTTTTCCAAAGGTAATTTAAGAGTTGAGAACCAAAACGCCCTCACCTCATGCAAGAAATTATAGGTATACCACTTTAAGCTATTAGAATTTTATATTTACAGTATTCCCAAAACTTCAGACTTGCAATAAAAATCTTTTCTTTTCTTTGATCCTTTTGTTGCTACACAGAAAATTTTAGATAGAAGGAAATAGTACAAGTAGTTAATGTAACATTTAGCCATAAAACAAAGTTTACAGTTGTTTTATTCATTGTTATTTGTAGCCTTACTAAGTTTGTTCATTGTGATACGTAGCCCTCAAGCTTTACCTGCTGCAAATCATAGTTTGTAAGCTTGCATTTCCCCTTCCGCATATTATAGACCATTTTCATTATTGCATTGTCTACACGAAATCATTTTTTTATTATTCATATTGCTATTGTGATAATTTTAGGCTTAAACCATCAATATCAACATCTCAAAAGATTTTCAGGTACCAATCAGACAAGATACACGCTCATTAGTCAATCAACCAGGACATCGGAGGCTGATTCTCCTCTGCATAGCTGCTTTTGTCATTGTAAATTGTAATGTTGTAACCATGTGCCATTTAAGAGCATCGAGCTTATGAACCTCTTGAACAGATGATAAGCAAAAGAGTCATGTTTAGCAACAATGTTTTAGTTTGATTGTAGTTGTTGTCATTGTAGTGGTTTCAAGTGTAACATGTATTTAGCTGTATGCTCACGTGTAATGGGTTTGATATAGCTAGAATTTCTTTGACAATGACATTTGCCTTTGATTTTTTGAGTGGAGTAAACTATCTTTTTTTACTTTTTATTTTGCCATATGCACTGTTCATAATATATATAACTAGTAGAAAATGATGCAAAGCTGATTAGGTGACAATCATATTTGCAGTCAACATTAGCAACATCACTGTAGGGGAGAAACATACTGAAAGCTACTCAATTGGATGGATGATATATCTGCCCCCTCTTTTATGGTTGCCAATATTTCTTCTCACCAGTCACCACTGTCTGTCCTGGAAGTTGTAATTACATTTCAGAGTGAGTGCTTTTATTACCTTCAGTATTTCTTTTGTCACTTCTGCAGAGTGGCACCACATCCCAATTAAAGGGCCTTAAGATTAGCAGTCACGTACAGAGCCTTGTGCCTACCCATTTTATACTCCAGTTAGACCCATTTGAAAAGTTTAACATACTTAACATCTGGTGCTTCAATAACATTTGCTCATGATAGTGCTCGATGATGCAGAACAAGTTCTTTATTCCAAACCATCTAGCACTAGTATGATAACATTAGCACTGAAATTCCAACTATACAAACAAAAGTTCCCATTGCACCAACAAGCTCGGATAAACAGAAGATTCACAACATGAACTGGAAGGAGTTAAGAAAAAAATAAAAATAAAAGAATACATTATATCATATGAGCCACTGGATCTCTCGTCTTTGGTTTTTTCCTGCATCTCTGTATTCGTCTGTTTTTAACCCCAACAATTTCTCCAGCTTCTGAATCCTCTCTTCTAGCCCAAGATTCTGGCTCTTGCTTCCTATAGTCTGCATATAGTCATCAACGTCCACAGGGTTATTGAAGGACTGGAGCTCCAGCCTTTTGTTCCTTCCTTTCTTTAGCTCCACCATTAGCTTATCCTTTATGTTTTTGAATCCCCTTGCTCAGCCCAGCAGTGTCTAATGGATCATTCCCAGACACTGGCCTCACTCTGGACTCCATTGGCAGCTACATGCTGGTCATTGGCCAAAATATGAGCCATTCCTTCCAATTCTTTGCACCCACACTAACAGATGGGATGGCCTATTTTTTACAATCTCTAACAGATGAGAGTTTTCTTTTTCTACTATATCCAGAGGCAGCACTTGTAGTGGGAGTGACAACCTTTTGAACTGATTGCACACATAATCTTCAAAGTACTTGTTCTTTTCGCAACAGCATCCCAAATTTTGAAAATTTCTAAAATTGGAAGATCATCAAGCCTCTCATCATAACTGGAAATTTCAAACACATTGGGAATGACACCGTCATCTTGGCCTGACTTCCGAGAATTTTATTGATTCCTCTCTGCTGTTGCACTATTGCAGTTAACTTCATTCTTATCTAACCCAAAGAGTATAGGTAATACTTTTCAGCTTTCACAGTAAAACAGGTTAGTTTTATTCTGCACGTTCCTGCACGTTCCTCTCATGTCAAGATTCTGCTCATAAGATCTACAATTGTAAGAAGATATAGCACACCGGGTTTGTACCATCCTCTTCACAAATTTTTGTCATTCCTGTAGCAGTAAGAAAATCACAAAAATAGTGTACAATGATGATTTTAAACACACAGAGAGAGAGAGAGAGAGAAGTGCCCTATTTTATTGGTTGGCAAGATTTTTATTTTTATCTCACACAATAAGCGGTTGAAAGACCAACCACGGCCTTTGGGAGACCTGACATAATATTTTGTATAGGTGGAACACGTTCATTTTGACTGTAAAATTCCATATGTCATTTAAGCTCAGCCTCTTTAAGCAATTGCAGCCTTAGATTCTATACATCATACACAGCCTAGTATCCTGAACTCACCTAGACACTGCTACAAGGACAAATAGTGCTTTAAGATTGATATGCTTCTGGGAATGATTGCATGAATTGAAAATAGGCCATCCACTCTCTATGAAAGAATTAAAAATTCTGCTCTGTCCAAGTTACATTCCACAATTTTAAGCAAGGGACATCTTTATTATCTGGTACATTTAAGATAATTCTCATCCAGAAAGATACTTTTGTTTACATGTCATACATGCCTTGGCCTTACATTGCTGACCAAGCAAAAGCATTTTACAAAGATTTTCATCTTTCAGATTACTTAAGACCTTCTCATTCCTTAGGCAATTTACACAATTGCATTACCCCAACAAATTATGATGGCTGTAGATTGATAAACCAAAATATTATCATAAACTAGAATCTATCCAAGAGCAAGTATTTAAGATGCAATTACCATAACACCTAAACGAAAATAGTTGTGCTTCAGCATGATAGTAACACCCTCCACCACCAATGACTTTCCAGCCACCAGCTCATCTTCTGATCATGTCTACCATGAGTATCACCAGAAGAAACATTACTAATTTGCTATGCATCCTTGCAGCCCAACTGAGAAGCCTACCTCCAATGATCTACCTAAGATAACATGTCAGTGTGTTCTTCCTCTTCTTTTTCTTTGGGTGTTATTGTATGGTAGCCATAGCTTTACAAATAACCATATATCAGTGGCTGATCCAGGATAGCCTCTTTGATCCACAATGATGCTCACCTAGGCAAAGTGGCAAATGGAAATTCCAGGTCATTGGGCCTGAACATCCAGGTTTTGAAGAGCTGCCATTTTAGATTCTGTGTGTTTGTGTTATGAAATGACAGTCATATAAGAAAACACAGAGAAAAAAAGCCAAACTGTGCGATATACAGACCCCTTGCACCAAGGGAGACCCCCTTCAACATCACATGACAATGAGTACAGTCAGCCCTTTTCCTGGTCTTCATGAAGCTCAGCATATAGCATTATATAGAGGGTATGGAAAGGGAATAATAACTAGCACTGAAAAGTAACAGCATTAATAAACTATTATTCAAAATACTCACAGAGCACTAATAAACTCATTGTAGCATCCTGGTGATATTATTCAAAATACTCACAGAGCACCAATAAACTATTTATAAATTTAGTTAGTCCTTCAAGCAAGACATTGGCTCACTACTCAACAACCAGCCTAGCGAATAGAAAATACCTTCAAATTTTTTACAAAGTCAGTTTCAAGATAAACGGATAAACAAATTACTAACACTATAATACCAAAGCAAATCCCTAAGAATTCAATTGTTCATACTTCATAGCCAATTAGCTCTAACTCTATGGAACCTCCTCCCTAATAAGATCAAGGTGAGGATATGGGCCATGGGTTCAAGAACCAGTGGGTCCATGTGAAATTACCAATAAAAAAGAATCGGATTTTCATCGAAGGAGACCAGTCTACTAATTTATAGTTTTACACCAATCCCCATAGGGAAAGAAAATCATGTATGAATAAAATAAAGAAACAAACCAATTAACTTCACAAATTATTCAAGAATATAAGTTCACAAGCAAATAGCTTCTTTCTTACAAAAAATATAAACATAGAATTATACAAAAATAAAATGACCAAACACATCCCTCAGAATTCGTTACTCATCAATAGATTTCTGTCCACTACTTTTAATTTGAATCATTCTTCATTGGGATGCATGCACATAAAAAGTTTTAATTCGTCCAAACATAGCCCACAAAGATGTGCATGCACACATATACATACTCACACATATGCAAGAGGCTAGTCAATGGATAAACAATCAATTCAAAACAGAACATGAAACTTTGGTTTCATTTAGCTCCTTTATGAAAGGTAGACGGATTCTGCATGTGCAATATGCAAAGTAAATGACAAACAAAAAAGTAAAATAAAACAAAAGTAATTTCATCGCATAACTCTATGTTGCTTTTTCTGTTTGAATGAATTCAAAACAACCCATATATTGGAGTTCAAGCAAGGCCATCAAATGGCTCCCTGTTTATACAATTATTTTTACAGAAAAGGAACTTGTCTTATCATTTTACAAACACAGTTGCATTGGATGCAAATAAACAAAATATTACAACCTTATAATACCAAGCACATCCCTCAGAGTTGAGTTGTTCATCAATTAAGATCAGTCCACTACTTTTTAATTGAACAAAATCCTCACAGGGATGCAATTTAGTACTTTGCAAGGTATATCACATAGTAATTAATAAATAAATTTCACAAATACTTGATAGAACAAGTTCACAAGCAATTTTTTTTTTCTACCCACAAAGCATGTAATGCCAGACAAAAACCTGATATTATCACTACTTTTAATTTGCAAAGCTATATTAGAACACCCCTCAGAATCCATTGCTCATCAATAGAAATTCAGTCCACTACTTTTAATTTTTATATAGCTCTTCATTGGGATGCAAATAAAAATTCTCAGTCAGAGCTCAAAAACAGAGATCAAAGTGCAGGCACAAGCATGACAACACAAATTCCATGAATTCAAAAAATCAACAAAACCCCAAAAACTGAAATACTAGAGACCAGAAACCAAACACACAGAACCAGCTTGAAATTGCAGTTAACAATTACAGAACCAGCACTTTTAAAAACTCAAATCCCTCAAATATCAACAAAATGTAGTCCCTGAGCTAGACTGAATTGCAAAACCCCACAAACCCAACTAAGCCACGTCGATTACAATGCATTACTAAAAAAATATTGGAATAGAATTCTAAACTTCAGTTTGGCTACCGAGAAAAGAAAAGAAAATTAAAGGGACCCCAACAGGTTCAAGGGTTAATCGCAACAATGAAATGCACAAACTCAAATAAAGCCAAAAGGTACAAAACAATGAAAAGATTCAAACTTTGATAATTTCAATTTTCATTTCCTTTCTTAAATTTCTCTCCCAAATTTTCTCGGCACCCAAACAAAATGCTAAACATAATACTTAAATAAACAACAACAAAAGATAGCAATGTGTACTCGAAGTGAACTAGAAAACCCATTGAATAGTGGAAAATTTTCACCTTTCAGTCATATGAACAATAAGAAGCTGGTTTTTCTCTGGGATTTGCTAAGCAATGTGCACTGGAAATTAGGGTTTGCTTGGAATATATATAAGGGACAACCGGACAAGAAGAGAGTATTTCATTATTAGTCCCTCAGATTAAGTTTAATTAAACTTCAACCCCCGAATTCCCAAAAGAAGAAAAATATAAAACAAAACGTGAATTTTTTTGTGCGTGAGTTGCACGTACAAATCTTCTGCCAGACAAAGATTATTTTTGTCAATCTATTTTACTATTTAATTTATTTTTGTTATTATTTAAAGTTTTATTGTACTTTTTTATACTATTCATGAGTCTCAACGTAGTATTTTAATTAATTTTTACCTTTATCCATAATACTTTCTCCAAAAAATTTTTAATTTCAACAAAATAAATAAATCCCAAACGGATACTACAATGTTATTGTCAAAGAGATTTTTTCACCATTTTTGGTTCTAGTTAAACGTATCTAATCGAGGATTTTAGTAAAAAAAATCACGTGTTTTATTTTATCTTAAATATGGTAATAGGTTTGAATTTTTTTTTTTCAAATTATGAAAATATTTATGCAATTTATATTTTATCTAAAGATTTACGCGAGGATATGTAAAAATGTATTTGTTTGAGTTTCTATTTGTTTTTCTTTTCTTTTTATGGGTTAGTTAAGGGATGTCCTTAGGTCATTTGTTAATTAACTATTTTAGAAAAGTTTTAACACAACTTTTATAGAAAATGTAAAAAGCTATCAAAATAATCAATTTTTTTTTCTTTTCCCTTAAAAAATTCTCTATAAATATTTCATAAATCAATGCTCTTAGAACATTTATTAACTTTTCCTCTCTTTTATATATACGATTGTTGATACCCACTTTGGTAGAGAGGCCCAATAGCAGGAAGAAGCCCAACAATATGAGAGGAAAATAGTTACTAAAATGAGAAGAAAACCATTAAACCCGAATGGCAAGAATAATGGATCATAGACCTAGAAAATAATAAATGTGCCTCGAAGAAAGCAAGCGAGCCTAAAGGAACCCAGAGAAAAGAAGTAGTAAACCCATGTGCATTATATGAAATAAGAAAGCAAATAAGAATGGGCTAAAGATGTCCGAAGTAATGAATTAAGTGAGTAATAGGTTGATGGAAAACCCATAAACCCCAAAAGTAAAGGATATGGTAATTTGGGCCGAGAAAGCCCAAAAGACTTAACAAAAGCCCATGGGAGTAAAATGGGCAGAGGATACCTAAGAAAAAGAAACGGGCTGAGGATGCCTAAGGAAAGGAAAGGAAATGGGCCGAGGATGCCCAAAAGGATGAGATAGGCCAAGGAAGCCCAAAAGCAATGGAGGTCAAGGAAGCCCAAAATAGTATGAATACTAGCCTAATGGTAATACTGGGTCATGGGAATTAAGCGAAGGGAAAGTATATAGCAGGCCCAAAAGGAGCCCAGCAAGCACGGGTCATACAATAGCACAATAGGAATGACAGAATGGCATGAGAGAAGTGCTAGCAGACCTACGAAATGAGCAAATGATAGATTAGAGAAGGAATAAGCTACAATCAAGAAAGGCCCAGCCCAAGAAGGAAGTAAGAAATAAAAAATGAAGGCTTAGGGAAACATTCATGCCACAAGAGGTCAAGATCGAGCAACAGAATGTACAGACAAGCCCTCAAGACATGGTAAACGCATGAGCAGCAAAAAAGCCATGGACACAAATGGAAGTGGAGCACGCACAAGGCTTAGGCACTACCAACCTGTACCCAGTCAATATAGGAAGTGGTGGGCCATGGGTTAGAGGTAAGAGAGGGTATGGTTTAGCGGTAGGGAGAAGGGGAGAGCCTATTCTGGGGTTTCCGCTTAAACCCTTTTAGAGGAAATGTCTTGCTGGGATGACATACCACCTAAAAAAATAAAAAATGAGTTGGAATCACTAGGTGCATGTCATGAAGGATAGTGAGAGAGAATGTCCACCCTTATCCGAATGGGAATGCCACGGTAAGCAAGCAAACAAAATAAGACTCTTTGTCTGGTAATAGGATGTGGTGTTGGAAAAATACATATTTGTATCGCATACAAAATATATGCAACGAAAAATTAACTGATTTACTTCATTCGCAATTGATAACATGTACTATGTAAGTTTTAGAATTTAAGAACAAGAAAGCATACCTTGGTGCAGTGAAATTCAAAATAAAAGATTAGAAGTACTTAGGAACACTTTTAATCTTCACTCTAATTTTACTTAATGCTCAAGAAGTGTGGCCTCTCAATCAGTTTCCAAGGGAGAATAAGAGAGTGACTTGCACTCATATACACACCATTTCATTCCTTATGAAAACTCTTATTTTGAATTCACTTTTAAAATTTTGTATGTTTCTCTCCTTATATTTTACTGATTATTTAATTGGGCTAACCTTTTGGACCATTCCAATTGGGCTTTAGTATGTAGCTTGGAGTGAGACCAAAAAGGAACAAACAAGACTCTAGCTCCAATAGGCTTTGGGCTTTGGGCTTTTCTGTCAACTCTTAACAAGTCCAAAGTTACCATTAATTATATTCAATACTACTATATGAATATAATTGCACTCTAGGCCTTATTAATAAATTATATCCCAAGACTTTATTATACATGCAACTCCTTCATTAAATTATTCGTAGTAATACAAAATTATGAATGTTAACTGCCACTTTGAAGATTACTATATCTTAATCCTTGAATACTTGGTTTAATCCTTTAAGTTATTCATCATATATTTATAAAATCTAATTTCATAAATATATACTTTAGTAACTCTTTACTAAAGTGGTTGGGCCCAACACTTTGAATAATCAAACCTATTAAACTTATCTCAAGAGAATATTTTATATCCCCGTTAAGAGATTATGAATTCCATCTTGAGAATATATGTTCTATCAACATTAAATGCAGCTGCTCAACATACTAAGGTTTTGATCATGACTTTAAATCTCACTCCTGATATATCTAAGCAACCTACACCTCATGATCAGGTTCATTATTCTCTCAAGATTTAGAGCTGGTGTAAATAGAAATTGTGAGATTTATTATTCATTTGACAGTCGTTAGGAGAATAATAAATCCCACAGCGGTCCAGTTTAATATGTCTTAACTCTTTAAACATATCAACTAAAAGTCTCCACCTCCATAATCAAAACAAAATCATCTTAGTTGATATGTTATAGTCACCAACTACGAACTAAAATTTTGAGTTTACAAAGAACTTGTGATTTATATCTTTTGTGACTAAATCACATAAATCACATATTATGCATCTCATGGACTAAGAGAATGTCCCATTAGTTCATTTATAGATAGTCTCATATATTTAATTATTTATAATATGCCAATAAATTGGATTTTAGGGCATAAACCCCAACATGTGGCACGACTAGCACAAGTAAGTGGTATGTGGTTTAGAAGGACACCCACACCTAGACAAAAAAGTTAAAGGGTAAAACAGTAAAAACAGTAAAAACTCTTCACGACAGGCAGTATAAAAGGGTCCTCTGCCGTGTACAAAAAAAAAAAAGGAAGAACAAAACAAGAGGAGAGAAAAGCAAGAGTGAACATAACAACCCCAAAAGGGAATAAGAAAAAGAGAGAAAAGGGAGAAGAAAACTTAGAGGAAAAGAAGAAGGAGTTAGAAAGAAACAACAGAAAGTAGGCAAGAGTGTGATAGCAGACATGCACCAAAAAGCCTACCCTCTATTAAGGAGTAAAGAATTTGAGCATAAGCCATTTAGGCTCATTCTCTCAAAGTGGGTAATTTCCATGGCAGGATCTCTCTGTGAGATTACCCATATTGAAGAAATGGTTCCCTTCTTGGACTTAACTCTATAAGACAATCAAGCGTGGCAGACTAACCATTTCTTTTTCGTTTTATTGATTAAGCATTGGTGTTATTTCTCTCTTATTATTATCATCTTATTTATATTGCATTTATATTGTTGCATTGCTTTACCTTTTATTTCATTCAATACTTTCTGTTTTTCGGCTGATAGTAAGCATACTTCCTTTTATTGTTGTTATATTATATCTGCCTGCCATAACCCTTTTGTAATAGTTTCCTCTGCCGTGGGGATGTCACCAAAGTTTTAGCAAAGGGGCCTCAGTTTGTGTACAAGCCGGTTTAGGGTGTGTTATAGCCAAGCCGGTCCTGACTCTCCTACCTAGAACCTTTGGGCCTTAGCGTGGCAAGAGGCAACCCAGCCCGCAGTTGCAAAAAGGCCCACCACAATGATATATATGGATCAATCTTTTTTGCCCAAGAGAGATAAAATAGGGAATAATCATTTCATGAAGAGAAATGTTATATCCACAACATTTTCACAATAAATCATAAGTGGCAAGTTGTTATTGGCTATTATGGGTGGATAAAAAAATAATTTAAGTTATGAATTAAAATTAGAATCAATAACAATTTATCACATATAATTTGTTGTGAAAGTATTATAAAAATATTGTAAACATATCACTATTTAAAAATATTATTTGGACATGTTTGTAATAGCACCAATTTATCCAAAAACCAATGTTTGAAGGATCTAAAAAGTGAATAAGAGATGAGGGACTTGAGTCATTCGCTCCTATAGGATATTTGGATGGATGATACAAATACAATACTACTTGTAAAATTTATTTTGAAGATTTTAAATGTGAATAGATTTGTTTTTGTACACAAAAACAAACAACTTTATCTAAGCTGGCAACACTGCTTGTAAGATTTATGGTTATGCACTAATGATGCTCAGAGTCATTTCTTTAGGCCCAACAAACCCTTCAGGTTCGAGTCCATATGGCTAACTGATGAGCGTTGTAAGGGAGTAGTTCACTTTGCTTGGGACATAGGCTTAACGGGTGGTCCAATGGAGAATGTCTTGTTGAAAGTTAGTAACTGTCAATCCCTTTTAAGCACTTGGAACAAGAAGCTTTTTGGAAATGTCCGCATTTTATTGGATCAGAAAAGAAAGCAGTTAGTGCAAGTTGAGGCTTTGTCTATGGTGGGGGGAAATCATGCCAGAGTGAAGTCCTTGAATAAGGAGATTGGAAATTTGATGAAGTTGGAGGAATGTATGTGGAACCAAAGAGCAAAGTTGGACTGGCTGAAGTATGATGATCAAAATACAAAATATTTCCATTGCCGATTCTCAGAAAGGAATAAGAGAAATTTCATAGCAGGTTTAGAGGACGATGATGGTGTTTGGATTGAAAACGGGGGCAGAGTTGGTGATATGATTGTTAGTTACTACTCGGGGTTGTTTACTTCCTCAAACCCCCTGTCTCTGGACCCAGTTTTAAGTGGGGTTGAACCACGCGTCAGCTCAACCATGAACGATGACTTGGATAGACCTTTTGAAGCAAGTGAAGTAAGGGTTGCACTTTAACAGATGGAATCTAATACAGCCCCAAGGCCGGATGGTTTACCCCCTTTATTCTATAAACAGTTCTGGGATAAGTTGGGGTTCGAGGTCTCGAATGCAGTGCTCTCGGTTCTTAACTCAGGTATTCTTCCTGACACTCTTAATCATACTTTTTTAACTCTTATTCCTAAAGTTAAGAGTTTTCGTCGGGTTACTGACTTTCGCCCCATAAGTTTAAGTAATGTGCTGTACAAACTTATTGCAAAGGTTCTTGCAAATCACTTGAAACCACTTCTTCCCCAGATTATATCGGAAACACAAAGCGCTTTTATGTTGGAAAGGATCATCACTGATATCCTTATTGCACATGAGACGCTCCACTACCTGAAGTAAAAAAGAATGGGTAAATTGAGATTCATGGCTCTGAAGCTCAATATGAGCAAAGCATACGACCGAGTTGAATGGAATTTTCTAGAGCAGATTATGGTGAAGATGGGGTTCAGCCAAAAATGGGGTTCAAATCCATGTGCATTCGGTCTATGACATACTCAATAATGTTAAACGGTCAACCTCATGGTCTTATAACTCCGGGGAGGGGCCTCCGACAAGGAGAACCCCTTTCCCCGTATCTGTTCTTACTAGTTACAGAGGGGTTTCATGCCTTTCTCATGAAGGCAGAATCTGATGGGGAAATAAGGGGTGTGTCTCTGTGCGCAACGGGACCACGTGTGTCTCACCTACTCTTTGCTGATGACAGCTTAGTTTTCTGTCGAGCTACGATTTCGGAATGTGCTAAAGTTCAGTCACTCCTGCACCTATATGAACAAGCGTCGGGACAGAGCATAAATAGGGGGAAAACAAGTATTTTCTTCAGCTCAAACACCTCTGCCAAGTCCAAACAAGAAATCCAAACTTTCTTGGGTGTTCCTGTTATCTAGACATATGAACAGTACCTTGGGTTGCCGTCCCTTGTTGGTAGGCATAAAAAGAAGTCTTTCAGCAATATAAAGGAAAAAATTTGGAAGAAACTCAAGGGTTGGAAGGAGAAGTTGTTGTCTCAAGCGGGTAGGGAAATACTTATCAAAGCGGTGATTCAAGTAATCCCGACTTACACAATGTCTTGTTTTAAGTTGCCCAAAGGTCTTATCAAGGAGATTCAAACCTTAATTAGGAAGTTCTGGTGGGGCTATAGGGGCGAGCAGAGGAAGATCCATTGGGTTAGTTGGGAGAAGCTTTGTCTCCCTAAGAATGAAGGTGGGATGGGGTTCCGAGAATTAAGCAAGTTCAACGACTCCCTTCTTGCCAAGCAGGTGTGGCGTCTCTATACCCAGGAAAATTCCTTGTTTCATAGGGTTTTCAAAGCAAAGTTTTTTCCCCCATTGTTCCATCATGGATTGTGTTTCAGCAAATAAGGGGTCCTATTCTTGAAAAAGCCTCTACCAAGCAAGACATGTTATTGAATTGGGTGTGGTTTGGAGAGTTAGGGACGGGAAGACTATCCAGATTAGAAATGATAGGTGGCTACCAAAGGTTTCGTGTCCAAAAATAGTATCTCCTATTTTAAATCTTCCTCAAAATGCTAGAGTTAGTGATCTGATAAATGCTAAGTCCCATTCCTGGAAAGCTGATTTGGTTAAGTAAGAGTTCATCCCCCAAGAAGCCAGCCAGATTCTTGGGATCCCACTAAGCTACAAGGTTGTGCCTGACAAGCAGGTTTGGCTCCCAACCCCTCAAGGTGATTTCTCAACACGTAGTACCTATAAACTCCTTGCTTCTTCCAATCGTACGGTGCTGCCTTCTTGCTCAAATCCAGACCGAATCCATTTGATGTGGAATAGCATTTGGGACTTACAAGTCCCCCATAAAGTTAAGCATATGATTTGGCGGGCCTTGCATAATTCTCTCCCTACTCTTTGCAACCTTTGGCGTCGAAATGTTGTTGGTTCAGTCCTTTGCGCGAGCTGCAAATCTAAATGTGAAGATGTTGTACTTGCTTTATGGGGATGTGCCTCACTCACTTTGATTTGGGAGTTGAATGATGTGGCTACGAAACTACTCAAGTACAAATTTGTGGAGTTTGTTGATTTGTGGGAAATGCTAATGAAAATGAAGGACAGGCTTGACATAAATCTCATGGCACTGATCTTCTGGCTTATCTGGTCTAGAAGAAATTCAGTTCGGGTTGGTGAGTTTTCCATCGAGCTTAATCAAATCCGAAAGAAGGCAGAGGAGTTCCTCCACGATTTCAAGAAGGCCAATGGGAGCAAAGTGCACCGACTTATGAGGCCTGTAAATCCTATTCGTTGGACCCCTCCAATCTTTCCACTGTACAAGGTCAATTTTGATGGGGCCACTTTCTCCAAGACCAGAGTTGCTGGTTTGGGTGCTGTTGTGCGAGATTACTCAGGTAATGTTATTGGTGCCATGTCAAAAAGAGTCCAACTTCCTTCTTCACCAGCTGTGGTTGAAGCATTGGCATGTAGGAGGGCTCTCTTTTTCGCAAGGGAACTAAGCATTTTTGAAGTTTCTGTCGAGGGTGATACGGAGGTCATTATTAAGGCCATTCTTGCAGGTGACATGGCCAACCCGGAATATGGTCTTGTGATTTGTGACATTCTGTCTCTAGCTGCGGACTTTCGTTCTTGTATTTTCTCCCATGTAAATCGTATAGGCAATACCGTTGCCCATTTTCTTGCCAAGAAGTCTGTTTCTGGCAATGAGCTACAGGTTTGGATTGAATCCTCTCCTGATGATATAGCTCCTCTAGTAACTCGAGATGCATTGTAATCTGTTTTGTGTTTTATTGAATTTCTGCCTAGCCTTCGGGTCCGGATTCTCAAAAAAAAAATTATCTAAGCTGGCAACTCTAAATAATTTTTTTTGGCCCAGACAAATTTGTGCTAAAGATGAAATAATACATCAATGTCTTTACCAACAATGATTAAGACATAATAAAAATTTCCTTCCTCTTTTTCATTTATATAAATTTTATGTTTGTTGATGCCCATTTTTATAAATTCGTACCCAAAGGCATATGAGGAAGAAAGCCCAATGAGTTGCAAGACGCAAAAACCCATACGAAAGAAAGCCCAATGAAAAGCAAGGCCCAAAGACCTACCAAGAAGACCGAAAGTTCCAAAGAAAGAAGTGCAAGTGAAAGCAATCTACAGCAAAACACAAATCTACCGTAGAATACAGCTTTACTGCAAAATACAGCTCTCTGGCAGAATGACTTCGGCAGATGAAGATAAATTGGGCCTAAGACCATTTTGATCCAGTCAACATTATTTGACCTACAAATCTACTGCAGAATACAAATCTGCCACAGAATACAGCTTTACCGCAGAATACAGTTCTCTGGCAGAATGGTTTCGGTAGATGAAGATAAATTGGGCCCAAGACCCTTTTGATCCAGTCAACATTATTTGGCCCACAAAGGCCCAAATCCTTTTGTATAAAAAAGATAGGCGTGAAAACTAATATGAAGAAACACAATGAAAAGAAACAAGGAACAACAAGAAGTGTCAGCAGCAGGAATCACGTGAAGAAAAGAAAAGCCAAACCAAAAGAAATGACAAACGCAGTAGGAAACGCATGAAGAAATAAGACAAAAACACACAGCAGGACGAAACAGAACTAATCTACTATGGCAAAAACAGCGTGGGAACGAAAGAAAACAAAAACAGAGGGCCCAGAGCACTACCAACCTATACCCAGCCAATACAAAGGAGGTGGGCCCATGGTCAAAGGGATTCAGAGGGCGTGGTTTGGTGGTGGGGAGAAAAGGGGGTCTATATTTGGTTTCCTGCCAGACTTCTTTTAGGAATATACCTTACTGGGATGGTATCTTATCCAAAAGAAGTAATAGATGGTTAGGACCATCTGATGCATGCCATAGAGTTAGGTAGTGAGGTAGCCTAATCCTTATCTTTGAACCTAGATGTAGAGGTATACGGCATGAACAAACAAAATAGAATTTTGTCGTGCAGCAAACATGTTCTAAGTAGATGGCAGTGGTCGGGGCAAGCAATGGGTTGGTGGGTAGTCTTGCAAGGATGCCCACAACAAACCAAAAATAGTTGGTGAAACCCTAAGGGTAAAAGGGAGAAATTCCATTGAATCAATTCACTATAAAAGGAGGAGCTGGCCATGGATGAAAAAGTGACTCACAAGGAGACCCGATGGGATGAAGAAGCACCTAAGGAAGAAAACCCATGGTAAGAAAGTAATAAATACCCAGAGAGAGGAACCCAGAAAAAGGGAAAAGACCCAAGTGAGAAAAATAACCTACGGCAGGAGAGTAGTAAGAAACTAAGAGTAAAAAGAACGGAGAGAAAGAAAGAAAGAAAGTGGTAAAAAGAAGAGAGAAAATGTGGCAGGAATAGGGGCATGCATTAATAGACATTCTTTTCCCTCCTTCTTAGCAAACCTGTTCTTTGAAATTCCCAAAAATAGTAGCTAGTAGCCATTTAGGCATATTCTCCAAAATGCACAATTTTGATGGCAAAAGCCTATGACAAGGTTGTTTAAGTTGGGGTTTGGGTTCTTTCTTGGTTTACTTATCCTATGGGAAGATTCAATACTTGTTTTTTATAGCAAATATATTTGATTTCTCTCATTATAACTTATATCTGCCGTATTTGGTCATCCTGCTGTAACACGTTTTTATCACGTCTATGTCTTTATTTGCTGTACTGTTTATTCCATCATGTTAACTATTATATTTACCGTATTAACTATTTTACCAACTAAACCTTTTTTGCTGAAGCTTTCTTTTTTATTTGTTATTACGTGTTTTACTTTTGACACAAACTAATCATTATCCTGCCATAAGTATATATACTCATACATGTGTGTATATATATATATATATTTGACAATATGCTAACCCATTTAAACTAACATTTGTTTGATGGGTATTTTTTTTGGGTTTTAGATTTGTTTATGTGCAGGAAGTAGAAAAGTATTTCTGCGGTAAGAAAAATGAAGAGTATTCATTCACGTTGCAGAAAACTTTACTTACTACACAACAGATAGTTTTACTACGTGGTAGACAGCTTTACTGCACAACAGAAAGTTTTACTACACAACAGACGGTTTTACTACACGGCAAAAAGTTTCGATGCACAGCAGAAAAGTCAGACTTGTGGCGAAAACCGGAGAAAAGTTCCTTCTGCGGCAGAAACTGGCAGCGGCAGAAACAAAAAAAGTCAATCCTGCGGCAGAAACTGGAGAAAAGTTCCTTCTGCGGCATAAACAGAGGATAAGCCCACTTTGCAGCGTCTTCCCTCAGACTTGGACTCAACGTTTGCGCATAAGATGGACCAAATTGAGTTGCAGTTGGACCGGTCTTAGCTTTCTTACTCAGAATATTTGGGCCTAGTACCGCAGGAGGCAGCCCAGCCCAATATAACAAAAAGGCCCACTACAATGTTCAAAACAAAATTATTTTTATTGTTTTTAATTATAGTATCTAAAGTTTATATATAATTAAAAATTATTAAAGAAAATTTGCTTTATTTTAGTTATCATATTTTAAAACATACTAATATTTTTTATAGAAACAAACACACAAGAGAATTAAACATACTAATTTATATAATAGAATATCAAATATCTATTATTATAACAAAAGTATATAGCCCAACAAATTAAATAATAATTAGAAGGAAAATTATACCAATCACTCTTAAAGTACATCAAGGAAAAAAAGAAAAAGAAACCATAGTGTGATTCGAAAATTTTACAAAATGACAAATAAATTCCTCCATGCTTTGTAATAAACTTTTTGTGACTTAAGGATAAATTGATATGACAATAAATAATAAATAAACTTATTAATAAACGGAGAGAAACTAACAAGGTGCATAACAACAGTCATTTTTATTATGTATGTCATAAAATTTAAGGAATGATTGTCATTTCTACATAACTTATTGTGGGGGCCTTTTTTGTGTGTTGGGCTGGGCTGCCTGCCGCGGTAGTAGGCTCGAGTATTCTGAGTAAGGGAGTCGAGACCGGTGCAACTGGAACTCAACTTGGGCCGGCTTGTGCGCAAACGTTGAGTCCAAGTCCAAGGGAAGACGCTGCGAAATGGGCTTATTCTTTGTTCCTGCCGCAGGAATTTTTCTCCAGTTTCTGCCGCAGGATTGACTTTTCTACTATGCAACAAGTCTGTCTGCCGTGCTTTAAAGCTTCTGCTATGCAGTGAAGCTGCCTGCCGTGCTTTAAAACTTCCGGCCGTGCATTAAAGCTTCCTGCCTGCCGTGCTTTAAGGCTTCCTGCTATGCAGTGAAGCTGCCTGTCGTGCTTTAAAGCTGCCTGCCGTGCAGTAAAGCCTTCGGCAATGTGAAGGACTACCATTTTTACTGCAGAAACACATTTATACTTCCTGCGCATAAACAAATCTAAAAAATCCAAAGAAAATACCCATCAAACAAGTGTTAGTTTAAATGGGTTAACATATTCTCAAATATATACATACATATATAAGTATATATACTTATACGTATTCACATATACATATATAAAATATATTTTTCCAGAACATGAGAAACAGGGTATATGTATATATATAATTACGGCAGGATAATGGTTAGTTTGTGTCAAAAATACGTAATAACAAATAGAGAAGAAAGCTTTCAGCAGGAAATGATTAGCTTGTATAATAATTAACACGGTAAATATAATGAAAATGTGCTACGGCAGGATAACTAATACAGCAAGTAAAACACCATATCAGGACAACTGCTGCGGCAGACGTGAAAACGTGCGGCAGGATGACTAAATACAGTGAATATAAGTTGAAAATCAAATATATTTGTAATCAAAATTAAGTATTAAATCTGCCCATAAGATAAGTAAACCAAGAAGGAACCCAAACTCCAACTTCAACAACCTTATCATGGGCTCTTGCCGTAAAGTTGTTCATTTTGGAGAATAAGCCTAAATGGCTACTAGCTATTACTTTTGGAGATTTCAAAGAGTGAGTTTGCTAAGAGGGAGGGAAAAGATGGTCTATTGATGCATGCCCCTATTCCTACTGCGTTTTTCTCTCTTCTTTTTCTTTCTTTCTTTCTTTCTTTATTAAATCTGCCCATAAGATAAGTAAACCAAGAAGGAACCCAAACTCCAACTTCAACAACCTTATCATGGGCTCTTGCCGTAAAAGTTGTTCATTTTGAAGAATAAGCCTAAATGGCTACTAGCTATTACTTTTGGAGATTTCAAAGAGTGGGTTTGCTAAGAGGGAGGGAAAAGATGGTCTATTGATGCATGCCCCTATTCCTACCGCGTTTTTCTCTCTTCTTTTTCTTTCTTTCTTTCTTTCTTTCTCTCCCCTCTGGGAATTTTTCTTCTTCCCCTGTTTTTCACTCTTTCCCCTGTTTTTTCCTCTCCTTCCGTCCTCTCCTCGGTTCCCCTTTCGGTCTCCTCCTTTTTCTGCCGTGGTTACCTCCCTTTTATAGTGAGCTAATTCAATGGATTTCTCCCTTTTACCCCTAGGGCTTCACCAACTGTTTTTGGTTTGTTGTGGGCATCCTTTCGAGATTACCCACTCACCCATTGGTTGCCCCGACCACTGCCATCTGCTCAGAACATATTTGCTGCATGACAAAATTCTTTTTTTGTTTGTTCCTACCGTATACCTCTACCTCACTACCTAGCTCTATGGCATGCATCAGTGGTCCCAACCATTTATTACTTCTTTTGGGTAAGATATCATCCCAGCAGGATATGTTCCCAAAAGACGTTATGGCAGGAAACCAAATATAGACCCCCTTTTCCCTCCACCACCAAACCACGCCCTCTGAATCTCTTTGACCGTGGGCCCACCTCCCTTGTATTGGCTGGGTACAGGTTGGTGGTGCCCCAGCCCTTCTGTGCTTGCTCCACTGTCTTCTGTGTTTGTCTCCCACGCCGTTCCTGCCGCAGCAGATTAGTTCTGTTTTGTCCTATTGCAAGTCTTTGTCTAATTTCTTCACGCGTTCCTTGCTACATATGTCATTTCCTTTAGTTTGACTCTTCCTTCACGCAATTCCTGTTGCTCCTTGTTTCCTTTCATCGTTCTTCTTCATATAAGTTTTCATGCCTATCTTTTTTTTATACAAAAGGATTTGGGCCTTTGTGGGCCAAATGATATTAACTGGATCAAAAGGGTCTTGGGCCCAATTTATCTTCGTCTGCCGAAGCCATCTTGCCAAAGAACTGTATTCTGCGGCAGGCAGACTGGTATTCTGCGGCAGACAGACTTGTATTTTGCTGCAGATTTGCGTTTTGCCGTAGATTTCTTTCACTTGCACTTCTTTCTTTGGACCCTTCTTGTTCTTTGGTCTTCTTCGTGGGCCTTTGGGCCTTGCTCTTCATTGGGCTTTCTTCCTCATAAGCCTTGAGCATATGGATTGAGCATATGGATTGCGGCAGACTGGTACAGATTTGCAAAAATGGGCATCAACACTTATTTACTATCATTTCCAGGCAAAATTTGCCAAATATTAGATTTTTAGAAAATTTTTTGCACAAACACACGCGGGTGAAACATTTTAGTAAGTTGGACTGTTTTTGGAAATCAAGTTTAACAAACTCGATTTCCAACCCATTCAAATTGCGTAAAGTCTGACATGGACCCAAAAAAAAAAAAGTGGAACTCGAGTCTAGTAAACTCGAGTTCCATTTGAACAGAACTCGAGTTCTTTGTGTATAATTTGGAACTCGAGTCTAGGAAACTCGATTTCTACTTTTTTTTTTGAAAACAGTCTAACTTACTAAAATTTTTCACCCGCGTGCGTTTGTGCAAATTTTTTTTTTAAAACCTAATATTTGGCAAATTTTGCCATCATTTCCATGTGAAAAGGTTGGTCTAATTTCGTTTAAAAATTTTAAAGTTGTAAAAATGAAAATTGGACAAGAAGAAAAGATCATAGGACTTGTTTGGATATGGAAATTCTTGAAGCGACACTTCACACTTTAATTCTCATTTTACCACAACCGAGTCCGACAGGTCCGACACAAACTAGCCAAACAAGCCTAGGCGAACTGGACAGGAATAACCGTAGAGAAGAATGACCTTAGACCAAACAGTAACGTCTGCATATAAAAATGTCGTCAAAAAACGGTGTCTACCTTTTGAAACTGGACATAGCCATGGAAGCTCAGAAGAAGAAGTATAAACTGGTGGTGGGTCTGTTTCTTTTCATCGTGTTCTTGTTTGAGCCTGGTGTGAGAGCTTGGACTGGTGAAATCCATGGCAGAGTCTTTTGTGATGTCTGTAGCGATTCCTCTATTGGTCCTGAGGATCATGTGCTTGAAGGTAACACTCACACATAACTCTCTCTCTATCTATCTATCTATCTATCTTAAATGGCCACTTTCTCTATGATTATATTGTTGCTTAGTCTAATTTCTGAACTGGGTTTTGGTTTTTGGGTTGCGATTTTTGATGGGTTGGTAATGATGATCTAGGTTATGCTATAAATTGATTATTTTGGCAAATTGTTTTGTTAGGGAGCTTGTTGACTACTGTAATTTGGTTAAATTGATTTAGATTGTGCTTGGACTTTAAAAAAAGTTAAACTGGTTTTGAAGGATAAGGCTTTTTCTTTTTTGCTATGTCTGTGATTTATATTTTGTATGCATCACAACGCATATTTGGGTGATACAATCAATTGAGAAATGGTTCTTTCCTTGTCGTAGATAGAGACACTGGTTTGAGGTTTTTATTTCGGCTTTTTGTCAGTAATTTGCATTTTGGTCTGATCAGCATTGAAAGATATAAGTTAGAACGCCCCTCAATTTGTAAATGTCAAATTTTAGTTGATATTGTTTCAGTTATTTCTCTAGCTGAAATTTTATGTGGAATTGATTTAAAAACGATATAATCGGGCCATTTATTGGCCAATTTAGTGTTGTTTGTCTGCTAAAATCTTGTTTTCTTCTCATGTCAAAATCATTCTGTTGAATTATTTAGTAAGGAGAAGAATGCCTAATCCTCTTGCTGATGGGGATACATGTATCATTTTTTGTATTTAGCATATTCTGTGAATAGCTGCTATGCTGTGTTATGATGCAGTTTCAATATGAAGATTTATTAAAGATCGGTTCTAGGAATAGCCACGCATTCTTACCTACTTAAGACAAATTCTAAAAGATACCCATCAGGGTGTAGCCAAGTAATTGAAGGCTATGAGCTGTAGATCAAACAGCCTGGGTTCAATCCTCACTAAGAGTTCCCCTATACACAATTCTAATGGGTGGGGTAGTGTATCCATGGTTTACTCCTCAGGGGTGGGTCCAAAGGGCCCTACCTTGGTGAGGTTTCACATCATTAAAAAAAAAAAAAAAAGATGAATTCTAAAGGATGGCTACAAAGAGTTTCAAGGTTGAGTTTCTGTGACTAATAGTCATCATACATACTGAATTGATAACTCCAGGGTGCATGGGTGACTACCCAGATAATTTTTTTTTTAAAAAGTAGCAACAATCACAATGCTATCTACAATGAACGTTCTAATTATTTATATTGATTTCTGCATCAAAGAAGCAGCCTAGGTATTTCATTTTGTAAACTAACTACTTATAAAAAAATTATTAAAAAAAAAAAAAAAAAAACTCAACTAGCTACCAATGCAAATTTTTTGAAATGTCGGAAAATGATATTGTGCAAATTTTAGCAACGTAAAATGTCAAAATTCTCAATTTGATACGAAACTTAATTATTGTTCCAAGCCTGGAAAGACATGTAACAACCTGATATAAATTTCTCTCTCTCCCCAGTATGTTGTTTCATTTCTTTCACATGGGTTTTGAATTATAGTAATTTGTTTGTTCCGTATCATTTCCAAGGCTTATAGGATTTTAAGAAGCAATTGTATTGACTTGTTATAATCATTTTTGAATGATAAAAACAGTTTTATGTTATAGTGGTTTAATCCTTGCGTCTGATTATGCCCTCAAAGGCCAAGAGTTGAAAGTAGTATGAATGAAATTAATCCTTTGAAACAAGGATCAAAGCTACAGTGAATTTAAATACTCCAATTTTGCCATTTAGGATGCAATTTCAGGATTCAAGCATTGATTAACCTTCACAGTGTAGCTTGCCTTCGTATTGAATTTGGTGTAAAATTCTGTGGTTTTTATTGCAGGTGCTGAGGTAGCTGTTCTTTGCATCACAAAGTCAGGTGAAGTCTTAAATTACCAGGCATTCACAAATGCAAAGGGGATATACACAGTAGCAGAGACAATGCCTGAGAGTGACCGCTGGGATGCATGCCTTGCACGGCCCATCAGCAGTTTCCATGAACACTGTACACATCTTGGTGATGGCAGCACAGGAATCAAGTTCAGCTATAATCACCCATCAGGTTATTCTCACGCCGTCAGAACGTTTGTCTATAGACCTGCCAGTGTGCCAACGTACTGCATTTGAAACTATATAGGCTTGGTGTATATGTTTATGTTGAAATCTGTACTATGCTTGAACTGAAAACAAAAGTGAGAAAGATGGTGTGGATATGTATCATCAATATGTGCATTGTAGTGACCATCCAATGTGCGTGCTTCTGTTGGCTGTGCACCTAGGTAGATTTTGTAATTGTATTTATGCTGAATGTCTTATAAACCTTGTTAGTTTAATTATAAATTCTATAAGGTTATCCTTATCTATTGGAACTGAGCCTCATGGACTCTTGGTTTCAATCAAGTAGTTTTGTTTCAGTATTTTGGAACATCAGCTACGGTAGCTCAAAAAATGTTATTTGTGCAGAAATTGTGGGAATTGTATAAACTAGAGCTTATATGGCAATGGATTATTCTCCTTTGTTTGAAATGGAGTTGATTGTTTTGGCAAGTAGCCAAAAAAAAAAAGTAGTAAAAATGCTTTTCTTCCTTTATGTTTGGGATTGTTCACAATTTTTGAAACCAACCAATTTCCTCTATGCAGGGAAAATGAGCAAAAACTAGATTGAGGTTATTTGCTCATTTTCCAAACATAAAAGTGGGATTGTGAACTACCCTAAACATAGAGGGGAGAATCTTTTCCAAAAAAAAGAAAATTCAAAATCAAGATGGACAAAATCCAACTTATTAGTGTACAGGTCTCTCTCTGTCTCTCTTTGTCTAATATCACCAATTTAATGTTTTTCTTAATAATAGTTTTTTTTTCTTTTTTTTTTTCTTCTTTTTAATAATTTGATAATTACAACAATAAAGGGGAAGATTTGAACCTTAGATGTTTTTTTTAAATACACTAAGAAATGTCAATTGAATTATAAGGTTGTCTTAACACTCTTTTCTTTTCTAATTTCACTATACTTCTGACATTATTTTTCACAAGATTATCGCAAAAGGTCCTTTTTTTTTTTTAGTATCGCACAAAACTTCTAAGAATGTAGGAAACAATTGGTTCAAGATTTGGCAGGTGTAGGGGCCATTTTTGTGTTGTGTGTTGGGCTGGGTTGCCTCCTGCGATAATGGGCTCGAATGTTTCTGGGTAAGGGAGTTGAGACTGGTGCAACTGTAACTCAACTTGAGCCGACTTGTGCATAAATTATACCTCGTCTGCCAAGAGTATGCTTGTGGCAAGCAGAACTGTTTCAGATGAATTACGGCAGGCAGATATAATAATAACAACAAAAACAGAGTACTCTGACTATTTAATAGAAAATGACCAAATAATCCCTATTTATGAGACATAATCACAGTGATAATAATGACTTTTACAAAGAAAGTAAGGGAGTGAGTGATAAAATGAGTCAATCATGAATGAACATAAAAAATCAAGTTAAGTTTGGTCTGCAGGAGCAAAACCAAAGAGGGAAGAACGACTCCTTTCAATGCAAATAATCTCCTAGGAAAGATCCTGCCGTGGGGATTAATGGCTTTGAGGGAGTCAGACTTGAATGGTTAATGCCTAAAAAGAGTCATTCTTATGTTTTGGAAGAGAGCAGGATTTTGAGGGGGAGAGAGGGAAATCGGCCTCCTAGTGCATGCCCACCGTATTAATTCTCTTTGTTTTCTGTTTTCTCTCTTATATTTTTCTTTCCTTTTGCTTTTTACTTTCTTTCTTTTCTTCGTGATTGTACTCTGTTTTTTCGATGATTTTCGGTCCCTGTTCTAGGCATGGTAAGGGTCTTCTTATAGTGCCTTCCATGATTAGATTTTACTATTTTACCTTTTAACCACCTTTGTCTAGTATGGGTGTACTTGCCGACCACCACTGGTTCGCCTGTGTGCCACTTTCCACTTCTAGACAAAGGAAGGCTGTTTCATTTATTACCCTGTTGTGGCACCCTTTCTTGCCACAGCATGGATGCACACTCTCTCTTTCCCTCAGGGCATGCACTTGACGGTTCCCTCCCAACCTTGCTTCTTTTGGGTAGTCTGTCATCCTAGCAGGACGTACCCTTCAAAAGAGCTTGGGTAGAAGTCACAGAATAGGTCTTTTCCCCTTTCCTCACCACCAAACCATACCCCCTTACCTTTGACCCATGACCCCACCACGTCCCATATTGGCTGGGTACAGGCTGGTGGTGCCTGGGCCTTGCTCGTGCTTCCCTTCCATGTATGTCCAAAATCTGTTTGCTGCTCATGCGTTTACCGCGGCCTAGTGGTTTGCTTGCACAGTCTGCCGCCCTTCTTCGACCTTTTATGTGGGTTGTTTTATAATTCCCTGTCCCCCTTAGGGGCTGGGCTTTATTTAATACTGGATTTTACATTTCTCTCAGCCCATTTCTTGATTGTCATCATGTCCTGCCATACTATTCTGTCATTCTTGCTGTAAGACTTGATCCTGCCGGGCCTTTCTAAGCCTGCCGCTTATTCTTTCCCAATGGCTTAGCATGGCTATGGGTTTTCTTACTTATGGGCTCATGTGTCCCTTGTGTTTTTCCCTTGGGCATCCTTAGCCCATTTGCTTGTCTTGGGCTTCCTCGGCCATTTTCCTAACTTTGTGTTCCCATGAGATTTTACTAACTTCATTGGGCTTTCCCGGCTTAATTACTTCATACTCATACTTGGGGTTTGTGAGCCTGCCAACAATCTCCTACTCTCTTTGCTTACATTACTTTGAGCCTGCCGCGACCTATTCTTACTTTTTCACATCATACACTGCCCGTGGGTTTGCTACTTGCTATTTCTCTCTTTCCGGACCCTTTTGAGCCTATTTGTTTCCTTAAGGCCCATTTATTTATTTTATGGACCTGTGATCCATTATTCCTGCCGCTTGGGTTTAATGATTTGTTCTATACTTGCCACTTCTATTTACTGCTTGCGTTGATGGGTTGAGCCTCCTTCCTTCTATTCGGGTTTTGCAAAAAATGACCCTCAACAGTAGGTAAATAAGGGTAATTATTGAGTATTCCTAAAGTACCATAAATGCGTATTCCATTTTTTTCACATAACTATGAGTCCCACTAATTAAATTTATGGTGGGACCCACAATTTATGTGAGAATGGAGGATATGCATTTATGATACTTACGAAATATTTAATAATTTTCTGGTAAATAATCAATTTTTTTTTCAATTCTACATATATTTATGAAAACTTTATTATCATTTCTTGCATTAAAGTTCATTTTTTCATAACGTGTTTTAATTTTGGCATATTTATTTTTTTAATAAACAATTCAATCCCTTTATACATATAACTTTTTGATGAACTAAAAAAAAAAAAAAAGATGTGCCCATAATTATAAAGTGGAACAAATACATGGTAATTGGTAAGTTCTTATTGGTGGAACATAAAAAAACGTTAGAGGAGATTTGTATTCTTTTATAGAATACAAATTCTCAATACCACTCTTTATATTTTAATTTATGTTTCACCTATCACAACTTGTCATGTATTTAATTTTTTTATTTTAAATTTTAATTTTTTTTTAAAATTAAATAAATACATGAAAAATTGTGATTAGTAAAAAATTAAGGGAAATAGACAAAATGTTAAGGGAGATTTGTATTAAAAAAGAAATGAACATTGGGTCATAAGAGGCAAAAGTACCATGATCCAACGGCTGTAACTAACCGCACTAATCGCGGACCTTAAGCGACCCAGATACTGATGTGGCGCGATATGGTAGGAGTACTTGACGTATTCCGAAATGACTCAAAAGCCCCCAATTTACCCAATGTACCTTACCTGAACCTTCAATACCCAATCCCCCAATAGACCCAAAAATGTCAAATCAAATTAATATTCGAAATAAATGATGTCATCGTGTAACGATTAACGAAAGCAAAGAAATAAATAGTTGAATTCTTCATCCCTCCAAAAACTCAGAACTCAGATTATGAAATGAGATAATAATCCAAAAAAAAAAAAAAAAAAACAGAGACACAGAGAGAGAGAGAATAATTGAAAAATGATAGCATGGTTGAAACAGTTAAAGGCATCGTTTGGAGCTTCGTTCATTTGGCTCATTTGCTTGATTTACTTCACCCAGGTTCCATTTCTCTGTCTCTCTCTTTCTGCATTAGCTAAAACCTATGCTTTAAAAAAAAAATTGTGTTTGTTTGGTGGAAATATGGGAAATTATGATTTTGGGTTTCTGGGTTTGAAAGGATTTTTATTGATCACGTGTTTTTTTTTTTTGGTGATTCGGTTGGAAGATATATATTGTATACGTGCTTATTGCCATATTTATTTATTTATTATAATTGTTATTGTTTTAAATTTAGTTTTCAGATTATTTGATGATGTTTGGCATTTTGGGAGCACTTGTTTTAGTGCTTTTGAAAGTGAAATTGCTTTTTCTTGCAGCAAAGTAAGTACTTATATGATATGTTTGTTTGCAAATATGTAGAATTAAGGTTAATTTAGTTAGTTTGGTTTGTGTATGAGTGTGCCTGAGCCTGAGCCTGAGCCTGAGGGGGTTATCTTGTTTGGATATGGATCCCAAGTGTGATTGGGGTTTCCTATAATGATATGCAGGATATGTATATATATATATATATATATATATTATATTTTGGTGAAGCATGCACCAATTGTTTTTGGTAAGTTACACAACACACACCCAAGAGGAGACATCGGGCCTTGGGGCTTGGTGCAATGGCAAGTGTCTTCCACCAAAAGCAGCAAGTTGTGGGTTTGAATATGGAAATCAACATCTCCAAAGAAATTGGGGGCGAGGTTGTCTACCAATCACCAATCACCAATCCCGATATTATTATTATTTTTATATTTTAAAGTTACACACCCTGTAGATTTGGAACCCATGGCTTTATTTTTCACCTTACACGTCTAAGGGAAGGAGGTAGTTTAACTAGAGCTCATTGGTGGTGAAGCAAAATCAACTTCTCATTCCAAAGACTAAAGGGACTAGCCTTTCGATAAGGGATACTAGCTTATGTAAGAGTATACCTTTCTTGGCCTTTTGGCTAAGACCAAGCGTAGATTTGTTGATTAGTGTTAGCCATAATCGGCCCTTTGATTTATGACCTTCTTAAATTTGTGTTGTCTCAAGAAATAATGCATACCAATGCATATCTCTTTATTATTATTTTTAATAATTTTCTTAGGAAGATTTGAATTTTTTTGCACTTGCTGGCCCATCAAAAGGTTTTTGTTGAGGGAAGTTAAAACTCTTACACCAAACAATTCATTGGATGAGATTTCTAGCTATTGACTGAATGTGGAATGATTTTTATGGTGTTTCTGGCACTTCATGCTTACTTTCAATCCTCCCCCCCCACCCCGGCACTTCCTTTATGTTCAAATCTCACTAACATAATTTTTTTTCCTTGTTATTACGAATATGTAAACACACAGGGTTTCAGATCCTTTGTATGGACAGCAGTTTCCTACCAGCTGAAAGACAGGCTTAAGTTGTCGCCCTCAGCCTCCCAATTTGTGTCTTCAATAGCATTTTTTCCATGGAGCATTAAACCATTATATGGGTATGGCTCTTTCTTTACTTGGTAAATTCATGGAGGTGTGCATGCACATACAGACACAAATACACCTACTTTGGTGGCTTCTGATATATATGTTGATAAGCCTTACATGCTGCTTATTTTTTTTTCAAAATAAGGCATTTGTATTTAGATTCATGTTTATAAAGTAGGGTAGAGAAATTAGGTCCATGTACATTTGAACACTGACTCCACTTTAGGGAAGAGAAATTAGATTCATGTATAAATCAAATATTAATAGCACAGAAATGAAAATAAAATTCTATTCGAATGCACTTTTAAATTGGTTGCTGGGAATATAGGGGCTGTGTCTAGAAAGCTTCCTTTTGTTATCTTATTTGATATATTATTTGTATCTGATTCTGTATCTCATTTGCAGAATTTTATCTGATTGTATCCCTATAAAAGGAAGAAAAAGGATTCCATACTTAGTGATTGCAACTGTGCTCTCTCTCTTGCCATGGCTTGTTTTAGGCCTAAATGCAACCCTGAGGAATTCCACATGGCACCTCATGATCTTCTTAACAGTGCAGAATCTAGGTTCAGCCATGGCAGATGTGGTAGTTGATGCAATGATTGCTGAAGCAGTAAGATTTGAGCGGTATGTAAACCCCACCCAAGAAGATAGCTATATCTTGTGTTTGTGTTTAGTACTGGTGTGTGGATCTTTTGTTTAAACAAACCACTATATTATCTGCAAGTATGTCTACTTGATTATTTGATTTAGAAAAGATATGGATTTGATTATCTTAAGATGGCTAAGACTAAGATCTCACAACTACACTTGATCAGGGCCGCATTTGCTGGAGACCTCCAGACAATATCTTGGTTGGCAATGGCTTTGGGAGGAATATGTGGGAGTTTGCTAGGTGGTTTTGCATTAACAAACTTGCAGATAGATACAATTTTTCTTCTTTTTTCTTTACTTCCAGCCATACAGTTACTATCATGTGGTTTGGTAGAGGAGAATTCAGTGGACAGTAATAAGTCAAGAAGCTCCCAGGTGGTCAATGGGAACAGTATTCAGGATGAAGATAACTCATTAGGAAAGAAGTCTGATATTGGCAATTTAAGGAGAAAGAAGAGCCAAAAGAACAGCAAACAGAAAGCAGTTGTCCCTAGTGAATCCAAGATTCCTGAAAAAGTTGACTCCTTGGCATTAAGTTTGTTCCATTCTCTGAAAGCAGCTGCTTACAGTTTGTGCCATGCTTTTAAACAACCGATCATTTTGAGGTAACTAATAATGAAAAAACTTGTCAGATCAATACCATTGTGGTTTAAAGTCACAAAATAATGAGTTTCTCTCTAAGGGCTTTACCATTGTTAAGGCAATCCATTAAGATGATATTGATTACTTAAATAGTTAATGATTAATGGTCCATGATGATCTACATCATTAGTGCTGAAATCATCTGATAGGATCATTTTTTTTCCTATTTATTATTATTAATTTTTTGGGGGCATACATATACCAGGTGGAAATGTAATTTAAATGTGTTTATTCACCTATGATCCTTGTTGTCGATGTTTTCGATGCGTAGACTTATTGTCTTTGCCATTTCTTTTCTGTAGATATCTTGTTTCTTTCTAATTAATGTTTCTTTTAATTTTAACTTTGCTCTTGGGAAGGCCAGACCAATGACTTGGTTTTTCCTAGCACACATTACTGTTCCAAACCTCTCGACCGTCATGTTCTATTACCAGACAGAGTTATTAAACCTGGATGCATCTTTCTTGGGGACAGTACGTGTTGTCGGATGGTTTAGCCTCATGCTTGGAACCTTCATTTACAATCGCTACTTAAAGACCATGAAGTTACGGCGAATCCTCATGTAAGTAGTACAAGGTTTAATTTGAATTTCTATGGCTAATAGGTTCATTCTGTTTTTCTATGATTTAATTTGACTGATGATGCTTTGCTCACGATCTACACAGGTGGGCTCATATTGGTTTGTCTATCTTAACTCTCCTAGATATTGTTCTAGTGTCTCGAATGAATGTTGCCTTTGGAATATCAGATAAGATCATGGTGCTCTGTGGATCAGCTCTTGCTGATGCAGTAAATCAGTTTAAGTATGTTCACCTTTCACTTGTTTCTCTCTCCTTTAGTTAATCTCTTTTTTATAAAACAGCAAACATCTGTAATTGTAGCTTTATGCATGAATGTAATATCAGTCTCTCAAGTATATTCACCTTTCACTTGTTGCAGTCTCTTTTGTTAATCTCTTTTTTATCAAACCGTAAACATCTTTAAAGGTAGACTTCATGCATGAAAGTCATAATAATGTGCCTGTTTGTGTGAATGGACATGCACCAGTGTTATGAATTTATCCATTTATCTTCCTATCCATATTCTTGCATGCACACTGACCATGTGTGAGGAAATTCGAACTCTGCTTCTTTCATCATTCTTATTATTGACTATTTCTCATGAACTGCAGGTTTATGCCATTCCTGATCTTATCTGGAAAGCTTTGCCCTCCTGGAATTGAAGGGACTTTATTTGCCCTTTTTATGTCAATAAACAACTTAGGGTCCACTTTGGGATCATTCATGGGTGCTGGGTTGGCTTCTATTTTGAACATCTCTTCTGGTTCTTTTGACAACCTTCTTGTAGGCATTGTCATTCAAGTCCTCTGCACTTTCATTCCAATTGCATTTCTGTTTTTGATACCAAAAGAAGCTACAGGGATATCGGCATAGATTGTGATTGATTCTTCAATGCAAAATAGGACTGCCATCATCTGAAAGTGACCCATTTTTTTACAACAGCAGTTATTCAATAGTGGTAAAGATTTACAGATTAGCACAGTTAAAAGCTTAAGTTTCACCTTCTCTTTTTATACAGTTCTCTATTCGGAGCATGGCTCTGATAATACTGATATGCATAACTCTGTAGAAAAGTTTTGGTTAGAAATTGAATATGAAATACAAAAAAATCAGTGTCCTGACTTTTTTATTTAGTACCATTTTTTTTTTTCTGGATTTTTATTTATGACTTAGAAGGAAGCTTTTTTTTTTTTGGGCGTTAACTCGGATATTAACCCACATCACAAAGCCAATTGTTGGGTCAGTCAAAGGAAGAACAACATTGTATTTACATTCATTTGTGGAACTAAACTCCCTACTGGTTGACTTTATTGTCCTTACTGCATATGGTCGAGTAACATACTCTGGATGTAACAGAAATACTCTTCTAAGTAATCATATCCTTGATCGCATAGAAGTTGATGTGGAAAAGGATTTAAGGATTCTATGCTAACATGTATGGAGTTGTAATTTCATTCACTCTTTAACTGCTATTTGTCAGACTTGGTTTAGATAAATTTTGTTAAGCAACTATAGTAGGTACAAGTTCACACCACTACTAAAACAAAGGGTCTGAAACTAGAGAAGATATCTCATGTACTGGGCACATGAGACCTTTGTCTCACTGGCAGGTGGGCTCTATAGGTGTGGGGCCTGCTCTGTCAGTGAGACAAATGGCGTTTGCGCCATGCATACAAAATTTTCCTCTGAAACCATGATGTGCAACACCAAAAGTGGTTGAGCCATGAGAAAAAGGTGTTGTCAAGTGGATACATTTATAGAGCATTCCCATCAGCTATTCTATAAAAAATGCCATTTTAACACACCAAACACCTACTTTATTATTTTAACACATCATTTTACAACATTCTATTTATCAGGTGTTCTATTCTTCAATTCTATACATTAAAATAATATTTTCAACACATTAAAATAATATATCATCATCTTTAAATGCTAGAGAGGAGAGAGAAAATCATTAAAAAATTAATTTTTGAAAATGCCATTTCTGGCCGTACCATTGCATATTTAGAACAGAACTATTCATATGTGCCAAATGTTTTGGCATTTGGCACACCTCATGAGAGAGGATTTTTGGTGTTTGGTGTGCCAAATGCCAAATATTTGGCATTTGGCACACCTGATGGCAATGCTCTTGGCACATCATCAGAGTGTCATGACCTAGGAAATAAATCAACCTTAGAGTCATCAGAAGAGCCATTGATATTGCCGCTATCTATATGTAAATGGTAGGGAGAGTACAATAACACAATCCCCAACCAACCGATTTCTTTGACACTAGGATGGGCCTCGTTGAATTTTGACATATAGGTTGAAAAGTTCTCATGAGTTTCAAAAGATCCCCAAACAGGATTGGCTATTTCTTTCAATTGTTGAGGCATATATATATATAGTTGAGGTGTCGGCTACTGTAGTTTGGGGAGTGACCCATAGAAATGACCTTCTGAGGTTCCTGTCTACATAGTCCAAGTCATGAAATTGATGCTTAAAATGACCTCTCTTGCCACACTTGTAACATTCGCCATTCTTCTTGTTGAATGTTCTTTGTGTTGGATCTTTTCTCTTATGGTAATCTTTGGATTTCTTGCTTTTCTTATAGAAATTATTACCGCTGAAGTCGCTAGGCTTTTTATGACTTCTATAATACTTAGAGGTTGTTCTTTTCCTAGGGTATTCTTTCCCTTTAGATTTCCTCTAGGATGGGGCTATGGAAGGTAGGCCATACTGAGTACAGAAGTTTCCTACTTCGTACTTAGCTTTTCTCTTGTCCTTATTGGCCTAGTTCTAGATTTCATATCTATGCACATTTTCAAGCCTTCCTTCCAAAAGTCCTAAAGAAATCCATCAAGTTCTATAAGAGCATCCTCACCCAGGAAAATTTTGCTCGAATCGAAGACATCAAGTCCAAAATGGGCCCCTCAGTTGGCCTTTACCACAAGCTTATCATCACCAGGTTTGTCAGTTGTAAAGAATGGGGTTAGCACCCTTCCCTGCTCAGTCCCATATTTCGATGTACTAGCATAACATAGAAAGGTCATTTCTATGTAGACGGGAACCTCGAAAGCGCAGCATAGCTGCGCCATTGTTCATGTTGTCTTTTTGTGTCGACTGGTACTGTTTTTGTCTTCTTGCGTCGGCTGGTACTATTTATGAATTGTAACTTGTCTGTTGGTACTTGTTCTAAATAGTGACTTGTTTGCTGGTACATCGGCTGGTACTGTTTTTGTCTTCTTGCGTCGGCTAGCACTGTTCATGAATAGTAACTTGTCTGCTGGTATTTGTTCTGAATAGTGACTGAATTTGGAGCTGTTTGGAGCTATTCTGAGTAGTAACTAGTGCTACTAGAATAGTCTAGGGACTGTCCAAATTATGGCCCTCGTAGGGGTCTTGAGAATCTTGGAAGGGATCAAATGGTTTATGACTGGTAGATGCTTCAGAAGAGGTAGGAGAAGCCTTTTCTTCTTCTTCTAACTGTGAAGCCTGGAGGAGCAATTGATCGGCAAGAACTTTTAATTCTTTGCTAGATTTTCCGGCGACTGAGACGGTTTCTAGGCTAGACTGAGACCTTGTCTTTAGGGTAATGGCTCTGTGGACAGGAGGAGGAAAATCCTTATTTATCTGATTGATTACTGGATCATTTTGAAGCTATCCCACCATTTTACTGAGAATTCCCTGTTTAGCATATTGTTGCTAATTGTATAGGACCACATGCTGATCCAATGAATTTTATACCTGATGGTCATATGCAAGATTGCTGGAAACTAGGAATTGTGATGGTTGACTTGGAGCCTTGAGCTTGGTATTTGGTTGTTGAAATTTTTGTCGAATATTAAGAACCATGAATGATCAAAATTCTTATTTTGATAAAATAGAATCTTTTCAAAGGCGTCTATATAGTCATAATAACTATATTGAATTTCTGAGCCTTCTATCTGGATTTTTCTGAGCAGAGAGGGATGCTGGCCCCATTCTTTACAACTGACAAACCTGGTGATGATAAGCTTGTGGTAGAGGACGACTTAGGGGTCCATTTTGGACTTGATGTCTTCTATTCGAGCATAATTTTCTTGGGTGAGGATGCTCTTATAGAACTTGATGGATTTCTTTGGGACTTTTGGAAGAAAATGCCAATTTAGTGGCAAAACTTTCATTGCAAGGGCTAATGGATCTTTTATATGAATTATGTGAGGTTCAATATAAAAGATGTGCTGGATGTAAGGTTTTTTAATGTAAAGAGACTTATTTTTTCTGCTGGGGGGCTGGGATGATCTTTGGGATTGTAAGGGGCCAAAGGGATCGTCTACTATGTAAGGGGTTATTGCTCTAGGTGTTGGGGACACTAAGGCAGAACTGAAACTGGGCTGGGTTAGGAGTGACCTTTCATAGTTTGGTATCGAGACTGTAGAAACCACATAGCAATTGGCCAAGGAAATTGGGAAACTGGGACCAGTTGGCCATGGTTCTTTGCTTGGCTAGTGTTGTTGGGAGGGGATTGTTTAGGTAGCTTTGGGGGTTGTGGTTGTTGTGTTGGTTTCTTTCCGGACATTTGGAGTTGGATTCTGTAAGAATTCATGGGTAAGGAAATCAGGGATACTGTTTTGGGTTCCTTCTATGAATTCTATGTCAAAATCAAAAACTGAGAGAATGGCTTGTCATCGTGCAGAAATCTGTTTTGATGCAATGTTTTGGACATCTTTTTCTAAAACATGTTTTGCAGATTAATCAATTTTGATTAAAAAACTGTAAGGTTGAATTTATTCAATCACGTGTTGGCTTTATTCCGTGCCAAATTTGCTTGTAATTCAGCATTTAGAAACCTTGTATTTAGGTGGGAATTATATAGGGGTTGTATGTGAAAGAATGTGAAAAATTGATCAAGAGTATGCATCAAAGAGGCAACTCGCGACTGGCCACCCGCCAGAATCAGGCACACGTGTGGAGCATGCAGGAAGTTGAAGAGTCAGGACAGTTGGATCACTACAGGACAAAAAGTACAGTTTGGCCATTCTGTTTTCTGGCAACTGGAACTTGCGACTCATCCCAGTCGCGTGTAACTTGCCAGAACACCTTGTTTTGCAGAAAAATGACTTTTCGCATTCCTTCTCGTACCCTACTATAAATACCCTTATACCCACGAAATGTAGGTAGCTTCTGGAGAGAATTTTGAGAGAGAAACTCTAGAGAAAAACAAGATTGACTTATCCACAATCTTACACTTTTGATTCTCCAAATTCCTCTACTCTCACATTCTCCATTGTTATACCCTTGAGAGGATCTTTAGCCAAATCCTTACCTCACCACATTCATAGCTATGAGAAGGTTTTTGGTGCTTGGGAAGCAGTTCAAGAGAGAACCAATTCATTTGGTTGATGCAATGGGCTAACTGCGGGATTCGGTAAGCTAGAGAAGACAAGGTTCGGTGTAACCCTGTTAAAGCAAGAAGCTTGGAGGGGTTAGGTGCATCGGGTAGATTAGGCTTGGAAGGTCTATTGCTATTCATGTATCCCAACTGATTTTTTAGTGGATCATTTACCGCTTGGAGGGCGGCGAATAGGTTTTTCGTCAAGTTCTTCGGTTTCCTCTTCGATAACACGTGCCGGTGTTATCTCTGTTTTTATCTCTCTTTCCCTTACTTTTTGCTTTTAATTACTGCTGTGTTATGATTAAAATATGGCTTAGAGTAGTTTGATATTTTGGATATTGCTTATAGTTCATTTTTCTCACATATATTGTTTGAATATAAGCTTGCTTTGTAAATTTGTAATTGGGGGTCTAAACATTTACAAGTGTTTTATACACTAAGCGAACTTTAAAAAACTTTTGATTTAATAAATCACTTTGAAACTTTGAAATGCATAGAACTATAGATAAAATATCTTTTTTAATAGTACTATAATTTAGCTGAGTAGGAGTCCAAATTTCTGAATGGAAACAGACAATTTGTTCTGGGGAATTAGGACTAGTACGCTAAAGGAGAATGACACCATAACCAATGTTAGAGGCATCTATCTGGACAATCTTAAAGGAATTTACTGAGGGAATTCCTAAGCAAGGGAGAGTTTTGTCATATTCTTTAATTTCTTGGACAACTGATGTATGAACTGGGGTCCAAGGAGGTCGATTGGTTCGAAGCCTATCAAAAAGTGGTTTGCATTGCTGCCTAAGATTTTGATAGAAATCTGAAATGTAATTGAGAGATTCTAAAAATCTCTGAAGCTGGGTTTTGTCTAGGATTTGATATGGAAACTTTTCCGCAAATTGAATGGCTCTATCTATAGGTTTGATCAAATCATGATGGATGTCAAAACCCAAGAATCAAACATGTGTTTGGAAAATTTTGATTTTTGGGGCTGAAACCACAAGACCATTGAGCTTGACTGTATTGAGAAACGCTCTTAAATGTTTCCAATGTTGCTCAATAGATTCTGAAAAAATGAGTACAACATCTATGTAGACTATGGAGTGGTTGGAGAATAGATTGAAAATCTCATTCATAATGTTTTGGAATTCATTGGGAGCATTCTTTAGACAAAAAGGCATTACGTACCATTCGTAATGACCAAAGGGTGTGGTGAAGGCTGTCTTATACCTATCAAACTTTCTAATCTGAATATGCCAAAACCCATTTTTCATATCAAACTTACTAAAGATGGTTGCCTTACTAAGCCTATTAACTAAGTCTCTGTTATTGGGGATAGGATATCTAACCCATTCTAGGACTTTGTTAAGGGGCTTGTAATTGATGACTAATCTGGGTACACCTCTTTCTATCTCAGCATTTTTCTGTACATAAAAGGCTGGACATGACCAAGGTGACTTAGACTTTCTAATGATTCCTTTGCTAAGGAGGTCATTTATCTCCGCTCTGCAAAATTCCATGAGTTCTTGGCTCATTTGGATGGGGCGAGCTTTGGTTGGGATGTCCTTTTCTTTAAAATCTTTGACATATGGGAGAGCTACCTCGTGTCTCTTTCTATGCCAAAAGGTCGTGGGTAGATCAGAGCAGATTTCCTGTTTAAGTTTTTCTTCAAATTCTCTGATCTCTGCTCGGATGATCTTACAAGTTAATTGTTTCTCAATTTTCTTGTGTTTTAAATCATCCTTAAGGAATTTAAGGTGTTGGGTTTTTCTATTAATCAAATTAAGAGTTCTAGAAATGGAGACATCTTGGAGGATGCTAATCTCTCGAGGTTCCGGGCTCCTGAGAAACTTAAACTTAATTGGTTGGCCAAAATGGTGGGCAGTGATTCCTTCACTATCTATAGTAAATGGATATAACAAGCACATGAAAGGATTTCCTAGGATAACTCTGTCTGTCATATTTTTAACTAGGACAAAGGCTGTTTTGAAGCATGTGTTTTCTTGACATACATGGGCTTTTGGGATTTTATATTTGATTTGCATCTTGCTACCATTTGCTGAGGACAATCGTTCCCTTATTTGCTGAAAATACTTGGAGGGAATGATTCCTTCTTGGATTTAGTTGAGATCTGCACCTGAATCTATAAGGGCTATAGCCTCAAACTCAAAATCTTTGCTAATGACAATCTTGACTTTAGAATGCCATTTCTGGAAATCAATTCTACTATTAGTATGTATGTATTTCTGGGCTGGTTCTTCTAAGACCATGTTTGTTATAGGATTGGCTGACTCATCATAGACGTTTTCTACTTCATCATCTGAAGGGTTTTGGTATAAGGGGCCTGCCTTATAATGACCATGATGAAAGGTATTATCTTGATGCTCAATTCTCTAATTAAGGAAATTGTGGTCAATCCTAAGGATGGTTAGAGCTTGGTCAAGCTTCTTTAACTTCTTCCTTGAGGGTTCTAATCTTAGACTTGGTTTCCTTGATTTCATGTTGAAGGTCATTAATTGAGATTTCTTTCTTAGCTTTGGTAAACCTATTGAGGATTTTTTCTAGGTTAACTGGAGGTTCAGAGTGTTTGGATTTGGTTTCTTTTGTTTCTCTGACTAAAGTTCTCTGAAACTTGCTAAGGTATTGGGCCTTAACAACTGGGTCTTCTACCTTATCTATTAGGGTGAGGAGAAGCTCCTCTTGTTGGCTAAGAACATTGACTGATTTGTTTTTGCAACAACTGTCTTTATATCCTATTCTGATGTCTGGATTACTAGTAATAGAGATACTGGATGACTCCCTAGAGGATGATGACTGGTTCATCTGGAAAATCTCATGATCACTAAAGCTGCTAGAGGACTCACTGACTATGTGGTTGAGTTCTAGGAGCTTGAAAATCTCATCTTTGCTAGTTTGGTCACCTTCCAAGGTGTTGATTAAAGTTTTAGCTTTGGATTTACATTCTACTTTAAAATGACCTTTCTTGCCACACTTGTAACATTCGCCATTCTTCTTGTCAAATGTTCTTTGTGCTGGATCTTTTCTCTTATGGTAATCTCTAGATTTCTCACTTTTCTTATAGAAATTATTTTTGCTGAAGCTGCTAGGCTTCTTATGACTTCTATAATACTTGGAGGCTGTTCTTTTCCTAGGGTATTCTTTCCCTTTAGATTTCCTCTGGGATGGGGTTATGGAAGGTAGGTCATACTGAGTACAGAAGTTTCCTACTTCGTACTTAGCTTTTCTTTTGTCCTTATTGGCCTGGTTCTGGATTTTCATATCTATGCACATTTTCAGGCCTTCCCTGCGCATAACACTAGATTTGTCCCTATAGGCCAGGTCATCATAATCTATGACACCTGAGGTGTTACTGAGGGTTTCTCTAATCTTATGTGCAAAAATGCTAGGTAAGCCATTGATAAACTTCTCCTTCCAGAATGGAAAGTTACAATTGCTTCTGTGCATGACTCTGGTGGTAAAGACATCTTCATACCACCTGTAGTCACTAAGGGTAGGACACCTAAGGTTACTTAACTGGTCATGTATCTTGGCTGTGACGTTGCTAGGGGTCCCTATGAAATGCCTTGTAATGGTATAGATTAAGGTGTTTACTCCATCTAGGACACCTCGACCTATAGCTTCATCAAAGATTGGACATCCGTCCTCATCTTTCTGGACTGCATTTTTGACCTCTTCCTTTGATTCTTCTGTTAGGTAATGGTTCCACAATGACAAAAGCTTTCCTGTAAAACCTAAGGCTAGAAGTTCAACTACGTCGATGTGGGGGCGGTTTTCATTGAAGTAGTTATTGGCTACCATGGTCATGTGCTGAATCTTATTTATGATTTCTTGTTCTAATAATCCATCTATATTCCATTCATAGAGTTTGTCAGAGGATACTTAGAACTGGTTGCTAACATTCTTTTCCTCAAACTGAAGGTCAGGTGGTGTTGGTTTGGGATACCAATTTTTGGTAAGACTGGTTGGGGTTACCTTATGATGGTGGAGTTTGTTCACCTGTAAATCTTGAAACTGGTTTTCTAATTGTTCTATCTCCTCTTCAGATTCTGAAGAGGTGTTACTGGAACTGTTAGATGTTGTATGGATGTCTAGGGTGTTTAATCTGGGATCTCTGCTAGTCGAAGAAGTAATTGGCCTACTTGGGTTCAGTCTGCTCAAAATCTGACTGAGTTAGAGAGGATTGACTGTGATTTTCATCCTCCTCAGCAACTGACTCTTGTTTAGTTGTGTAGCACAGTGTACACAGTGTACTAACTTGGGATCTAGTCTTGACTCCTTGGAGTTCTAGGTCCAAGTCTTTCCTAAGGGGTGGGGGTCTGGATGAGCTACAGATGCAGGTCTATCTCTGAGGAGAATAGGGTACTGCATTTTGGGTTGGTGAAGATCTAAAGGAAGTCTAAACCTAGATTGGTCAAAACTTAGCCTTACAGTTCCATCAGTTTACTGCTGGACAAAGTCTAAATTTGGGGTTTGGGTAGGGTGTTGGATCTGAAAAGAATAATTTTCATTTTGCAGAGTCCAATCTTGTGGGAATGAGACCTCTGTCCATTTAAGGGTCCTGGGTACTTGAATCTGAGATCTAGGTGCTATGGTCTGGATGAGAGTGGTCTCTTCTTTTGGTTTCTTGTTAAGGGCTTGAACATTTAGGTTTGTCCTGATACACTTGTAGTGAACTCTGTATATTAAGGCTAACTATTTGGTTCCTGGTACCATAAGGGTTCTTGAGGTCTTGATATTTAAGGTGAGGGCTTTCCTGATATATGGGTCATGAAGGGAAACTGTGAAGTTGGGAAATCAATCGAAATGGACTGGTCCACTACTAAGACTGGTTTCAATGGTTCCTAAGAGACTATCTTCAAATTTGATGTGCCTTGTGTCTCTAAGGGCCATGAGGATTGAGCAGTTCAATCCTTCTCTGATTAGGGGTTTAACTCCTACCTGGACTAGATCTATGTGTAGAAAGTTGTGTCCTTCCTTTTAATGGGCAGCTAGAGTTGATGGTGAAAACAAGTAACATGTTTCATATTCTTTATTTATACCATAAACTTGTTCTATAGTCTTAACATGGTAATCTGTCTTAAAAGCTTTTTTTAAGAGACCAAGAAGACTTATAGATCTGATTGGTGGGGACTTTAGGGATATTACAATCTCCTAAATTTAAATCTAAGTCTGGTATTTTATAAGACTCTAAATTGAGAATTCCAGTGTCTTCTGTTGGAATCTCAGGGATGGATGACCTAGAACTAATGGAAAAGCCACTTCTAAACAACCTGTTCATAGTTCTGGATCAAAATTTTATGTTAAACAATCAAAACCTAGTCAATTTTATCTTGAAATTACTGTACCTAACCTTCGATCTATTACAGGGGATGCATTCCATGACTGGTTGCCTTTCCTAACTTTAAGCCTCAAATGCCTATTTCCGGCTAAACAGCCACTCGCTTAAGATTCTTAGGACTTATAGGTCAAACTTGTTCTCCTTAAACAAATTGTAGGGCTAAACACAGAAACTGGAAGAAGCGGATGACTGGGAGATAACTGGTTAACATAAACTGATAATACATAATTTTTTAAACAGGAGTAATAAGAGAAGCTTACAACCACAATGGTTCTAGAAAAGAGGAAATATAATAAAAGATGAGAATGGAGAAAATATAACTGATGTAGAAGTAGATGAAGGGGAGAGGGAGAGTTATTAAAAAATAAATGTAAAATAAAATATGGGGAATGGGAGACATTATGATATGATACTAAAAATGAGGCGGTATAACCGGCCAAATGTATGTAAACTGAAAATAACTTGATACTGAAATTAATGCTTAATAAATGTAACTTACAACTATTAAGCATTAATAGTTTGGTTGGTACTACGCAACGTACCAGCCAAACTATATGTATATGTACCAGCTATATATATATATATATATATATAGCTGTTTGGTTTATATATGTACCAGATATATATATATATATATATATATAAAATTCAGAGAAAATTCAATTAGAATTTGAAATCAGAATCCAATGTTGCGTCATGTGTTTAAATTTATGTGGGAATCACACCATAATTATCCACTTAAGCTTGTGTCATGTGTCAACTTAAGTTTTTTAATCTTTGTGCCTAGTGAGTTAATGACTGTAAAATACTAAGAATCTAATGTTAATGAACTAAAAAAAAAAAAAGAAAAAAAAAAAACCCTAATCACATATAGTCAATAAAAATCACCACACAACAAAAATCATCACACATTCTATCTTATTGAAATTTAGAAAAAAAAATGATTAGAAGTAGTATTAAATTTGGGTAAGAATTTTAATATGTGACTAATTACGTTTACTTAAAAAAAATTGAATAATTATTTATATTTTTATGATAAAAATTGTATTTAATTTTAAATGTATCCATACGTATGCATGTGTTACATGCTATTTTTTTAATAATATGATTAATTATTTATATTTTATAATAAAAAATGTGTTTAATTTTAAATGCATCTATGCATTTGTATGGATTACATGCTAGTAGATCTTAATAAATCACACTAAAAGAAAAAGCACTTCAAAATGGATAGGCAATTGAAAATTATCATCTTTAAGAGTTATTATCATTGAAATTATCTTTAGATTGAGGAGTCAACTGTACCCATTCAACCAAAAATAAAAGGAGTACCCACATCTACAACTCCTCGATATCCCTCTTATCAAAAGTTATCCGTATATGTTAATGACACAATTTTTTTCATAACAAAATTCACAACTTGATGTGGTGATACAGTGGTGGTTCTAGGAATTTTGTTAAGGGTGGTCATTAAGGAACTTAAATTATACTAAACCTAATAAAAAGATAACTTCATATATTGATGACACACACACACACACACACACACACGCACACACACACACACATGCAAACACATAAAGTCTTACATTTTTTTTTTTTTTTTTTAAATTTTGAAATCGTTACATGATAGTCTCATCATCAATGTTGCAAGCTACATATCTTTTAAAATTTTAGTTAAATAAAAATTTTCTTGGACTTTTTCTTTTTATTTGTAAGAACCTAATATATTGTTAAGGGGACCAAAGTTTAAGGACAAAGTTTGGCTACAAATTTAGTTCTAGCCTAAAGCTACAACTCTCATAAAATAAATTAACATTGCTGAATATTTTGAAAATCTAACCGTTGAATTGTATATTCTCTATGTTCTTAAAACACATGTTAAATTTTATGTCAATTGGATATTATTTATTATTTGACCCATAAACTTATTTTTTATATATAATTTTAGATTACAAAAACTTGAAATTTAAACAGTTGGTTGATGACATATCTATTGATCTTTGATCTTCTTAAAATTTTGTAAGTATGAATGATATAAGAAGAAAATGTAATTAAATGGTGGATTTGTCAAAATTCACATATAATAAAAAAATATTTAATGGAGTTGTATGTAGCCTTAGTCTACAATCAAGTTTGTTGCTAAATTTTGTCCAAAGTTTAATTATGTTGGGTCTAAAAAAAATTTAGGGTGGTCGCAAATTTTTTAAGGATAGAAAAAAATCATAAATTTTTAAAATTTATATATAATAATTTTTGTAAGGACCAAATCTTCCGTCAGCCCAAGCCCATTTAGAATAGTGAGCTTGCAGGGTTTAGTTTAGGCCCAAATCAATAAATTTGTTAGAGAGGGAAACAAACAACAAGAAAGGGCTTATCCCGAGGATGAGAAGAAGGGAGGAAAGCCCAATTTTATCGGATATATAAGTTAGCACATAAATACAAGCTTGCCCGAGGAGGCCAAATTTAGGCAAATAAAAGTACTGTTCATGTTCTTCTCTCTATCATCTTTTTCCAATGATCCCCCTATTTTTTGTCTGACCCCTTCTTTGATAACCTCCTTTTCCTTATATTCTCTCACCTCCTTCACATCTTGGCCATCCATTCCTTCCTAACCAGCCTTCCCTCACAACACTTGTCCCTTTTTCCATTTGAAGAAGGTGGTAGAAAGAGTCTGCTTAGCTGTGACTTGTATTATTCAGGTCACCTCCTCATTAATGCAGCTGATAAAGCTGTTGCCCACCATTTAATGCGGCTAGGAGGCCAGATGCAAGGCATTCAATGCGGAGGCAACAGGCTACACCTAACTAGAAACTTCCCCCTTGACCTTTGGTTCTCACTTGGTATGCCTTAGCGTACTTTTGACTTATCTCTTCACCTTCTTGAGCAACCCTCCTCTTTGGGCCCATGGCCCATGGCATTGTCACCCCACACTACGACTCTTAAACTTCATCCTTGGTCCTCGGGCACCCATAATAGCCCCCTAAAACTTTTGCTATTAACCCTGAGGTAAAAGCGAAGTTTTAGTTACATGATCCAGCTATACACGTGCCATACGTATTCCCACGTGGTAACGTCTTTTCACCTGCTTCCAACACGCTCCTGACGCTTCGAAATCCATGATCTCATATTTATGGGGTCAGGCGGCTGCTTGTCTCCCCATGTTCTACGACTCGATCAAGATCGTACGGTCCTTATCTTCCCTCATTTATGTGCGGGAAATTTACTATCCAATTTTTACTCCTATAAAAGGAGGTCTTGGGGCTGGCTGGAGCTCATTTACACATTCTAACAATCTAAACTGAAGCAAGCTCCCAAGGAGAAATCATCCCTTTGCTTGTAGGTGTGTTCATCTTCATGCTTTTTTTTTTTTTTTTTTTACAAGTTTGCTCGTTCATACTATCAAATTCCATGGGTTGATACACTAAGTTAGTGGACACTCCCAAGGCTATGGCTATTTTTAGGACACAATATAGGATTCCTAACAGCGTAGAAGTTTGACACTGTGAGTACGGTGAATGGCTGGTCTTGAACAGACCTCCTGAATCCGTAATCATTCCTATGATCGCCTTCATTGAAGGCGGGATGGAGCTTCCTATAGGGAGGGTTACTAGGGACTTCCTAATAAACTATAGGTTGACCCTTACGCAATGCTCCCCAAATGTCTTTAGGGTCCTCAAGTGCGTAGATACGCTAAATAAGAAAATGGGGACCAACCTTACCTGGCATGACGTAAACTGGGTATACAATTGCCAAAAAGGGGAAAAAACCAAGTACTACATCAAATGTAGAGTCCCTTCCGTTAGGTTGATCTCCTGCCTACTTGACTCAAGTAAGGGTATGGACAAGGACTTCCTCATCGTCTTAGAAGACTGGCACAATGGACTACATTGTCCCACCTAAGAAGGGGAACTAGGTAGAGCTCTCGAGGACCATACATGCATTTAGGATATTACTTGAGTTCACCAGCATGCAAGTTTTCTTTTTCTTGTTGTTGTTGTTTCTTTCTTTTACTCATGACTTTTACTATTTTCCTCAGCAGACGACTACCACACCGCTCTGCCAAGCACTTGGTTAATTTCACAGACTTAAACAGGATCCTTAGGTTTGAGATTTTTCTACACAAGGATGGTCAACTTTGGGTTGCCCACATCATCCTAGGATACAAACCTTCCACCAAGAATTTCTAGAGCCCGAAGAACGTTATTAAAGCTAGGGACCCCCGGTTGGCTCTAATTGACGTAGCTGTCCCAGGCTTTCTACTGTCCGAACCTCCTTTGGCCAAAACTCAGGATGCCTAACTACCAGCACCACTAGCTGCCAGGCTCCTCCATTCAAAAGAGCCTTCCCATCCCATCGAACGACGAGGCCAAGGAGTCCATACTTAAGCCTGTCCCCCAGGAAGTCACTAACAAAGACTTCGAGGTCTTCTATCAACAAGAAGACCCCATGAACGCTCCCAGCACTTCACACAAATGCCTATAAGTCACACAAGTTAACGTCAATTAGGAGGCCACAAACATCCTAGAAAGCATGGGATTTGGAGAGAAGATGTCGGACCTTATGGCCTCGCCCAATGCCCATGCTGGGGGCAACATCCCAGCCGTGGCGGTGGTGCCCTGACCACGTATTCTTGCAACCACGCACACCTCGTCCGTCAAAGCTGTGGATAGAAAAAGGAAAAGAGCCCAAAGAGGCAAAGGCACAAAGGGTGCCGAGAAGGGGGAGGTTATTGAATCCTCCCACCAGCCCCCCTCCAAAGATGCCTGAACAGGGAGGGGGCAACAAAAGAAGTCCTCCTCCATAGGGACTTTCAAGGATCTTGGGGGAGACCAACCCAGGAAGCCTTCCATCTGGAGGCCTCTTTTTGCTCTAAACTCTGGCAACCCAGTGCTTGATGACGCCAATCTGAGGGACCCCCAAAAAGGAAGCTCAAGCCTGGTGGCCAAGTGTCTGGAGAAGGCCTTATGCCTACCAGAAGACACGGCAAAGCTAAGGTCCTTTAGGAAGCATGAGGTCTTCCTATCTTTGAAGCAAGATTTAGCTAAGGTACGTAATCACTTCCCTTGGTTTAACTTTTAAAAGTTCAACCCAATACTTACGTTTTTTTTTTTTTTTTTTTTTTTAGGCTGTCTAAGCTGCCTTCATGGCTAAAGAGTGGGTAAACCACTATTTGGACATGGCGAGGAAAGTTGAAAACAAGGTGGAGGTTGCTGAAAAAGCCCACACGGAGGCGGACATGAAACTGAAAGACACCCTTGCCCAGCTATCTGAGATGGAAAGGTCCTAGAAGAATGTTGAGGCAGCCCTAAAAAGTTTTGAAAAGCAAGCAGCTGAGGCATTGGAGGCCCAGAAGAAGGATGAAAAGAAAATGGCTCTGATCATGGTGGAGCTAAAGCAGACATGGAAACAGCTGGAGGCTAAGGAGGCAGAAATGTCTCAAGTTGAGCAAGCGGTCTATGATATGGGCATGACTAAGGCCTTTGAAAGCCATAATGCCCAACTTAGGACCGTCGCTTGGGCGTTCTGCTTGGAAGTATGGGGCTAAGCCCTGAGTGCTGCTGGAGTTGGCACTGAATCTGAGCTTAGGGCTCTTGAGAAGGTGTACAATCCCCCAGCCTTACGCTTGGCGACTACCCTTCCTCAGCCTCAAGGTGATCCCAGCTCCGTTCCCTCCTCTTCTTTAGACCAGCCCACCTCTGCTCCTTCTGCTACCCTTTCCCAAGACTAGGAGCAAGAGCAACTCCAAGAGACCCAAGTGGTGGACGTAGAGAAGGAGGAAACCACAGAGGCGGTCCAATAGAAAAAGAAGAAAAAAGATAAAGATCCGGAGAAAAAGGGAAAAAGAAAGGAAGCGTCAGGATAACTCCACCTCATATTCACGGATTAGATAGCCAATTTTGTATTCAGGCTCTGATGCCTTTGACGCCTCTTTATATCTACTTGTACTTAATTTTTAAACATTAATGAAAAAGTAGTCAGAATTTACTTCATGCGTCTTTGCTATTTAAAAGATATCTATTAGTTTATGTTTTACAGCCTTGTACTTCCTTAATAATACTTTTATTACTTTAACTTATAACTTATTCATGGCATATTCTTTATCCTTCTATTTATTTGATATGGCTTACACAACAACAAACAAACTGACTTGTAGAATTCAACAAAAACTCAAACTTATACTTACTTTAGACTGGGCTTGGGATCACAAGTTAAACTTACCAGCTCTAACATCTAAATCTAAGGCTCTTACCAAGGCAGTTTACCTTGCTATCAATATACGTACTTTCTTGCAAGGATCACTCTGTCCTTCATTTGGACATCAAAGAGCCATGTCGAGTCTAATTCTTATCCCACACTTAGAACATTTCACCACAATGTTAATTTACCCTAGGCTTGTGACCTTAGGGGCCAAACAAGGCCTAGATTTTGTTAACACTTAGAGTTTTTCAAACAGTGTTAATTTACCTTAGACTTGTGACCCGAGGAGTCAGATAAGGCCTAAGCTCTGTTTAACACTTAGAGTCTTTCAAACGGTGTTAATTTACCCTAGGCTTGTGACCTTATGGGCTAGACAAGGCCTAGATTCTATTAACACTTAGAGTTTTTCAAATAGTGTTAATTTACCCTAGACTTGTGACCCGAGAAGTCAGACAAGGCCTAGGTTCTGTTTAACACTTAAAATCTTTCAAACAGTGTTAATTTACTCTAGGCTTGTGACCTGAGGAGTCAGACAAGGCCTAGGTTCTGTTTAACGCTTAGAAAATTTCATGATAATGGTAATTTACTCTAGGCTTGTGACCCGAGAAGCCAGACAAGGCCTAGGTTCTATTTAACACTTAGAATATTTCATGATAATGTTAATTTTAGAATATTTCATGATAATGTTAATTTACCCTAGGCTTGTGACCCGAAAAGTCAAGGTCTAGGTTCTGTTTAACACGTAGAATATTTCATGATAATGTTAATTTACCCTAGCCTTGTTGTTAAGACATATGTGATTCACTTGTTAGGAACATATGTCACTATTTTATGTAATTGGCTAATCCTTTGAAAAAACGCACTTTACTTGTATTTGGGTAGATCTAGGATGTGTTTAATACTTCAAGAAATCTTGTTCCAAGATCAAGTGTTAAAGCCATGCAAGTCTGTCCAAGATTCAAGTTGAAAAGTGCAAGTTCATTAAACCTCGACAGCTAGTATCTATCGAGCTTGAATAGCTGTTCCAGCCCTGTGGCTTGACAGCTGCTTAACAGCTGCTCGACAGATGGCTATCTGTCGAGGTTTATGAAAAACAAAATTTCAGTTCTGTTTTGACTCTAATCCGTGATTATGTGTTTGGGCTTTCTTTTCTCACAACCCTAGACATATAAAAGGATTATTTTAAGGGCCGTCAAAGAGGACACAAGTTACACAAGTGTTGAGCAAAGTTTGTTCAAGCAAATTGTGACCGGAGATAGAGTTTTGCCCTAGTTCATCATTCTTGTGAAGAAGTTGTTGTGTTTGTACAACGTAGGGTTTTGTGACTAAGCATCTTCTTGATCTTTATCATTTGGATGAACTGAAGAACTTTGCAGCCAACAACCTTCTTTGGTTGGTGATTGAAGTCACGTACTGGGATCCGCACAATTGGTTAGTTACATACTGGGAGCCGTGCATTACAAGGAGAGGTTGTCACTACAAAACAAGTCCAATTGGGTATTGGGGTAAAGGTTCAATTGTAGGTTGGTATAAGGTACTGAGATTCCTTTACTTGTAACCGCTTATTGTGATAATAGTGGATTCTCAAGAGTGGTGACCTTAAAATCACCCGATGGGGTTTTTACCGTGTTGGTTTTCTCCATTTGTAAACAAATCACCGTGTCAATTTAATTTTCGCTGCACTTAGTTTAATTGGTGATTTGTTTGTGCTACCACATGCTTTGCATATTAAATTGATTAATTAATAAACTTGGCTAATTAATCAATTAATTAATCACAAGGGGTCAATATGTTTTTGGCCTATCAAGTGGTATCAGAGCAGGCACACTCTGATTAGGATTAATCTTTGCTGTGTTGATCCATTGACCCCTGTTTGTCATGGATAGAGGACAATTATAAATTATACCTCCTTTATTTGATGGCAATAACTATGCATACTGAAAAGTATGCATGAAAGCTTTCTTGTAGTCTTTAGATGAGAAAGTGTGGCAAGCTGTTGAGATTGGTTGGACCAAGCTGAAGGAAGCGCCGGCTGATTGGAATGATGCCAAAATCAAGGTGGTAAACTTCAATAGCAGGGAATTGAATGCTTTATTTAGTGCGGTCACTAATGAGGAGTTCAAGAAGATATTCTCTACTGAAACTGCTAAGGAGGCATGAACCATTCTCCAGACAACCTATGAAAGAACCAAGGCTGTTAAAGATTCAAATTTTCAAAGGCTCACTACAAGCTTTGAAGAAATCAAGATGGGGGAGGATGAGTCGTTCGATGAGTTCTATGCCAAGCTTAAGGACATAGTGAACTCAGCTTTCAATCTTGGAGAAACCATTCCTGAACCCAAGATTGTAAGAAAGGTGCTCAGATCTCTACCCGAGAGATTTCATGCCAAGATTACCGCGATTGAGGAATCAAAGGACATTGACAAGATTCATTTGACAGAGTTGGTTGGTAATCTGTAGACCTATGAGTTAGGTTTAACAAGAATTGGCAAGTCGGGTAAGGGCAAGAGCATGGCATTGAAGGCCAAGAGCAGTGACACTGATGAGTCATCAGATGATGAGGATTCTAAGATAAAGTCCTACATTACAAGGCAATTCAAGAAGTTCATAAAGAATGCCAATGGGAAAGGCTTCGACAAGGACCGTAGGCAATCCAGTTCTTCTCAGTACAAGAGCCAAGATAAAGGGAAGAAGGATGCTAGGGATGGCGGTCAGTATACTATTCCCTTAGGACCAAAGTGCTTCGGGTGTCAAGGCTTTGGACATATGAAACAGGAGTGTCCTATATATCTAAAGAGCATTGGGAAGAGTAAGACACTTGCTGCTATCTTGAGCGACACTGAGCCTTAGGACAATTCTGACAATGAGGAGGATGAAATCTTGAATGCCTTCATTGCCACTGTCAATCCTACTGAGGGGATTGTTGAAGAAGTGGACGAAGAAAAAGACTTGGTGGATCTAAGTTCGAGAAGATGGATATCAAGATGACATCCACACAGCCTATGCAAAGTTGTATAAGATCTTTGAAAAGCATAAGAAGTTGTATAGGTTGACCACCAAGAAGCTTAGCGATGTGGAGCTTGAGCATGAAGAGCTTTCCATAAAGTTTGATGAATATAATCAGACTATTGGAGTACTGAGATTTGAGAACAACTTCTTGGCTAAGAAGATTAAAAAGCTTGAGGCAGAACTGTTCCAAGTTAGAGCTCAGCTAGAAAGGACTTCAAGTGTGAAGCTTGACGAGATGCTCAGCATTCAGAAATCTGCTTCAGATCGAATCGGTTTATGGTATGATTTCTCTTCTCCTAGTATTGCTTCTACTAGTTCTACTGTTTTTGTTCCTCCTGCTAATAATGTAGAAATTGAGAACAATAATGTCAAAACAGATTTAGCTAGTGGGAACATAGACAAGGGTAAATCTATCTTAGGAGCACCCCCAAAGTAAGATAAGAAAGAAGTTAAAAACCCTATGGCTAAGCAGGTTAACTCTCAAAAGCCTAAACAAAAGAAGCAGCATCTCTGTCATCATTGTGGAGTTGCCGGTCATACTTGACCAAATTGCTATAACTGGTTAGCCACTCAATAGAGTAATGGCATGATAACATCTAGAAGCCAGAATCAGCTTCAATCCTCTCTTGCTCCCCTCGGAGATCTTCTCAAAGCCCTCATGTTCCTTTCGAACTTGAACGGTTTCAATTCTTTCCCCTCACCACCGGTTCAAGGGTTTAATCAAAGGAAAGGTTCTTCAAAGGTGTGGAAGGAAAAGGGCTCCAAGTGATTCTATCACTTTCTTCTCTCTCTTCATGTTTTTGTTTTTGCATAACTTGTGTGTTTTGCTTTTATTTTGAGTCAGTCTAGTTTTATGCTTTGCTTTGCTTAACATGTTTTTGTTTGTTTATTTTCAGTTTTGTTTATTTTTTTTTTAATATAAAAATTAAAAAAATTGAAAAATCAGAAAAATACAAAAATAGTGTGTGTTTATGTACATTGGTACTTGTGTATCTTAGATGACCATTGAAACAAAGTTTTCTAAACTTTGGATCTTTTGTAGCTTAGATGAGTATCTCTATGCACAACTAAGCAAGTGAGCTTTGTGGCTCGTGTTTGTAATGAGTAAGATTAAGTTATCTCTTGTACTTAACACTTGTATCACTCTTTTTGATGGAAAGGACTAGAAAATTCTAAGAGAAAGACATAAATAATCATCTCACCACTGTTGCCTGCCAATCATGAAATGACATCTATATGCTTCAGTATAGCAAAAGTTGATGAGAATCAACAAGCATTCAAGGATCCATTGCATGTTCCAGTTGGGCCTATTACTAAAGTAAGATCCAAGAAGATCAAAGAAGCACTTAATGGGTTGATTCAAGAGATTTGGGTTGATTCTAACACAGGACATTTCAAGCTTGGCCCAAAGAAAGATGAAGGCGTAATAAATTTAATCCAAACTATTGAGGGCTGATTTGGCTTAATTAGGCGTGATTTATGGCGTGGATTAATGGCTGATTGATTTTCCAGCTCCATATCAATTAATAGATATTTTTCCTAGTCTAGAGCATCTATTTTTGGACCAGATCTACCTTAATTTTAGGCTTTTATTATTTAGAACGTTTTTAGCTATTTTTCCTATTTGAGATATGCTAATTTCAGACCAAATCAACTTTTATTTAGGGTTTTATTATTTAGTACGTTTTTTATATTTTTCTATTTTCAGTCATGCCTTATAAATAGCATGCACTCATTGTAATAAGAGATTATTGAATAAAAATCAGAAAAGGTGAGGCTTTGCTCTTCTTTTGGTTCTTCAAGAACTGTGAACTTATCAGGGATTCTTCCTTGTGGCGTTCAAACTTTATACCTTTGGTTCGTGATTCAATTATAATCATTGGGTCAAGGTGTTACACTTATACCTTTGGTTCGCGTTTCGATTATAAACGTTGGGTCAGGGTTTTCTATAAAAAATCTGAATTTTAGCTTTCTTGGGCAAGTATTCCAATATTTTTGTTGGGTCTCAAAGCGTGTCGATTGAGGTTCGCATCATTTGGTATCAGAGCACAGGTTCTAAAATCAGTTTTACTATCCCTTTATCATTTGTTTCCTGTTATCATCCTATCTTGTTCCTTTTGTGTTCTTTATTCCTTGTTCTTATTTTGTGACGTGCACTAGGTTAAAATTGTGCACCTAGCTTCCAAAAAAAAAAAAAAAACTTGAAAAAAAAAGAAAAAGAAAAGAAAAAGAAGAGACTACAGAAAAGAAATAAAAACAAAAAAAAAAATTTGTTTGTAGTTTCAATTCCCTTAGACCAAAATATTATTTTCTTTTGTCCTATTCCTTTGATTTAGTGTTTCTGTCATATTTTCTTGCTATTGGTATTAGTTTAAGTACTACAAGTTGAATTTCTTGATCAAGTTTATTAGTTTAAGCAGAACTAAAAAGGAGAAGCTACGAGTGGAAAAAGGCAAGAGAGTGTGAGACTAATATCGAGCAAAAGCTAA